>JAPKLW010000521.1:421227-462136 GCA_026898455.1 Plectranthus barbatus
CTTATCACTCGTGCCTGAACTTAATCAGCCTGCAGGACTTTGGCACGATGAATGTTATTGAGCTCCTCAGGGATTGTCCCCATCCTATTACTCGGATATGGTTACCTAAGTTCAGTCTCAGGCGGTACTACACGAACTGCTGTTACCCAAGATGCGGATATACGAGCGCGCTGTGTTGGCTCTCCACCATGGCAAGTCAAAGCAACAGTCAACCCGTGCAAACCCCTGAACCTTCGTTAGGGTTTGGACTCAATCAATATAACGAGATCTTTTATTCGCTGATGTCAGACAGACGAATATATCTCACTGCGGTCCATCAATACACCACCTCTGCGTACCAGCATGTCAAGTAACCAAGACAGACTACTTATTCCGACAATGCCGCAGCCATCCGGACAGACGTATCCTCATACGCTTTCTCAGCTGTGATCAGGTTTATGTCTCACTAGGTCAAGTGATCATACTGTCTTCTGCGATCTACAACATGCCGTATGATCGTCCCTATCGGTGAGACAAGAGGATACCATTGTTCATACATGTACGATTGTTAACAGATAGGAGAAATAAACCGTTGTATACTCATTGTAATAAATGCTTTCAGTATACAAAACCCATCAGTTACACCCATCAACAATTGGCGCCGTCTGTGGGAAAAAGAAAGAAAGAAAGAGATGGAAGAGCAATCTGACAATCAGCAGCGTCAATCACGCCGAGAGGATATCGATGATGCGGATTCCGGTCACCACCGGGACCAGTTCGAAGCTGATATGCGTCGCATGCAGGAGGAGATGGAATTCCTTCGGGAGCAGAGCCGCTGCGCGACCTTCGACGTAGATAGACTGAGAGCCCAACTTGCCCTAATCTTGGATCAAAGTGATCGGCAAACAGGAGAGACTAACCCAGAAAGTCGGAGCTCCGCTCGGACGGTGAGCCCAGATCGCTCATTCGACCATCGCCCACGCGATGAGAGGCGGAACAACCGCGTTAGGATGCTGGAGACTCGCCTCGAAGAAATCACTAAACTATTGGGCGCGGTACCAGGGCTACAAATCGCACCCACCACGGTAGCAGAGGGGAGTTACGCGGATTCTCCTTTCGTCCAAAGAATCGCGAGCGCCAGGATCCCATCCAAGTTTGTGATCCCCGAGATCAAGCCGTATGATGGAACTTCGGATCCCGACGAATTTGTTACTCTCTACAAATTCAAGATGCAGACCGCCTCGATCCCTGAAGGAGTGCAGGAGGCTTGCATGTGTACAAGCTTCGGCGCATGCCTCGAAGGGCCGGCTATGCAGTGGTTCATGCGCCTCAAGACCAACAACATTGCATCCTTCGCCGAGCTCCATAAGCTATTCGCACAACAATTCTCTAGCAGCAGGCGGATGTCGAAGCGGTCGGACGACCTCTACCTAATCGTGCAAAAGGAGGGAGAACCTCTCTAGCAGTTCATAAGGAGATTCAATGAAGTGAAGGTCGCCATCCCTAACTGCTCCGAAGAGACAGCAGTGTCGGCCTTCAAGAAGGGACTAAGGAGAAGTTCGAACCTCTTTTGGAAGCTGGTGAAATACCCCTGCTCCACCTACTCCGAGATCATGGAGAGAGTGGAGGACCAGATTAGGCAGGAGGCCGAGGAGGAGAACTTCGGGAAGAGAGACAGGAATAAACAACACTCACGTTCCGGGAAAGCAGATGAGTCGAGGTTGAACCGATTCCAGCCATACCCTTCCCGCTCCGGACGAGGACAGAACATCATCCGTCAGGCAGCTCGAGTGACTCTGCCGCGCTATGACCTGCGTGCGAGTCCTATGGTAGCAATCCAGGAGATGATCGCCTTGGGCGAGTAGGTCAAGTGGCCTTCGAAGGCGCTGAATGGCAACGCCCAAAAGACTTCAGACGAGTACTGCGCTTTCCACCAAGGCTATGGACACAAAACGATAGAGTGCAGAGACTTTCTCAAGGAGATCCAAAGACTACTCGACCGGGGGCACTTGCGACACCTGCAAGATGCCCCGCGCAAAGGAAATACATGGAGAAGGAGCAAGGACAAGGGGGCTGCTGGGGATAAGCCCCCAACCACCGGAGCGAACCGGGTTCCTCTACCCGACGAACCCCGGGTCGAGAAGACAATCCATATAATCTCGAGGGGACCTCCACTTGCAGGACCTTCCCGAAATGCCTACAAGCGCTACGGCCGCGACGCAAGGAACATAAATCTGATAAGACCAGCTCCAGTCTCCCAGGCGAAAATCACGTTCGGCCCAGAAGACTCTGAGGGAGTGCATTACCCCCACGATGACGCCCTGGTCATCGAACTACTCATAGCTAATTGTAGGGTCAGGAGGATCCTAGTAGACAATGGTGCGTCTTCAAACTTGATCTTCTGGAAGGCCTTCCAGGTCATGGGAATATCGGAGAAAAGCTTGCGCGCAAGCACCACCCAGCTGGTGGGATTCAGCGGCGAGCAACTCACCCCGATAGGGGAGATCTACCTCCCCGTTTACTCTGAAGGAATAAATCTAATGGTTCGATTTCAAGTAGTGAATGCAGAATCGAGCTACAACGCCATCATGGGCAGACCATGGATACACGAACTACAGGCGGTCCCCTCATCCTTCCACCAGGTGATAAAATTCCCCACACCCTGGGGGGTCCGATCGATCAAAGGGGAGCAGCACACGGCGAGGGACTGCTACTCGGTCACTCCGCGCACCATTTGTGCGATCGAAGAGGCAAATACCACTGAGGAAATTTGCCTCGACGTAAGCGATGATTCGAAAACAACAACTATTGGCGGAAATCTACCACCCACTTTCCGAGAGAAGCTGATCTCCTTCCTTAAAGAGAGACGCTCATCTTTTGCGTTTGAACACGCAGATATGCCCGGAATCAACCCGTCAGTCATCTCGCATAGATTGCAGGTCGACCCGTCATTCAGACCCGTTCGACAGAAAAAAGGCGCTTTGCCCCCAAAAAAAACATAGCCATCGCGGAAGAGGTGCGAAATCTATTGAAAGTAGGCTTCATTCGCGAAGTCAAATATCCGAAGTGGCTTGCCAATGTGGTAGTAGTCAAGAAGAAAAAATGTAAGAACAGGGTTTGCGTGGACTACACGGACCTGAACAAAGCGTGCCCCAAGGACCCCTTTCCTTTGCCTCACATCGACAGACTCGTTGATGCCACGGCAGGGCACGAGGCATTAACTTTTATGGATGCCTTCTCAGGATACAACCAGATCAGGATGCATCCAACGGACCAAGAGAAAACAGCCTTCATGACCGACCAAGGCATATATTGTTACCAAGTGATGCCATTCGGCCTGAAGAATGCGGGATCGACCTACCAGCGCCTCATGAATAAGATGTTCTCCCCAGTCTTGGGTCGAACTATGGAAGTATACATAGACGACATGCTCGTCAAATCTCCTAACCTGGACGAACACCTCAACCACCTAGCTGAGGCATTCGCCATCTTGGACATATTCAACATGAAGTTAAACCCAACCAAATGCCTATTTGGGGTCACCACTGGCAAATTTCTCGGATATGTGGTGAGCAGAAGAGGAATTGAAGCGGACCCAAATCAGATCAAGGCCATTCAAGATATCGGGCCACCTCGCTTGATCAAAGAAGTGCAAAGGATGATTGGGAAACTCGCCGCCCTCAGTCGATTCATGGCTCGCTACTCCGATTGAACCTGTCGCTTTTTCGAGCTGCTTAAAAAGGCGAAGCGGTTCGAATGGTTGGCGGAGTGCGACGATGCTCTCAAATCACTCAAAGAATACCTATTAGCACCGCCAGTCATGTCGAAGCCGTCACCCGGAGAAACCCTGCAGCTCTATCTAGCGGTCTCAGACCGAGCCGTCAGCGCGGTACTTATCCGCGAAGAGGACAAATCGCAACACCCGGTGTATTATGTCAGTAGGACCCTGCTCGACGCCGAAACGAGATACTCAGCACTTGAGAAACTGGTCCTAGCCCTTGTGATGGCCTCAAGAAAGCTGCACCCATATTTCGAAGCACATGAGATCAGGGTAATATCGAACTTCCCAATCCGTAACATCCTCTCAAAACCGGACCTATCCGGGAGAATGATGAAATGGGCGGTCGAGCTAGGGGGCTTTGGGTTGCAATTCGGACCTCGAACCGCCATAAAATCCCAAATACTTGCAGATTTCATCGCTGAATACCCCCCAGAGCTCCACCTGCAAGCTGAGATAGAAGCAGCCCCGCGAGGAAATGAAGTAGAATTCTGGAGCCTACATGTTGACGGCTCCAGTAATTCTAAGGGGGTCGGAGCAGGGGTATGCCTCATATCCCCCGACAGAACCATCTACGAAAGAGCCATACGGTTCGAGTTTCGAGCTACCAACAATGAAGCAGAGTACGAGGCGCTAATAGCAGGCCTTCAACTCGCTCTTTCACTAAAAGTTAAACGACTCAAGGTGGAATCAGACTCCCAGCTCATAGTCAACCAATTCTCAGGAGACTTTCAGGCCAAAAACTTCCGAATGGCGGCTTATCACAAGGTCGCAAAAAAAATCGAACCCCAATTCGAAATCATCCAGGTGGAACACGTGCCTAGAGATCAGAATACCCAAGCGGACGCCCTCGCAAACTTTGCAGCAACTACGGAGTTCCAGCACCCTCGACTGATCCCCCTGACTACGGCGCTCTGGCCCGCCACTAGAGGTGAAGATGTAGAGACTCAGTCAAACGTTTGTCAAGTACTGAACTCGACATCATGGATGGACCCCATAAAGGCATACCTCACCAAAGGAGAATTACCAAGTCAGCGGGTCGAAGCGGCCAGAGTAACTCGGAGGGCCGCCAGGTTCACCATGGTTGATAACGAACTCTACAAGAAGTCCATTGAGGGGCCATGGCTGAAGTGCATACGAGAAGAGGAAGTCGAACCGATCCTAACTGAGGTCCACTCAGGGAGTTGTGGAAATCACTCCGGACCAAGGAGCCTAGCACACCGAGTCATCACCACCGGCTTCTTTTGGCCCACACTACTACGGGACTCGAAATAGTATGTGAAGAATTGCGAAAGTTGCCAACGATTCGCTGGACTAAGCCATCTCAAATCCGAGCCGCTACACTCAAACGTACCAGCATGGCCATTCCACCGATGGGGAATTGACATCGTTGGGAAACTGCCTAAAGCCAAAAGGGTAGGGAATACCTCGTGGTAGCCACGGACTCGTTCACAAAATGGGTCGAAGCCGAACCACTGACAAACATACGGGATTCGAATATGATCGAATTCATCTGGAAACACATCGTATGCCGGTTCGAACATCCCCGAGAAATCATTACAGATAACGGGAGACAGTTCTCGAGCGCTAAATTCAAGGGATACTGCGAGAATCTTGGGATCCGACTACTGTTCTCGACCCCAAGGTACCCAGAGGCAAATGGATTAGCTGAATCCACGAATAAAACAATAATAAACACCCTAAAGAAGAAGTTAGGAGCCTCGAAGGGAGCATGGGTTGATGAGCTGCCCGCAGTGTTGTGGTCTTACCGCACCTCCCTGGTCTGCTACGGGAGAAACCCCCTTTTTATTAACTTACGGATCTGAGGCTGTGGCACCGGTGGAAGTAATCCGACTTAGCCCTCGAGTCGAACACTTCAAAAAATGAGAAAATGAGGAAAAGCTAGTCGAGTCATTGGAACTCCTCGATGAAAGAAGAGCCTTGGCAACGGAAAGGATGGAGAGGAGGCAGGAAGTAGTCACCCGGTACTACAACAAAGCAGTTCGCCTAAGAACACTGAAAGCGGGGGACTGGGTGCTTCGACAAGTATTCCAGAACACCCAGGAGATCAATGCTGGGAAGCTAGGCCCCACCTGGGAAGGACCCTATGTCGTGGCAGAGGTGGTGAAGAATGGCGCCTACCGACTCACCACCCTGGAAGGAAAGACCGTGCCAAACGCATGGAACATTAAGTACCTGAGGAGGTTCTACTTCTAGGTAAATTCGTGGCTCTAAGCATTAGTTGTAGTTTGATTAACTACTATAGTTGTTATCATCCTTCGTTTATTTTACACTAGTAAATTGCTAGTCATTTCATATTTTCTTTCTTATATTTGTTAAAACTTGCACCTTGAAGAGAAATTGACAGAACGATAAATTGGAATGACAAGTGTTCAATTTGCTAGTACAGTAAACAAGTCTAAAGAGTCATCAACGAAACCAAAGGAAATAACGAGCAAGTTCAAAAGACGCGCAGCGCCGAAGTGCCTCGAGACAGGACTATCATCATAGAATAGAAAAATGACTAAGTAGCAGCCGGGGACTTTGAGGGATCAAGCTCGAGATGCTCATCCTCCCGCTGCTTGGTACGCTGCTCCTCGTCGCCTTCGGACTCATTGGAGTCGTCGCTTTCAATCCGAGGAGGGTTCAAACACTTCAAATCAAGGCCGGGATACTTCTCTCACACAATGTTTCTGGCTCTCATCATTGCAAGGGCAGAAAGGTCATCAAATACCGGCCGTTCGAGCGGGGTAGCAAGCAACGAAGAGAGATCCAATCCCTCAGCCTCGGTTTGGGCCCGGTGTAGGGCAACTCGAGCGGTGTCAGCGTTAGTTTGGGCCACCTCAAGCTCCCGCCGCATACTGGCGAGCTGCTCAACATTGGCTGCACGTCGCTGTCTCTCGGATATCGCCTCCTCGACTGCCAGTTGCTTCTCACGCTCGAGCTGCTCAATCAATTGCCTCGTGGTCTGAAGCTCTGCCCTTGCAACAGCCAGGTCCTCCACGGCTGCATCTCGGTCCTGAGTCAATAGACTGGATGATCTCTCGAGGGCCCTGCGATTTCCCCTCTCGTCGGCGAGGGCCTTCATAGCATAAAAGAAGTCATTCTTCAAGCCCTCGAGGCTCTGCCAACAAAGAATAACCAAAAGTAAGTTATGGAAGTAGCCGAAATAAAATATATTCAAGGACGAGCCATGAACATAAGGACATACCTTGAGCTGCGAATGGGCGTGGTTCAAAAAACTCTTGACAGCAGTAACCGCCGAGCACCAGGGGGGACCCAACCACGCAACAACCAGGAAAGTCAGGAAGTGCCCCCCTCCACGTGCCGCCATACAGCGCTCGTGGTTCATCAAGGAGCCCAGGATGGCCTTCGAGAGATCGTCGGAGGCACCGGCAGTGGTCACCATGGCTTGAGGTTCCTCTCTCTCCGTCAGATCAAGAATATCCTCCTCTCGAGGCGCGGATACCATCTCCTTCCCCTCACACCTTCTCTTGCGAGTAGAGGGGGACTCAGCAACCTCCTGCTCCTCGACCTCCACCCGCTCAGGGCGGGGGTTGCCCTCGAGCTGCACGCTCTCACCTAGTGGTGGCCATTTGGAACCGGAACCGCCGGAACCGGCCCTGAACTGGCCCGGCGGTTCACGGTTCCGAACCGAAACCGTCCAAAATGGTTCGAAATTGGAACCGTAACCATTTTTGGACGGGCCGGTTCAGGTTCAAGAAATAGCCCGAACCGAAACCGGCGGTTCCGGTTCCAAAACGTTGAAAATATTTTTAAAAATTTAAAAATCGACGAATCAGAGAGCGCCACGTGTCCCTGAAAAAATAAAAAAATAAAAAAAAATATTTTTCGAACCGCCGGTTCCGAACCGGAACCGTAACCTTCTACCCACGGGCCGGTTTCGATTCCATTTTTCCGGAACCGTGGAACCGGCGGTTCCAAACCGGAACCGGCCTGGAACCGGCCCGTGGCCACCACTACTCTCACCAGCGGTAGGCCCTTCTCCGGCTGAACCCAAGCTGCCATCCTTTCCCGTAGACTTCTTAGATTTGGAGGACTTCTTTTTGTTTCCAGCTTTCCGCTGCCGGTATTGAATGAGCTCCTTGGGGGTAAGAGTCGACATGGCGTGAAAGCCAGATATATCTGCCCAGCGGTCTCGCAGAAGACGATCAGGATCGTTGACCGGGTAAGCATAAGCAGCCTGAATCCGAACCTGCTCCCGGTCGGATAGAGCGAAACGAGAATGCCCTACACATAACAAAAAGTCAGTGAGAACAACAAGAAGAATAGCTCGTTTGAAAAACATACTTTTAGCCACTCGGAGGACCCCAGATAGCTCGGACTGTTCCACGGGTATTGGCACGAAAATGAACTCGTTGACCCAGTTAGCAAAGTTCGTCGAGCAACCCTGTATAAGCGGCTTGGGATTGCCGTTATGCTTTGAGAAGTAATAATAGCTCTCCCTCGGTTGACTATGAAGATTGTAGAGCTCGGTCCACTCCCGCACGGTGGGCATCTTAAGATCAGCATCATTAAAAATCAGCAAAGTACTCATCATGTGTTGCCATGCCATTGGTGCAAGTTGGATCGGAGCAATTTGATAATGGCAAAGCACCGATACAAAAAACAGATGCAAGGGGAGACAGATCTCATACTGAAATAACCTGGTACTAAAGGCCATGTACCCTCGAGGCGGTCGATGGGGGTGATTAGACGCTCGAGGCGCTAGCGGATCTACACGGAGCGAAACATTCCACCGGCAGAAGAGGGTGCTGATTTGCTTATATTCCAAACATGAATAGGCATGCACCAACGCCCCTTGAAAAATATCATCGTACCCCTCCGAAAACTCCCCTGGGTGAAAGCCGCGCGAGTCCCTCGAGCCTGATCCGCTCGAACCCGACGAATCTGTGCTCGAGGCACTCGCTCGCCTCGAGCCACCCGGCTCGTGGTCAGAATGACCTCCCCGCTGTTCGGACCCTAACGGATTCTCGAATTCTTCCATAAGGTAAATAAAAAAAAGGGGAACGACACTCACCTAGTAACGAAGAACGATCGGAAACGGCGGCAGCACGGTGGCGATACGACCCGCCGGAAATCGCCAGGGCAGGAGAGCAAAGGAGGCGGTGGTATGAAGGAAGCAGAAAAACTTGGAGGTATTTATAGGAGACACCTGGAGCCCTAATGGGCCTCACAGGTGGGCCGCCTGATGCGCCGGTGGGCTCTCTGAACGGGGGCTCGAGAGCGAATTCGTCCTCGAGGCGAAGAGTGGTACGAGTCAGCCCATTTGACCTCGACCTCGAGCCGTAGCTGACGCCTCCCCTCGACCTCGAGCACGGAAAGTACCTCCCCTCAACTTCAAACGCGAGCAGTGCCTCCCTTCGACCTCGAGCACAGCCAATGCTTCTCTCGACCTCGAGTGGCCTACCATCTTCCTTGCTACTACATTACCGAAATTATAAAACTCATATGTAATTGCATGTGCTTCGAGCACTCCTCATTTTTTCTTCATGTTCAGGGGGCTATCCCGTTGGACGAAATGAATCTCTTATCACAAAGGCATCCAACGATATTGAGTCCCGAAGGCATGAGCCTAGCCTCAAGTGCCAACGTTGCAAAGGTTATCTTTATAAAGATTCAACCTCAAACCGCACGACCAACCGAATTGGTCTCGGCACAGTGACTTCACTCCCTGCCAGATCCCACAGAATCCAGATCCATCCGATTCTGCCGTATTCGCCCACGTGCAGTACGAAGCCGACTCACGTGTCGGAAGGTTCAATGTCGCTACCTGCAATCTCTTTTGGGTTTATTCTCGCAGCATATCGCTCGGAATCCCACCTCATCAAGCACACTCGCTACTTTGAGGCATTTTATCGACTGATACGAGAAAGGGTGGCAGTCGCGCCTTTCTCTTTCACGTCGGAGAGCTGGTTGGAGAGGGGTAGAAGGATCCTCCATGCTAGCTCTCGAGGGTGATACGAAATCCCTCTATCGCCTCCTCAAACTCAGGTCGTGGATCGATCGCATAAAAGGTTCAAAAGCTCCTTGTCTCAACCTTTAAATAAAAAAAACATTCAGCTTCACCAAAACGAACTTGTTTCGATAAAGCTTGGGGGCTATTGTTGAGCTCCAAAATGGTTCCACTCATTTTGGGCCCATTTATGAGTAAATGGATCAATCCACTTGAGTAATGGGTTGGATCATTTTTGCGGACAAGGACCGATCCAAATATGAAGGGTTCGAAAGAGTCGGCGATATCATTGGAGAATATGCTGAGGACATGAGCAGCCTGCACCGCCTGGGCTACCTGACCTCGAGGAGTCTCGAGGCTCGAGGAGTATCACCTCGAGGAGCTTAGGAAACTGATTCATAGCTGGTTTGGTGAAATACCTGAATTACTTTCAGGTGCCAACGCCGCTCCCAAGCATTCAAACCGCCTACGAAGGTCGCCTTGCATATATCTGCTCCTGATTTGGGCGGGATTTGAGTATATCCTTTCGAGATTTATGAGGAAAAAGACATACTTTAATAGATAGTATAAGATTTGAGTATATCTGACTGTATCATATCTTCTTTCGTAGGAGATCTAGGGTTCCTCTTCTATAAATACATGAATTATTATTGAATGAAGCATCGAATTTTTTCTGGTTCACAACATTCAAGCAATAAAATTCATATTCTCTTCTATCTTGAGTATTCTCTCTTTATTTTCGATTACCTTCAAGTTACACCCATCAACACACACACACACACACACACACATATATATATATATATATATATATTCTTTTTTGTTTTATTGAATATTGATAATTAATTAATTAAATTACGAATTATTAATTTAAATAGTTAAATAATAATATTTACTTAATGTAATTAATTAGTTCAAATTAATTGAATCATACATTCAATTAAAAATTTAGTATTACATAATAAAAATATCACACATTGATAAAAAAATGTCCATTAAAATATAGCCGTTGGAGAAAAGTGTCCGTTAATATAGCCCTTGGAAAAAAATATAAAATAGTTAAATATATAAAATACTAATAAAAATAAAATAAAATATAAAAATATTTAAAATTTAAAAATAAAAAAAATAAATCAAAGTAGTTCCTTTTCTTTTTGTATAATAATTCGTTAAAGTAGGATTTGTGGGTTGTGCTGAGGTGCCAGAGATCTTGTTGAAGGATGAAATAAAAGAAACTTTAAAGATGTCGGATGCGTAAAGTCAACTTTCTGAAGCAAAACTTATGCCCAAAATTTCTCTTCATTTGCTCCAAAACAGTTGTTCGGTTGCGCTGGCAAGCAAAGTGGGAGAGTTGAATTCAGAGTCAGACAATGCTTTCACCGACACGAATCCACACACTTCAACTTTTCCATCACACCCGCACTACTCTCTACCATTTGCCCTCTTCTTCGTTCCTTTTCACCTCAGTAATTTGTATGTGTGTATGTGAGAGTGACAGGGAGAGTTCCTTTTGCAAAGTCTATGTGATAATAGTGTGTGAATAAGTAGGGGGAAGGATGTTGATGTTGTTATTGCAAACATGGAGGCAATAAAGAAGCAAGCAAGTAAATTGAGGGAGCAAGTGGCTAGACAGCAACAGGTATTTGTGATATTTATTGAAAAAGTATTGATCTTGGATTGGATAGAAATGGAATAAGAATCACGGGGTTAAATAATCTATTATTTGGAAGATAATCATTCAAGACCTAACGAGAAAGGTTTTGGTGCAATTCATGTGCTTTGTCTGGAGGGACTGTATGTTGTAGCTTTGAAGATAGTCAGGGATTGTTTGTTGTAGCTTTTAATGCATGGTGCAGGGTTTAAGAAACTCGGATAGAAATAGATAGATAACAAGAAAATGTGGAGAGCCTGGAAATTGTGGCTTAAAGTTTGCACAAGTGTTATTCAATATTATTGAATGATTTTACTGAATACAATCAGCAATTGATGGTTGGATGATCATCTCAAGTATGTATGGATTAGGTGGTTCCCAATGGTTCCACCAGCCATCATATTGGTTCTCTTCTAGTGGTGTACCGTGTAGAGAGGATTGTATTTGAACTCCCTTTGTATGTCGTAAGGAAGACGATGCTCAACAGCAATCATCAAAATGATGCCTTTTGTGTTTGCAATCTTGTATTTGCCATATACTTTGGGTTTAATGTTCAAAGGTGCTCTATATTTGAAAAGTCTTGCAGTTGTGTATTTTATAGGTGAAGCTTCTTTCTGGTGCAATATAAAGTCATTTCTCCTCTAATGTGTGAATGATCTTATTATCTTCGTAAATGGTTAGATTTCTGTAGATAATTGCAAGCAACTAGACCAGATATGCTGATTGGAACTAGAAAGTTTGAGAGGTCATATAATTTGTATTGTTGAGCTGCATTTTTTTAAATTACAAAAATATGTTTGTACTGTACTGCAGGCAATTTTAAGACAATTAGGGAAGTTGGGTCTTGGAGGGCTTATGATTGATGAAGGTGACATCGAATTTCATCAGCAACTGCAGAACTTGTACAAATCTACAAGGGCTGCCAAGGTAAATCCATAAGATTGTCTTTTTACCTGTTAACTAGTCAAGGGGTTTCTGAATCTAATGGATTCTCTTATATAACTTCAGCAGTCACATTTAAGGAGTTTTTTGTTGCACAACATTTCCAGAGGGATATTGTTCGTGGATTAGAAGGATTTGTTTCAACGAGAAAAAAGCAAATAGAGATAGGTATGTAGTCTCGTGCTCTTTTGTTCCACTGGCCATGAGGTGGATTGGTAAATTAGCTTTACTGTGCAGTTAGAAAGTTGGTTGAAGCTTGTTGCAAGTATGGTATCGAAAACCAAGATTCTGCTTCCCAGCTTGCAAAGTTTGCCTCGGATTTTGGTACATCGTATGCTTCATTAGAAGAACATAGAGAAAAAATGCTTGGAATAATTAGCCCTCAGGTAAAGTAAGTGGCTGTTGAAAAATCAATTAATTGTATGAATCCAAACAGTGTGGCTTGGATAAGAATGTCCTCATTCATCCCACTTCTTGAAATTGAATGTGCTGTGTGAAGTCAAAAGAAAAAGCTCGGAATGTACATATTTGATAGAAGATAACTTTTTTAACAAAGGAATTGTTTTTGCCCAAGTTTGTTGTTGATAGTTTCACTCACAAAGCTATCTTTTAAAATCATGATAACATGAATCTCGAACATTGTTTCCCTTTTTTTGTGCCATCTGTTCATTCACAAAACTATATTACAATGTGACTTGCTCATTTAAAAATTGGAGATTCTTGCCAAAGTAAAAACACATAGCATGCATTGCCAAATTTTAGCAATAAAGAATAAAGCACAACATTAGTTCCTATAGGTATCTAACCAACCACAACTTATTATTTCCTGTAGGTCACCACTTCGTGCACAGATTAATGGTGCTCCTCTTGAAGATGCCCGTCACTTAACCCACCGCTATGACAGAATGCGTCAAGAGTTTGAAATTGAGGTCTCAATTTCTTCATCTCCTTCACTTTTCACATTTTGGAGTTAGTTTAGTTATTCAGTCAATGAGTTTTGAACTCCCATTCAGGCAGCTGAAGTAATAAGAAGGCAATCGAATTCAAGAGATAATTCTGCTGAAAGCACCTTAAAGCTCAAAACTGCTGACAAAGAAGTTAATAGATCTTAAGTCTTCAATGTTGAAAGTTGGGAGAGAAGCTACTGCTGCTATGTCATTAGTAGAGGATCACCAACAGGAGACAACTTTCCAGAAGCTTCTTACCATGGTATGAATGTTTAAAGTCGCTCTTCACAACTTTTCTTTTTTTTGAGAACATTATTGCTCGTGTATATAGAGGAATCTTGATAGAGTAGTTAGGAGAGAATAACTGTTGGGAATTTAGGTTAGAAATTTCCTTACCTTTTTATGTTTTGACGTGTCAAACATGAATCTAGATTAGCTTAGTCGATACAAACTTGTAATGTCCACTTAGGATGTTTATCGAGTAATACTGAAGCTGATCAAGACAAACTGGGCTTGCGATCGAAGTCACCAGTTTGATCATCGTGAAGACAAGAAGTGAATCAGACTCAGGCATGAACTAGCAGACTGACGAGCACTTTAGCATGAAGCTTACCACTCAGATAAACTGGTAGATATCACCAGCTTGGATAATCACCAGTTTATCAAATCGAGTTTTATCTCACGAGTAGAGATAAAGAAGACAGGCCAGAGGAATCGTAAAGACTCAAACTTAAGGAAAATGAGATTCCTTAAAAGTCCGAAATTCAAACATCCAGTTTAGGATTCCTTTGGCTGGCGAGCCGTTCCGACACACTACATGATGCTGACACCTTGTGTCAGGAAACGATGGAGCAAGTACGGTAGAGCAGGAAAATATACCTATCTCCTTCAGATTAGAGACTCAACAGATAATTCAAAATTTGTATCGTCTCTAAACGGCTCTTTTGTCTAACCCTTCCTTGCTTCGTCGATAAATAGACCAAATCAATCTCAAAGAAAGAGTTATACATGTCGGTTACACATTACGAAACGAAGACGATTACAGTCACAAGAGCTAGAGCAGAACGAACATACGAAGGTTCAAATCTCACTAGTAGTAACCGTAATCACTGAAGAGAGACTCTCAGAGTTCATTTTTATTAGTAGTTCCAATCTATGGACATGAGACTCACAGCTTCTCAGCTTGAATTTTATTATCGGTGCTCTTTCTCTCTGAGAAAGATCACAACAGTTGCAACTATCTCCAAATTGTGACTATCATGGGCGTATTGCCACAAGTTTGAAGAGTTCTGGGAAGAGCTTAAAAGCTCCCAACTTCCGGAGAATGAGGTTGCGTGGTGTGCACAAACTCCCTATCTGAGTTCTGAAGGAGATGAGATTTTGAGCGAGTGAGCAAGTAAACTGGTGGACGCGGGCATTCATTACCTTGCGATAGATCGTGAGGATAGATTGTAATTGAATTCAATAAAAATGGATCACTGTGAAAATTTTCATCAAGTGGTTCTCGATCATCAGTTTTCACATTTCTGCAGAGGCTGCCTGCTCATTAATGATTTCAGGAGTAACATAAAGGATATTTCTATTTGTTTTTAGAAATTACTTAGAACATTCTTGTTCATTTTGCTTCGCTTAGGGCCGGCCCTCAAGGTGGGCGAGAGGGGCTTCGGCCTACGGCCCCCGTTTTTTGGGGGCCCCGAAAAAATTATATTCCATTATATATATATATATATATATATATATTTAATGAATAAATTCATAAATGAATGTGATCAACAATCAATTGCACATTTAGTTGGTTCAATTAATAAAGAAGATTTATTTTTATTAAAAACACAAAAAAGTTAAGATTTAATTATCTATACATATTTAAGTTTCTTAAATATTCAACATATTAGGTAAGTATAAATTTAGGTCTCAAAATTGAGATATGATTCTCTCATATTGTAGAATGGAGACATAACACTTAGGGGTCCCAAAATGGATCTAAACATATTTATCACTTTTTATATCCTAAAACAATAATAATATATAAATAAGAAAGAATGATTCATTACAAGTTTTTAATTTTATTGTAGTAGTGTAATGAAAAATAAAATTTATAACTTAAAAATTTTCGTTCAAAAAATATTCGGTTTATTTTCGCCCATGGACCCTCATATTTTTAGGGCCGACCCTGGCTTCGCTTAATTTGTACCTTTCTGTTTTTAATTCGAGTGAGACCTTAGCCTTGCTACTTGCATTAGTATTGGAAGTATTAGCAAGATTCCAAATCTTTATTATTATCATTATTATTTTTGAAGAGATGGACCTCCCTTGTTAAAGGGAGAGGTCTCAAGTTTAGTCCCAGCTGCTCTCCCCTCCCCCACCGAAAAACATAAGATTCGAAATCTTTATGTTATTAATGCTCAATAATATATATTTATGCGAATGAATTCTGATTGTCCTTTTGTTGGTGGTCTTCCTTATGAGATGGATCCCATTTCCAGATTTCTGGGGTGATTTCTTGGATGGGGTCAAGCCCTAATAGGTAGAAACCCTAAACGTGAAATGCAGGAGGGTGGAAAAAAGTAGTGTAACCGTAAATAGTGTTTACGGTTTCACTAAAACCGTAAACACTATTTACGGTTTTGTGAATATATAAATTTAGGGTTCATTTACTAAACCTAAACTAAAGAACGTCGCAGGATTAAAAAAAAAATAATTTGATGAAACCGTAAACAATGTTTACGGTTTTATAAAATAAAAATTAAAAAAAAAACATAAAACCGTAAACAGTGTTTACAGTTTTAATAATATTTTAAAAAAAATCCAAAATATCCCATTTCAACGGTTTACAAAAATCGAAGTTTCAAAAAAAAAAAAAAACAAATAAAACCGTAAACAGTGTTTACGGTTTTAAGAATTTTTTTTTAAAAAAATACTAAAAATATTAAATCCGTAAATACTATTCACGGTTTCATTTTGCCCATTCTTCCCACGTTTTCTGCCATCTTTTGTTGCCATGCTAGTACAATAATGATGGACAATAATTTTACAGCTTTCTTCACTCAATTTAAGCTCACCATATTCATATTTTGAAGCTCACAACTCATTTTAAGCTCACCATATCCATATTCATATTTTTGCCCATTCTTCCGACGAATCTGCACCATATTTCATCCTTCAATCCTCACCCAAAATGCAGCCTTTTGAAATATATTTTTTATGGCAGAGCACTATCGTTCAAGAACCCGATTTTGTCTTGGTGATAAATGAAGAATCGTTGGATCTCTCGGAGTTGAAAGAAAAAATATTTGAAGCAACTGGTTGGAACAATTCAATGTGGGAGCTCCAACTAATGTTACAGTTTATCTCAAAGCCGGAGTGGGGTGCTTTTGATCTTTGTGACGAGAGAGGTATGGCAGCATTATACAAATATAGTCATTTTCGTCCGGCTATAAATATTACGCTTCATGCTGTGGATTATGGAAATTATATGCTCCATGCTGATGATGACGGTGGAAATGAAACGCTCCATGGTGGGGACAATGAAAATGATGTGCTCGATGCTGCGGAGATTGGAAGTGATCCCAGTGGTGATGAAAGCTTCTCTACCGACGAGCAGGACGAAATGGAATCAATTCCTGACCCAGACTCTGAAATTGAAGAGCGTGACGCATTCGTGGCTGAGGGGTCGAGAGGGAGGTATGTCTACACAGACATTGGTAATTATGCTGATCCTACTGATGATGATAACTTTTTTGGTATGCCGAATATGTGGAGTGGTGATCCGAACGAGATTGCAGCCGGCTTATGTTTTACCTCGAAGGATGACGTGAAGCAGGCTGTCACTCTTTGGTCTGCTAATAGGGGCGTCGCATACCGGCTGAAAAAGTCGAATCGAAAATTATGGGATGTTTACTGCGACACCATTCACAGTTCGAATTCGGCAAGTTCATCTCAACAAAGTGTTCCGTGCCAATGGAGAGCTCGGGCCATCCCTTCGGTTGCTGCTGGTGGTTGGATACTTACTCACTGGGTGGATAGACACAATTGCTCCGGAAGTAGCTCGAGGCAGCAAGGGCGGAATATCACGTCTGAAATGATATCCACTTGATCCGGTGCCACCTTCAACAAGATTTGGAGTTTAAGGTGAAGAGCATCAAGGTGATTATCCGTGAAAAGTACAATGTCACCGTTAGTTACAA
This sequence comes from Plectranthus barbatus, assembly GCA_026898455.1. Taxonomy (NCBI): domain Eukaryota; kingdom Viridiplantae; phylum Streptophyta; class Magnoliopsida; order Lamiales; family Lamiaceae; genus Plectranthus; species Plectranthus barbatus. The sequence continues at coordinate 438,689 of JAPKLW010000521.1, forward strand.
GAAGGCTTGGCACGGACGGAGAAGAGCTCTGGAGTACATGTACGGTGATTGGGAGTCCAACATCAATGAATTGCCCAACCACATGGACGTTGTGATTCGACAGAATCCAAATACGCGGGTGGTCTGGAAATTCGAAAAAGGCGAGAAGAATGAGTCGCGCCGGACGTTGAGATATTTGTTTTGGTCCTTCGGTGCTTGTGTGCAGGCTTTTTAGCACACGTTTCCGGTCATCATGGTTGATGGAACACACCTGCGAGGCACATACAAGGGCAAGTTGCTCGTAGCAGTTACAAAGACTGCGAACAACCGCATATTGCCATTGTCATATGCCCTTGTGGATGATGAGACCACCCACAGCTGGACTTGGTTTCTAAAGCACATCCGCCTTAATGTTCTTGGAGACCGGCCTGTGTGTATGATATCTGATCGCAATGCCGGTCTCCTTGCAGCTTGGCGAACACATTCCCAACGATTTCATGGAGCCGGATGGCATCGGTACTGCCTTCGTCATATTTGCACAAATTTGATGGATAAATTTCATGTCCAGGGTATCAAAGGGGTTTGCTATCAGATTGGTTCATCAAAGTCCAGGTCTCAGTACCAGAGGGCTTGGAGGGAGATGCAGAACCTGAGTCCTGGTGCTTGTGAATGGCTTAGGCAAATACCGGAGCATAAGTGGACTCTTTACCGTGATGGAGGTCATCGTTATGGCAATGCAACGACTAATGTATCTGAGAGTCACAATAATACTCTAAAAGTCACAATAATTAAAACTAACCACTAATCGTAGCCGATCACCCTGTGATCTAAATCCATCGTCAGGCTTGGGCCGCCGATGTGCCGGATTCTCTATAAACTTAACGGTTCTTAGGTCGAACCATTCGAGGTACTTTGGTGAGACTGTGGGTGCTCTGGGAACCAAGGGGTTTTCTTCGAGGTGAACATTTTGTAGGTTGTTTCTATCATCCCAGATCTCCACCGGGATAGAATGATGAAACTCTCAATCTTTGATCGTATGTCCGGTTCTCTTCCGATTGGCATATTTCTTGACATCCTCACTGCAACAGAGCAACAACCCGAAATCTGGTATGTCCTGAATGCGACCAAACTGTCGCTTGACACGCTCCGGCTGGTAACTCGCGACCGCCTCAAAACATACCAGAAAGGTGGTGGAGGTCCAAGGAGTCTGATCGGACCGGATATACCAGTTTTGGTCCTCATATGGAGAAAATAAAAACTACAGTCCAAAAATTTAAAGTCAAGAATTACAAAATAAATAACTATAATTAAATAACTATAAGTAACTAAATATACCCGATCCTCGGACATGAGGGCCAACTGCTGTCTGTAGGATTCCAGGTTATGCCTAGCCACATTTGTGTGATCTTTACGGCCCGACCATCTGCAATTTCAAATAAGAATTTCAGGGTAAGTAATTAAAAAAATTAAGTGATCAACTCTTTAAAAAACGAGATATTTACCGGTAACCATGTGGATGCAATGCGGGCAACTCCGCATAAGGAGTGATTGGCCGAGGCTGCACAGGCAAACATCTTTGCCATGCCCAAATCTTGATAAATAGAAATATATAACAATTAATATATATTAAAATAAATTACATTCGTAAAATAAGTTAAATAATTTTACTAATTACCTGCAAGAGTACTAAGCAACCGCCAACGGTACTCGGTAGCGGATACATCGCTGCTTTGCTTAGATTTTTATAAAGAACCGCCAAACAAGCGCTACCCCAACTTAGTTCGAATGTTTTATCTTCAATTAATGCGCGAACTAAGTGACAATAAACACTGTTCCCATTTTTATCTGGGAACAACAACCCACCTAAAATAAAACTAACTACAACTCGGGCACGCTTCAGAGGCCAATTATCAATTAATTGAAGTTGTGCTTCATTTAAGCCAATAAAATCCTCAAGATCTCTAAAGAGTATTCTATTTTGACTAACTTTCTGGATGCCTAAATGATTTTCAATATACGGACCCCATCCCCCCTCTGGAGCTTCTTCGCTCCCTGTCACAGCATTTCCTTCGGTTCTTATTCCTAAAAGGCACTCTACATCCTGTAGAGTGATAGTAGCCTCTCCAAAACTAAAATGAAACGTGCTCGTCTCAGGACGCCACCTTTCAATTAAACTCTGAACTAAAAACCGGTCTAGGACAATATTTCCTAACCGGAGCACTCTATCAAAACCCATTTGTTTTATATGTTGCATAGTATAAGGACAATGTAACACAGAATCAGCCAAATATATCCAAAAGGCACTATCCGCCCTCCTACACCCTATGGGAGCTATAGCCTCTTCCTTATTGGAAAAAACACCACATGAACGGTGTTTACCTTGAAAATACAATAAATCAGGAATTAATGGGCCTTGATTAACAAAAGCTTGAGAAGATGATGATGATGCCATTCCCTACATTTTATAAATATTCATATTAAGATGCATATCCAATTCAACAACATATCAAATTCATCAACATATCCAATTCATTCTATTCATCTACATCAAATTCATTAACATATCCAACATAATGTATACATAATTAACATATCCAACATAATGTATCAGGAATATCACAATATATCAATAAACCACTACAGATCTCAAAAATCGACTGATTGAGCTCAAATAATTACACCATGGAGCATAAATTTACAACATGAATCACAGAATCAGTAAATAACATGTAGGGGCTTATTATTTACAACATAAATTTACAGCTCAAATCGACACAATTCTTCAAATTGGAGAGGGCGACGCTTACCTATGAGGAGGAGGGGCTGAGGACGGCGGCAGCGGGCTGAGGACGACGACGCAGCAGCAGGGCCGACGGGGACGCAGTGGGGGGTAGACGGCCGGCGGTGGGGGGTAGACGGCGAACGGCGTGGAGAGAGAGAAAGGGGATCGGGAGTGCGGCGGCGGGGGTAGACGGCGAACGGCAGTCGGCGGGCAGGGGAGGGGAGCCTTGCGGCGGCGCGGCGCAGGGGCAGGGAAGGGGGGGTTCGCGACGCGTTTCTGGGGTGGTAGGTTTTTTTTTTATTTTTATTTAATATAAACAATATTGTTTATTTATTTAAGATTTAAACCAGATTTGAACAATAAGTACCTGTGGCCTAAGGATAAGGCGTCTGACTTCTTATCGTTGATCGTGGGTTCGAGTCCCACTGACTTCAAAACCGGATTTTCATTAATATTAAAACTGTAAACAACGTTTACGGTTTTATTTTTTATTTTTTTTAATTTTCATGAAACCGTAAATAATATTTAGGGTTTTATTTTTTTTATTTTTTTTTTCAAATTTACTTATTTAATTATAAGATAATTAAACCTAATTTTAGTTCATCCTAAAACCGTAAATAGTGTTTATGGTTTTGATGAAACCGTAAACACTGTTTACGGTTATGCTACATACTAGGGTTTGGGTAAAAAAAAAAAAATAAGCCCAGATTTCTGCAGTATCTGAGAAGCAACACCTTGTCAATTTTAATATTGACTATTCTTTATTACTATACTATGTCTATATTTTTTTCATGATACATTACATTTGCTGCCTATCTGCCTTCATAGTCAACTCTTAGTTTCAGATATTATGTAGATGGAAAAGGTAATTCCGGCTCATAAAATGTACTCTTATACGTTAAGATACTTCAGAATCAAATAGACAACCATTTCTAATGATACTTGCTTATCGGAACATTTGTTCGATCATATCTTAAGTTTGAAATATTTTACGTTGTGGGATCATTATAAATCTGCTCATGCAGGTCAATGCTGAAAGGACTTACCATCAAAATGTTGTTGCAATTTTGGAGAAGCTACACTCCGAGGTTCGTCATAGTTATCCTTCTCTAGCATAAATTTGTGCATGTAAAATTGGTCTTATATGTTTATAGTTTCTGTTTCTTTTTTGCGATGAACGAGCCTAGCCCGATCTTTGTTATAACGTCAATGCTTATTATTTAGATGATTCTAGAGGAGGAAACCACAGACTCTTCATTACAATCAGAAGTTTCACCAAGCAACGGTACGAGCTTGTTTCAGATAGGTCAGATGTTCCACCGGAAGATGATAATGTGCCATTTCCTAATGATGGGCATGTTCGAAACAAGTCAAATGGAAAAGATGATGAGAGTAAAAGTGATTTGTACTTCATGGCAAAGGTGGCTTATTTTCAACTGTTTTTCATCCAGATTTCTTCATTTTGCAATGCCTCGTTTATGTATTCGGCTATTTCTGTCGATTTTTTGAATGATTGTTGTTTCTTGAAAGAAAAAGAAACTTCCATTGTTGTTGTTGTCAGGTCATACACTCATTTGATGCACAAGCAGAGGGTGAACTAAACTTTGAAGTTGATGATTATGTCGTCGTTCGACAGGTAACAACATTCTTTACGATCCATATACCGCTGCCTGTTTGAAGAATTACCTGTTGATTATGCAGAAGTAGTTGTGCCTCTTCTTCCGATGTCTTGATGGTTTACTTAATTTGCATTATATTATTATTATTATTATTTTTAAATTTATATTATTAGGCAAAGTCTCAGATGAGACGGTCTCATCATATTTAATTGTGAAACGGATTTAATCCTATCCATATTTTCTAAATGGATCTTTTAATGGATATCTCCCAGAATATAAATCATTCTTCTCCTCCTTCCGACAACGCAACTTTTCTCCCCAACTTTTATTTCATAAATTGTACCTTCTCCAGCCCCACTTCTCCTCCACCTCTTGCGACACCACCACCTTCTCCTCCCCGCTGTTGACACTCCGCCACTATGCTACTCCTCCGTCGTCGATTATTCTGCAGTGGTGGAAATTGAATTGAATGTTGTGTTGTCCAACATTGATGAAACTTCATACTGAATGAATCATACATCATCTCTTGCACTTAATTCTTGTGGAATTCTGGGTTTACGTTTTGTGATTCCAAAACCTGTCCTTCTCTCATCGTTCGAGTCTCTTCTAACTCCGCTGCCACTTCCCTCTTTGTCGGCCTGCTATTCCCATTCAAATACAGGCACCTCCGCACCAGCTTGCTAAACTCCTTCCCAAATGATGTATTCCTTTACTGTAAATGATGTATTCAACAATTAAGTATTTTTTTCTTCAGCAATTAAGTTTTTTTTTTGGTTCTCAAATGATGTATTCCTTTACTGTAAATGATGTATTCATTTAATTTAAATAATGTAATCCATTTTACTCCATCCCCTATACTCCAATAGAATTGTTCCACGCATACAGCTCAAACAAAGTTATTTGTAATCTATATTATATAGAACCATCAATCTTTACTTGGCGATAGAGGGGCAAACATCCACTCTGCTCAACCGAGACGATGAATTCCCTCAACTGGGCACCTCCGCCGCTCTCTCCCACCAAATCGTCTCCCTCACCTCCACCACCTGCATGCCTCAACCTTTTCTTCCTAAACTTCAGAATGTCGAAGAGGCAGAAGCTCAACCTATACAAACCCAAACTCGACGGGGTTATGCTAGGCGGCGGAGGCGGGGATATGAGTGGGGTGTGATTTGGGAGGAGGAGAAGGAAGAGAGAGAGAAAGGGGTGTGTCACGTGTGTGTTAGGGGCGGAGGAGTGATGTTGTAAGGGTTGGTTTTTTTAAAGTATATGAGTATGGATCTTGATCCGTCTCACAATAAAAATAGTGAGACCATCTCTCAGGAGACCAACTCATAATATATTTGTGCTTATACTTCGTCTCATTCGCTTCTATTAACCAAGTAGAGCTTCGAGCTATGGCAAGTGCCCTAGCAATGTACCGCAGAGAAATGGATGGAGAAAAAGGCCATTCAATGTGAGAATGTCAAAATGCATTAGAAGATTCAAGATTAACCACAAATCTATATATACTAAAAGGCAAAACCCCTCCTAAAAAAGTTTTCCCCCCAAAAATACTTACCAATTATAAAACAATAATATTTTAGGTAAGTAACATTAAATATGGTAAGTATGGAATAATTTATAATTAGTAGTAATTGTTTTATTGGGATATACAAATAATCAATTTTTCTCACCATAAATAACTATTAATTGTTAGTAATTAATTATATATATGTACAAATATATTTTTTTATATATGTTTACATGAAATAATTATATAAACTATCTTTTCACTTACAAAAATTTATATAAATAATTATATGGGTGTGTATTCTTAAATAGATTTAAAATCTCAATAGTTATTTTACCATGTTAGATAACTTATTTATTTTTACTTTGTCTAATTATGTAAATTTTCTGAAATATGTTCTTATTATGTATTATTTGTGAAAGAAAAAAAACGGTTTCATCTCCTTATTTAATCATGAAAACAATCAATATATCTGTAATAACAATAATAATCTATATTATTAATAATCTATATAATTTTTAGAACCCTCTTCTACAATTTTTTTCCCCCAAAAACTTTTACAATAAATAATCTTAGAATATATTAGGCCATCAAAACAAATATGGTACGTATGTAGTTTTTGTAAGTTATAATCCATTATTACTAATTATTTATATACATGTTTGCATAATTATATTTTCATTGATGTTTATATGAAGTAATTAATTTTATTAATAATCTATAATTCAAGATTTATAATTAAATATGTATCAAAATAATATGTTATTATAATTATATTTTCATTGATATTTATATGAAGTAATTAATTTTATTACTAATCTATAATTCAAGATTTATAATTAAATATGTATCAAAACAATATGTTATTTATATTCACATTGTGATTTAAATATCAATATTAATTTATTTTTATTTACTTGATAATTTAAATTATTTAAACTCAATCTTTTACTATATTAATTTTCTTTTTCGTTGGGGTTTTTAGGAATGCGTAAATTATAAAAATTATGGAAATGAATGGTAGTTACATAATCAATGGGCATGTGTTTAGGGATGTATAAACTATAAAATAATGGAAATGAATATTGGTTAATTACATAATCAACGGGTATGTATTACGTTGATTTCAATTTACTAATTAACACTAATAACTCTATAGATTTGTATAAATATCTCATATATTGAATCAATACCTCACAAACTTTTTCTCTATTTTTTCATCATGAGTTGAATAATTCTTATTGTCATTGTAATTTTATTTATTAGGAAAAATGGTGTATAAGATTTTTTTTTTGTTAGAAAAAGAATCATTGGGAGGAATGCTAGAGCTTCGAGGAAGAAAGATTAGATTGCAATGAAGAAAAACCCAACTCATCTTGTGTTTTTATGGATTTTTATTGTTAGATTTTGGTTTGTTGTTAATTATTTGGTTGTAATTTCATTTGTTTTTCGTGGCTGAATTAAATTTATGATGTTTCGATTAACTTTCAGGCATCATTATATTTTTCTAAATTGATAAACTTAAGCTTTCATCTGCAAAGTTCGGCTAAAGTTCTTCTTTGATTGGGGTCAAGTGGTTGTTTAAGAGCTGCATGAGCAATTAATTTGGTTAAAACTTCATTCATAACCGGTGGCAAGTGGTTGTTTCAAAGCTACATCTGTACGGTTTTGTTGTGCTTCTTCTTCATTTGCGAGTGATTCAATTATATAACTTTTTAAATATATACAGATATTTGAAATAGAACTTTCGGGGATCATTTGATTTTTCATATTGGTTTATATAATAATTATTTGTTTATTTAATCAATAAACAAATAATGATTAACCAAAAAAATATCATCATTCATAATTGACATGTTTTTTTAAGAATGCTTAATTGGCGTTATTGATTGTAATTATAGTGAAATAATTACAATATAAAGCATGATTAGCGCCATTTGAATTGATTTATTTGAATATCATAAGTATAAATAGTTTCTTATTCTTTTGAAATATTAGATCAATTTTCATTTCGCCACTGTCATGAGAGTGTATTTTTTACAAATAATTTTTTTATTCTTATATTTATTGCAAGAAATATGAAGATGCTACTCGAAGGGGTGTTTGCAGTGTTCGAAATTCAAAAGGTGGATCTCGAAGAACAAGTTTTTTTTATTATCAATTATTGATATAATTTTGTAAGTTTGGATGTAAGAATTATAGTTTAGAGACCTCACTTTGGAGACTCTATTATTTTATAAGATTGCTTATATTTTGTCCTTCAATTTGTCATTGAGAGAAATTAAGATAATTTGTTTTATATGAACAATTGTAATACTATTCGTTGTATATAGAAAATTAGTATTATTATTCGCTTTGTATTCAATTGATATTGATGTGTTCATTATATTGTGGGTTAATGTAATATAAATTATACAAAGTTATTTTTATTTTGGATTGTCAAGTATTTTATTATAATGATAATACTATATTTTATTTTTATCCTTTTACAAGTTAACTGTTTTATTTTTTAATAACTTCTATTTTTTGTATTAGCTATTGTATGCTTTATTTCAATTGTAATTTATCCATGTGTTTGGAGAATGCGAGAAATATTATATATTATATTTAAGATAAATATTATTTTAATTAAGAATAAAAAGATTGCTTTGATTAAATTTTCGTTAATTACATTTTAATTATTTTAATGTGAAGTAAATATTGATATAATTGATCACTTTTAAACTTAAAGATTTCATGGTTATGCCATATTAGATTTAAATTGATTAGAAAATTTAGCTATTTTTTGTAATTTTTTTAATATTGAAAACTCAATGAACTAATTTATTCAATTTTAGACTATAGAACGTATATTTTACAAATAATTTTTTAATAAATATAATCGGTAATTATATACGCTGCGCATCGCGCAGGTGGAAATCTAGTAATTTTATCAATTCAGAATCTGAAAGATAGTTTAATTATCGATTTAGGATACGAAAAATTAATTCTTAATTCAGGATCTGAAAGATCACAAAAATTCTCAATTTAGGACCCGAAAGTTTATACAATTCTCACAATCCAGGACCTCAATATCAGGTCATGGATTGAGAGTTGTTTAATCTTTTGGGTCCTGGATTGACAAATCATCTTTTGAATCCTTAATCAATTATTAAACTATCTTTTAAATCTTGAATCGACAATTCTTCTATTAATTAATTAGATATAGCTTTTAGTAATATAATTATGATAGAAAATATCAAAAAAAAATTAATTGGGTTATTTGGGTCAACCCATCGTGTTTCGGATTCAATTTTATGGGGCCTTAAACTATTCGGTACTTGACTATTAGGGCTATTTTTTCAATATTTCAACCCTAACACAAATTTTGGCTTGGTTTAATCAACCAACCAACGGGCTAAATTAATGTCCCTAGGTATAATTGAAATTTCAAAGTACTAATATTAGAAATTAAATGGACTTAAAAATTCTCATTTAAGCTGAGGGTTTAACCGACTAAAATATAATATCAAAATGATCATTATCCCAATATAAAATTATAAACAACTAAGCAAATCAGAGTAGTTTCAATCTCAACTACACATTTAGAGTTGGAGCTCAAGTTGATTGAGTTTATTGCACCACATATAAACTTGATATAATATACGAGTGCGTTCTATAATTTATTTTTCATAATTTTTATAGTACATTTCTTAAATAAAAATTATCTATAATTGATGTAAATCTGAGTTGAAAGTTAGGGTTACTTTTTATATTTATGAAAATTCCATCATATATATTTTATATAAATATGTTTGTAGGAGTCAACATATCAGTTGCCATAAATGTAATTCTAATAATAGTGCATTTTAGAACGTAGTGAAATAGACTAGAAATAAAGAATAAAATCAATAAAAAAGAAAGAAATCTAAAGAAACATTAAATTTTATATAAGATATAAAGAAAAGGGATAGATAATATTCAATTGAGCATGTAGTGAATGAGACACATTATTAATAACGATAAATTGCACTGTGCCTGTAGACAAAGAGAGGAGAGGAGAGGAAAAACAACAAATATGAATGTAAATAAATGAAAAATACCTAATAAGTTTAAAGTTCAAGTTAAGATTTATTGAGGATTTTAAACCTTAAAGCTCAGTTATGTCAAATATTTTAAAAATATCAGCATACAATATTTACATGGGAATAGACCGACGCGACTCAAACTCATGATTAATTAATCATAGACAAAAATATTGAGTGTTAATAATATTCAATATAGAACTCAAAAATAAAGTGTATCACATGTATATGCACTAATATTTATCGCGAACATATTTTATTTTAAAATCTAGAAAATATATTTATATATATATATATATATATATATCCCCTATCATATAATATTTAATATAGTCAATATTTATGAGAGCCAAAAAAAATAAGAGTACATAAAATAAAACATCCAAACTTGTACGAATGATAGAGATTAGTGGTGAATGAATTACAGAGACAATAAGTGGTAGTAGAGTGTATGTAAAAAGAGATAAAATGAGACACATTTGTAATTTGAACCACAATATCTAATTTACTAACAAATTTAAAGTTTGAGCTAAATTTAATTGAATTTAATATTTTACTATCTACATGATAAATAGAATTTATATCATTTAATAGTAAATTTTAAAAAAATTATACCCGCTGTGCTATCCGCTGCGCCATAGCAATCTAGTTTACATTAATTTAAACACACACACCCTACATGTCCCATAGAAGCTCGAATCCATGATCTCCCGATCATAGGTCGATCATAGGTAGAGTGCTTTCACCAATACACCCGAACAAGGACTAATATTTGCATGTTTGGACCTAATATTTCAGTTCAAATAACAGGGAATAATTCATTTTTAGCCGGTAAATTAACGCATTTCAACATTTATTACATGATATGACAATTCTTGTCTTGAACCATATTCAGCAGTCAATCTCTGTTAAGTCTTGTCTGTTGCTTTCATTCTCTCATAATCCTCGAACGCTCGATCTTGATTATTGCAGTTCCAAGGAGCAGTTTATCTGCAGAGGATTCTTTAGCATAGACAAGTTCTATCTCAGTATTTAACTGATAGACCAACAATATTTGCCTCAATGAATAATGTATTATTGAGTGAAGTATATATAGAGGTTACAAGATATGATAAATCTATCTAAGATATGTACAACTAGGAGATATACAAATATATGAATAAATCTAGAAGAGAATCTAGGAGAGAAATAAGGAGATATAGATATCAAGAAGATTTAATATCTTTATGATTATCTATTCTAATATCCCCCCTCAAGCGAGATTGTGGGAAGCCAACAACTCGAAGCTTGCCACGGAAGTATTCAAATAAGGGACGAGGAAGCCCTTTAGTGAAGATATCGGCCACTTGCTCGGAAGACTGGATGAACGCCGTTTGAAGTTTGTTTGCAAGAACCAATTCACGAACAAAATGATAATCAATGTCGATATGCTTGGCTCTCTTGTGTGCAACTGGATTTTGAGTTAAGAAAATTGCACTGTTGTTGTCACACATAAGGCTTGGCGGTGCTGGAAGGTGAACGCGAAGCTCGAGTAATAAGTTTGAGACCCAAACTATTTCGGCAGCAGTATTGGCGAGTGCGCGATATTCGGATTCACAGCTAGAGCGGGAAACTGTTGGTTGCTTCTTAGCACTCCAGGAGATTAAGTTACCTGCAAGAAAAAGAGCATAGCCATATGTAGAGCGGCGAGTATCAGGGCAACGTGCCCAATCAGCATCGGAGTAGGCGACTAGATTGCAGCTTTCTTGGCGAGTAAAGGTCAGTCCATGATTAATAGTGCCCTTGACATAGCGAAGGATACGCTTGACTGTCTGATAATGCTCCTCTGAAGGGGAATGAAGAAACTGGCTTACCAGATTTACAGCAAATGAGAGATCAGGTCTGGTAATGGTTAAGTACTGAAGAGCTCCAACTAGTGATCGAAAGAGAGTCGGGTCGGCGAAGGGTTCTCCGGCGGCCTCGAGAGTAGTGTTTGCAGCAATGGGTGTGGCGACAGGCTTGGACTCTAGAAGATCTATCCGGGATAAGATGTCCCTGGCATACTTGGCTTGAGAAAGAAATAATCCATCCTCAGTGTAGGTGACTTCCAGGCCAAGAAAATAGGTCAACTGGCCGAGATCTTTTATGGCGAACTCGGTATTCATGGCACGAATGAAATTCGAAATAGAAGCTGCATTGTTACTCGTTAGAATAATATCATCGACATAGACCAAAAGAAACAGTACCACATCGGCTTTGAAGAAGGTAAAGAGAGAGGTGTCGGAGTTGCTGCAGGCGAACCCTAGGCGGAGCAGATAATCGCTGAGCCGAGTGAACCAGGCACGAGGAGCTTGTTTCAAACCATATAGAGCCTTAGATAGTTTGCAGACATGATTTGGAAACTGCTGATCAGTATAACCAGGAGGCTGTTCCATGTAAACTGGAGAAGATAGGTCGCCATTGAGGAAGGCGTTTTTGACATCAAGCTGATGGAGCGGCCAGCTGTGAAAGATGGCGAGGCTGAGAATGATCCGGACTGTCGTCGCCTTGACTACTGGACTGAATGTGTGGGAAAAATCAATACCAGGAATCTGAGTAAAGCCCTGTGCAACCAAGCGAGCCTTGTGTCTGTCGACCGAGCCATCAGCCAGGAATTTTGTGCGGAAAACCCACTTGGACCCTACTATGTTGGTGTTCGGCGGTCTGGGGACGAGATTCCAAGTGTTGTTTCGTCGCAGAGCAGCCATTTCCTCATCCATAGCAGCCAACCAGTGAGCATGCTTAGCAGCAGACCTGTAACCACGCGGTTCTGAACTAGACAAAAGAGCATCATAAAATAAAGTGTTAGCAAGATTAGCAACATATCGTGGTCTAAAGATACCGGCCTTGGCTCGAGTGATCATGGGATGAGAGGGCTGAGGGGCAATGTTAGGGTTCGGCTGGGGATTAGGGTTTTCGGCCATATTAGGGTTAGGGTTAGGAGGAGGGTGTTCGGCCACATTAGGGTTAGGGTTAGGTTTTTCGGAAGTAGGGCAGATAGGGCAGGGCTCGGTTGGCGTGTGAGATGTAGGTTTAGGCTGAGCAGGGGATAAGGTTGAAGAAGGCATTTTCGAACAAGGTTCGAGGAAGGATGAGATTTGAAGAGAGTTTAAGGGAGAGGCGGCTGAGGCTGAGGAAAAGGGAAAGTGGTTCTCATCGAATCGTGCATGGCGAGTAATGTATATGCGTGCCGTAGCAGGATCGAAGCACTTAAAACCCTTGTGAATGGAGGAGTATCCTAAAAAGATGCAAGGAAGACTGCGAGGTGAAAATTTGGTTGCTGCGTAATCTCGTAAACACGGATAAACGCGACAGCCAAATGGATGGAAGGAGGAGTAGGACGGAATTGAGCCATATGCTAGCTGGAAAGGTGAGCGGTTATCTAAGAGAGGAGTGGGAAGACGGTTAATGGTATAAACCGCAGTACTAAAGGCATCTACCCAAAAGGATCTAGGTATGTTGGCGTGAAAGAGGGCCGTAAGACCTGTCTCAGTGATGTGACGATGCTTACGTTCTGCCCGGCTGTTTTGACTGGGAGTATAGGGACATGAAAACCTATGAAAAATACCCTTGGAAAGAAAGAAGTCACGGACATTGTGGTTAGTGAATTCTGTACCCCCATCAGATTGAAAGGTTTTTATGGAACAGGAAAACTGATTTTCAACGAAAGTAGTAAAATTTTGTAGGTTTTTGAAGAAATCAGATTTCCGTGCTAAAGGATAAAACCATGTGAAACGGGAGAAATCATCTATGAAAATCACATAATATCGAAAATTTGAGGAAGAAGTAATAGGAGCAGGACCCCAGAGATCACAGTGAATCAAATCTAAAAGGTGCGAAGAACGCTTTTGATTAAGAGGAAACGGAAGTTTGGAACTTTTTGCAAGTTGACATGAATTACAAAGAGTACTGGAAAGAGAACGACTAGAAAGAGAAATATGGCCTAATTTGCTAAGAAGGAGAAGAGACTCAGGCGGAGGATGACCTAGGCGAGCGTGCCAGACGTCCATGGATGCTTGCAAGGGCCTTGCGGAAGCAAGGAGAGCTGTGCAATCTCCATCCAGAACGTACAGGCCATCTTTACGGTGTCCGGTGGCAACAACATGATTTGTGTTCCGATTCTGGACAAAGAAGGAAGAGTGTAAGAAGGTGATACTAAGAGGCAAATCGTTAATTAATTTGCTGACTGACAAGAGATTTTTAGTAATAGAAGGAACAACAAGGACATCAGAAAGCTGAATATGAGAGTTGAGAGATAGGGTACCAGTATGAGTGATAGGAAGATGAGCTCCGTTACCTACAACCACTTGTTGATTACCAGAATAGGGTTTGGCATTGTCTAGGGTGGCAGGACTGGAAGTCATATGGGCTGAAGCGCCAGTGTCGATGTACCAGTCCGAATGGTCGGAGGAAGGAATCGAACATCCTGCGGCGAAAGCTTCGGCTAGATTAGAAGACGGCTGAGGACTGTAACGCTGAGGGCAGTGGGAAGCATAATGGCCGTTAGTGCGACAGATCTGACAGTGAGGCGGACGTTTCTGATTTTTCTGCCCATTGCCTTTCTTTTTAGGGTATTGAGGCCGATTGTCAGATGGGGGCGGGCCAAGGATGCTGCGATCAGAAGGAGGAGCAGATTTGCTGTAGAAGGCGACTGAAGCAGGAGCCGGAGGATCTAGAGAAGCCTGAAATAGAGAGAAACTTTCTGCCTTGGCAAGCAAGTCATTAAAGGAAGGAATAGTAGGGAGAGCCATCTGAGCAGCGGAGAAGTTGACAAAGGAGGGCCCTAGACCGCGAAGAAACCAGTGAGCCTTGTCTGTGTCATCAACTGGTCGACCAATGGCAGAGAGCTGATCACAGATAGATTTGAAAGAGCGACCGTAGTCTCGAACAAAACGATCACCTTTCTTAAGGAGTTGAAGTTCATCTTTCAGTTGAATTTCTCTGGTTTTGGATTTGTGACTGAATGAAGATTCCAGGGCTAGCCAGACAGAGCGGGAAGAGGCACATCCTAGGGCTTCTGCCATAGCTTCTTCGGAGAGTGTGGAAAGAAGAAGACTGAGAAGGCGCTGATCTTGGAAACGCCATGCAGTGTAAGCCGGATTAACAGTTGAGATGCCGGCAGCGGTGGTAAGCGTCGTGGGCGGAGAAGGAATAGTACCATCGACGTAACCAATAAGATTCTGACAAGTGAGCAGCGGAACGAGTTGTCCTCGCCAGAGAAGGTAGTTTGAGGAGGTGAGTTTGATAGTGATCATATGCACAAGGGTGGATAAGGGAAGGGATTCGGCCGGCTGATTGAGATCGGCCATTAGGGTTTGTGGCTAGAGGAATAAATTAGGGTTAGGGTTTGTGAGGGGTGGGACGGCTAGGGTTTTTGGAGGGTTGGTGCGGCGTGAGGCCGGAAATAGATGGCACGGCTGAGAGAGAGTGCCGGCGAGGGAGAGAGCGGACGTGAGGGAGGGAGAGGAGGCGTGAGGGAGAGAGTATGGCGAGGGAGGAAGTATGGTGGCGTGAGGCCGGAGAGGAGGAGAGAAGACCGGCAGTCGTGAGGGCTGCACGGCGGAGGAGAGGGGGAGGGAGGGAGATGAGGGCGGCCGTGAGAGAGGCGAGAGAGAGAGAGTCGGCCGTGTGAGAGAGAGAGGGAGAGAAGTAGGTCAGGATCTGAGTTAGGCTGATACCATGATAGACCAACAATATTTGCCTCAATGAATAATGTATTATTGAGTGAAGTATATATAGAGGTTACAAGATATGATAAATCTATCTAAGATATGTACAACTAGGAGATATACAAATATATGAATAAATCTAGGAGAGAATCTAGGAGAGAAATAAGGAGATATAGATATCAAGAAGATTTAATATCTTTATGATTATCTATTCTAATATTAACATTCAAATTATATATGGTATTCGACTTGTATTTGTGCGTGCTATTTTGGTGCATGTGCAATGCAACTATTTTTCTGTTTATACAGATTATATTGACTATATTATTAGTTATTTTTATAATAAGGTATTTCACAACTGTTATCCCAGATAGTGGTGGATCTATATAGGAACTAGGGAGCTTCAACTCCTCTTACTGAATTTTTTTTTATTTTAATATTATGAAGTTATGATAGTTCAATATTTTATGATATAGTCTATTTATGAATAAGAAAATGCAATAAAAATAAGGAAGAAGAAAGTACAAGGGATTGAGGATAAAAGAATAGTTGATTTTTTTTTCCTTTTCTGTTTTACTTAACTTTTTAATTTTTTTTACTATGTAAAATCTAATACTATAATTTTTCGATGAAAATTTTCTGGATTCACACCCCAAAAAATCGATGCATTATTTTATTTTTAAAAAAATTATTACATTAATTTAAACAAAAATACTCTAATCCACGATCTCTTAATTATTGGTAGAGTGTTTTTACCACTCATTATTACTACTATACTTGATCGAAGCAGTTTATTTTTTATTTTTATTTTTTCCGAAAGGTATATCTCATCCAACACAATTAATTACTAGTTAGGTGGATTGGCCAAACAAAAAACTTTTGGCTGCAAATGGCACTTTTTACTTCATTTTCTCTTTCTACATTTCTAGCAAGTTTAGTTTTCACATACAATGCATGCATTTATATGGGTTAGGTATGCATGATTCCAATTTTTGTTTATTTTTTGTTTTAACTTTTCTGATGTTGGATTTAGAGTGTTTAGTTGGTTTGGTTGTACTCCAAAATAATTTTTTTCTTTTATAAATTTATATATCTTTACTATTATTTATAATATTTTTACATATTATTTATATATATTTTTACATAATATATTCCAATTTATTATATTTATATATTGTACCTTAATTTCAAATTTTTGGATAGGCCACGATCAAGTATTCAAATAGTTTGATTTGTCCCATTTTATTAAATTATTAAAAATATTAATTCAACAAATAATGCAATCATGAAACTAATATATTTTTTTGTCCGTGTGAATATTGATTGGATGAATCATGAAAATAGTAAGTAAACGTGTGTTTGCATATACACAAATTTTGAAACGCGTTTTTATTTTTATTCATTTAAAGCATGACTCTCATTTATAAATATGTAGAAAATAAATATTCTAGCAAAATATTTGTTGATCAATCGTATTCAAAACTTTATAAATCAATTTATTTATCATAACATTGAAAACTTTCTTATTGCTGAGGGACATTAAAGTCGCAATAATGTGATTATATATTTAATATTTGGCATAAAATATTAGGTTGCAAATGTAATTTGAATATCTGATATATGATATTCGATTATTATTTTTATTCAAAAGATATTAAATTATTTAATAATATCATTTATTAATGAATATGGTTGTTTCCTTCTGAGTACTTAGAAATTATTTTTGGATTAATGGTCAATAAATTCCAAAAAAAAAATGTATTTATATATTTTTCACCAATATATAAGGTGCATTTTTAATTTATATTTCTAATATGGTATGATCTATAATTTAATACAAATACAACTATTCTTAATATTATTATATATTCTGATACTCATTTAGTATATGTTTATTTCTATAACTCCACCATAAAGGTAGGTTTCATATCCATTTATTATAAATATATATTAAAATATTATGCAAATTTAATACTACCTGCGTCCCGCGCTATTAGTCCCATATGGTTTCGGCACAGAAACCAATGTTTGTGAGTGTAGTGGAATTAATATTTTATTGATGAGTGTGAAAAAGTTTGCCATTTTAGGAAATGAGACTAATTGAGTGGGACAGACCAAAAAGACAAATGAGACTAATAGAGTGGGACGGAGGGAGTACTATTTTTATGAGTGTGCGAAACAGGAATATGATTGGTTTTGATTTATGCCAATTCGAATATAAGTACTATGTATAGTTTTAGCCCAACATAATAAAATAGAGCTTTATATAAATTTGTATAATTATTTTTTACGTATTTGTGAATTCGGAAATAATCGAAATTAGATGGAGTCAAAAAGTTATTACTCGATGAATATCTTGTATACTAACAAGTAACAATTACGATCTTTTCAATATGTAATAAATAACTTCCATAATTCGTATAATATTATTTTAGGTGACTTTAGTTTATTACAATTTGTTAGTCTTGCCTTTTTTTTTTTAGTCGATACATACAGATAATATTTTTTCTTCCATGGTATGATATATTTTTGGATAAAATCATGCTGCATTGAATGTAGCTAGCTAGATTATTCCGTGGTGACGCTTTCAGGGTAAAAAAAAAAAAATATTTAATGACTACATTTATTGAAAAATTAATCCCAAACATACTATAAATTATCATCTTAATCATTTCAACATTTGTTTGAAGTTGATAATATTTGAACCATTGGAATGGGAGGAAGAGGGTCCTTGTTTGTCTGCAGCCTCATCCTAATTGCTCAACTACTCACCACCCGAGCCTCCGTGCCCCCAACTTTCGTTGTCGATGCAATATCGAAATTGGCTGGTAAATACTTATATACAAAAATAATTATTTTTTTTTTTTTTTACGAAATTCGATTTTAAATTTTGCTACATGATTTCAGTGTGTTCAGATGGCTCTCCAGCTGCTTACTATCATGCTCATGGATTTGGAGATGGAGAAAATAATTGGCTGATATATCTAATGGTACAATATGAATACACTGAATTAGTTTTTTTTTATTATTATTAAATTCAATAAAAAAAATCTTGGTGAATTTAATTATTTGAATAATTAATATTGGGTTAGGGTGGGGGATGGTGTAACGATGAGAATACATGCCAATACAGAAGGAATGGTGATCTTGGGAGCTCTACAGGAATCAAATCTATGGATTTTACTGGCTTCTTAAATTCCAACAAAGATATTAATCCAGGTAATTTATACATATATTATTACCAATTAAATGCTTATTAATTAATTTACACAAATTGATTTCTTAAATAATATACAGATTTTTATAACTGGAATGTTGTGTATGTCCACTATTGTGATGGCTCCTCCTTTCTTGGAGATTTTGATGTTGCTAATCCAGTAAGTTGTAACATATGTTGGCCTTTGATTTTTTTTTATTTATTATTATTATTGTAGAGACTGATTAAGACATAAATATTATTCTTGTTTTGAGCTAGGGACCTGACCTCCAACTAAGGGGTTCAAGGATTTTTGAGGCAGTGATTGATGAATTACTTGCTAAGGGGTTGAAAAATTCAAAAAATGTATGTCTACTTTTATTGTTAATTATATTAATGCTTCTTTTTTTTATTCAAGTTCCAATTAATATTAATGTTAGGAATATTCTTAATTTAAGACTCAAAAGATAGTTTTATTATTAATTCAGGATCTAAAAGATGATTTTTGAATTCAGGACAAGAAATATCGCCCAAATTCTTAATTTAAGGATATTTCTGGTTTCAATCAAGGATATTTCGGGTCCTGGATTGAAAATTAATCTATCGAATTCTAAATAGATAATTGAAACATCTTTTAAGTCCTAGATGGACAATTATCCTATTATTCTTATGATTAAATTTACACGCAGGTATTACTTGCGGGTGGTTCAGCAGGTGGACTAGCTACCATATTACATTGCGATGGCTTTCGAACTCGTCTAGCCCCCTCCAGTCGGGTCAAATGCCTCTCGGATTCCGGCTTCTTCATTCGAGCGTAACTTATCTTCCTTATTTGCTTGGGGCAAGAATGACCCTTGCCTTAAATGAGAACATATTATTTTTCCTATATTTACAATTACATTTTTTTCATTTTACTGTCAGGAAGAATGCCCCTTACGCAGACTTCAGGGAATTTATTTTTAAGTCTACAGTTGCTTTTCATGTAAGACTCTTAATTATATCCTTTCCCACTATCAAGCTTTTTTGTTATTTATAATTTCCTCACTTTTTTTTATTGGTTTTGAAATATATATGTAGAATTTAACCAGTTTTCTTCCCACAACCTGCACATCCAAAATAGACCCCGGTTTGGTAAGTTTTTTTTTGTTTCTTCCCTCTATATAGTAATAGTGTTTGTATGAGAAATGGGTTGCTACCGAACTTATTTGTCTTCCATCTTTCATTGTCGACAACTCTAGCGAGCCGCCACTCACTTGACCTAAAATGCATTAATTTAGAATTTACATATTCAAATTAACACTTATTTTGATACAGTGTTTGTTTCCAGAATACCTAGTCCCACACATACAAACTCCACTATTTCTCCTAAATAGTGCCTTTGATCAGTATCAGGTAAGTCATTTCATAAAATATTATCCTAATTGATCAATATATTATTATATTTATTGATTTGTAATAAAATTGAATTGATTGTTCAGATTATAGTGAATCTGAGGCCTCCTCCAGATAGTGGTGAGCTCCAAGGTTGGGACAGTTGCACTGCTAATCTCAATGTGTGCACTCCTGCTCAAAAAAAACTCATCAATGGTAATATTATTGCTATACTCATGCTTGAAAAATTTGCTAAGCATTAGTCGCATATTCAGATAGGGCCAAGCAACGAGGAACCAAATTGGTTAACTTCTTTTTATATTTTAGGAGTATTATAGGTCTATCACCCGAAACATAGTTTCATTATCGATTCAGAACTCGAAAGATGAATACTCAATTCAGTACCAAAAATATGACCTCAATATATTATGTAGTCATCTATTGAGATATGTATGAACTTTCGGATCCTGATTGAGAAGTTATCTTCTATATCCGGAATTAACAGTTAAATTATATTTTTGGGTTCTGGATCAATATAAAAATCTGAAAACCTAGGCATCCGAGTACTCGAAACCTTGCACAGCATGTTGAATATGATTTTTTTTTTTTTTGGATATTATTAACGATTATTAAAATTGAAATTCAGATTTCAAAAACGCGTTTATGGAAACATTGATGGAAATGGGTGATAATCCATCAAGAGGGCTATATATAAATGCGTGTTATGGTCACGTTTTTTCGCAGTCGGACGGATTGTTGAATTCCAGAGGATCACCAGCAGTGGGAAACAAGGTAAATTAATGGACTATTACTATTATTAATTCACGAATCAAAATATAGTTTAATTATTCATTTATTATCCAAAAAATAAATTCTCATATCATAAAACTCTCAATGCATGAATTCAATATCAGTTCATAATTAAAAATTCATCTTTAATCAATAATCAAACTATTTTGAAGTTCTCTAAATTAATTTGTTTCTTATTTTAAGGCCTTATTATTTGGGAATGTGCGACGTAATCAATATATGGGCAATATTTTTCTTAAATTTCAATTTTGGGTATATTTGCAGAGTCTTGTAGAAGCGGTTGGAGATTGGTTCTTCGATCGAAGTTCCATCAAACTCATAGACAAAACTACTGAATTTCCAGTTGGATGCTATTCATCATTGTAAAGTAATATTGGTTTATATAAATGATATGTAACGCAAAATGAATTTTATAAGTTAAATATCTATCATCGTTTGTTAATTAGCATTTACATATATATCCATTTTATAAAGTATTCCATTAATCTTATATGTCTTATAAATTCTAAACATAATTTAGGGCAAAAACTTGCGTTAGGCAGGCCTAAACGGTTTAGGCGGGTTTTATCCTACCCAAATGGGTTGACCCATCCCAAATAGGGTTTATTAATCCCAATTAGGGTATATTATATGGGTTTGGACTTGGGTTAATGGATAAAACCCGCCTAAATCGTTTAGGTCTGCCTAACCCAAGACCTTCCCTAATTTAGAGGCCAAAACATCAATTCTAGTACAAATTAATGACCTTTTTTCAATTCTAGTACGAACTATACCTATTTTCTATTTTATGTCCAAAATTTTCAAAATCATTCAAATCTAGTCTGTAAAAATATTCCGGCGTCAGAAAGCTGACTGGGCAATCGAAAATGCTCGTCATATTTAAAAAATAATATCATTTAAATCCACATCATAATAAATAATTCCATATCATATTTATTTGACATGTCATATTATTAAAAAAAATACTCAAAACCTTTTCCTTTCCCTTTCTTCCAATCGTTCGACTGTACTACTTCCTCCTTCCCTAAACCCACCTCTGAAAATGGAGAATAATATCAAACGACGACAGCCAAGCAAGCAAGTACCCCCCAACATCTAACACCCCCGTCTCCGCCGTGGTGGTGGAGCCCCAATCGTACGACAAAGACCCACGCGAGTCGCCACCGCCCCTCCACAATCCATCTTCTGAAACACTACCTCTCCAGCTCTCAATTTTGACTCCCGGAGATGGAGATGAATCCATTTGCTTAACACCATCTCCATTTTCACCGGCAGCAACAACATTGGGATGATAATCACTCTTCACCACCAGCTTCTTGGCTGCTCGGCTAGCTTTCTTCACTCTGTTCACCTTCTGCCACACCGTCTCAATCTTAGCATCCACGACGCTCTTCAAAGCGTCGAGCCTCGGCCCATCTCCGATGCCCAGCCAGGCCGGGTCACGCAGGTTGGGGAAGTAGAGGCGGGCGTACTCGCCTCACAGCTTGTGCGCCGCTCGATTCTGCGGAAGCCGTATCTCCGCCACCCACTCCCCAGTGCCGCTGTCTCACTCCTCGATACAACTTGCTGCTTCTTGGCCCGAAATGTGCCGCATGTAGCCCGGCCTGTTCAGCTAGCGCTGCAGCGACACTCTCGAAATTAGGGGGTTTTCATAGGAGAATTGATTCAGCAAATCTCTCCGTTGAAGATAGACAGATGATCCCAATGGCTCCATCACAGGGAAAGTGAAATCTCAATTTTCAGAGGTGGGTTTATGTAACGCCCCCAACTGACCTTCCCAATTTGGGGCCACGTTACATTAATGTTTCAGGTTTTGTCTAAAACATTTCTCAAATTATAAAGCGGAAGACTTAAATTTAAATGAAAAGATAAGTAAACAGTAAGAAATTGTACTTCGAGTCAATTTAATAACATAGTTCAAAGGTTAAAAATATTCAAAAGGGAAGGAATTTCAGAGAGTGATGCAGCAGTGTGTGTAGCGTGATGGTGACATGTATATGGAGATACATGTCACAGGATCTGTTATTCTTTCAAAAACCTCTTCACTTCACCAGCTTACACCCCGCAACTCCCATCCATGCCGCTTAACCTGCACGTTTTAGAAATAACGCGAGGGACTGAGTACTTACGTACCCAATGAGAAACATGCCCGAAATCATACATTTATATAGGAAACATACTATGCAACTCACACAGATAGACATGGGGTTTTGTTGAAAAGAACCATGCTATCTAAAACATTTTATTTTGCACGTGCTATTTATATGTTATCATATCTGTTTCAGTGTTGTAACTGGAAGTTGGCCGACTTCCAAGTTACGATGTGTTGGGATATGTATACTGAAAAGCATAATTGATCAAGCGTTTGTATACTGGCTTTCATTAAACAAATCTCGCTATCTGATAATGTGAACATACGACGAACTA
>JAPKLW010000521.1:462146-476388 GCA_026898455.1 Plectranthus barbatus
TAACTTGGTAGAATAATCCTCACCAGATTTCCAAGGAGCAAGGGATACAGATCAGAAGATCAGATCTGTAGGAACAAGAGAGAGGCCATCGATTTCTTCAAGTAGAAAGGAAGCCATCATTTTGTTCATATTCCGCTTCAGATCTGAACGTTTTTCACCGTTATCATACTCCGATCTGTCCTGTAGATCAAACGGTGAAAAAGGTATAAACTCTAATCCATCTTGTACAATTAATTTTGTAGGAGCATGCATAGGCTTTGCATGGTTTATTTAATTGCATTTATTTTGATATCCTAAGAACGATCCTGCGAATTGAATAACAACTCATGTTGTTGATCGTAGACTCAAACCCTACACGATGATCAGTCAGGAATGTAAACACACTCAACCTACTGTCATCTAAGTGCACTAGTCTCAGCAATCCATTTTGAGACCCGATCGTTTAATATTCATCATTCATAATCACCGTATCCATATACAACCAATTTTCCACCTTATATCTTCAAATTCCCAATCATATGAAGTCGCAACTCCATACTACTAATTGAGTTCTAGCGCAGTTATGGAACCTGGTTCTGAACTCATTAGTTATTCTCTCTTGTCGATGGGAAACGACGGAGGACAGATATAATAGCACAAAACATGCATAGCAGTCTCATTTTAAAGCATAACATTTTATAACACATTTGAAAATGAAAACGCGCATTTTGTTTTTACTGAAATAGTTTCCCACCTGATGTTTGGCTTTAGTTATAGATGTTGCCCGCTAACTTGAGCTTACTTCTCCGACTCTCAACCTCCTACAAATGATCAAAGTTCACCAATTAGGACGGACGATCTAGGACAATGACAAGCTTAATCAAATCCAAAACCAACTCATAATCAATCCATCTCAACATAATTTCCTAAATTCTTGTCATTCTATCCGATTCAACATCATTTATAACTCAAAGTCTACATTCGTTCTCAAGGCAATTCGTTTTTCATAACCAAACATATCTCGAATCATAATATCATACCCAACATGCTTCCCATATCATATATTAATCTTAGGGATTGAAAGGGTTCGAAATGGAATGAAAAATAGCTAAAAAACCACGTTTTATACTTCAAGGTCGAAGCCCATCCCAAACGGAATGAGTCCATCCCGATCGGAATGGACAACGAGCAAAAATCGGGACGGCCGAACCCGGTCCCGAACGGGACCATCCCATCCCGAACGGGATGGGGTCTTGGTTTGCACACGTTGCCCATTCGAGGCTCGTCCCGAGCGGGATGCCTCCATCCCGTTCGGGACGAGTCGTCTTCTCCGACGAACTCGCCGGTTTCTACCCTGAAACTCGCGTTTTCTTGCGATTTCTCCGACCGATCTTACATGCAATTACATATATGAGATCCCTAGACACTCTAGAACACGAATCCAACCTCCAAACACGAAGATACGCAAGAAAAAAGGAAGAGAAAAATAGCTCACCGGAGCTCCTCCACACACGGCGGCGGTGGCGATTTCCGGCGACTAAATCCTATTTTATCGACGTCCGAATGCTCCCTACACGATGGAGAACACGAATCTAAGGCTAAAACGTCGATTAATGGCCGGAATTTCAAGATAAATTCGAAAACCCACGAATTAAATCTCAAAAGTTTACCTCAACTTCACACCTCGATATCTCTCTCGTTTCTCGTTCTCTCGGAGCCCACGAGTACTCAAATCGAAGCTTGAGATACGTACTACAAGATGGTGGTGGTGGCTCGTCCGAATGCCGCCGGGGTTGGCCAGAAATTGGCCGGGAAAAGGTCTGACGGGTTTTTGGGGGTGGGGAGGGTTTTTTTACAGCTTTCTCTCTCTAAAATTATAATATAAGGTGTAAAGATTATTTTATGATTCTATATATACATGTATTATAATTCCTCCATTTTCCACATTAATACATATAATTATACCTATATACATAAATATAAATATATAATTCTTTATAATTCCCAATTATGTTTTATATTAAACATACAACCTCTCAATATAATTTCTCACTAATGATATGATAAACCTTAAATTATTAAAATTCCACTCATAATTAATTGAAATGATTAAATCCTTAATTGAACTCATGAGATAATTACACCAAAATTAGGAATAATCCACTTTATTAATTCCGAATAAGTATTATAGGGTTGAATATTACACGGGGTGTTACAGTTTAGGGAAGGGGGGAAGTAGTGCAGCCGAACGATTGGAAGAAAGGGAAAGGAAAAAGGGAAAAGGATTTTAAGGTTTTGAGTATTTGTTTTAATAATATGACATGTCAAATAAATATGATGTGGAATTATTTATTCTGATATGGATTTAAATGATATTATTTTTTAAATATGACGAGGATTTCCGGTTGCCCAGTCAGCTTTCCGACGGCGGAATATTTTTACAGACTAGATTTGAATGATTTTGGAAAGTTTGGATATAAAATAGAGAATATGTATAGTTCGGACTAGAATTGAAAAAAGGTCGATAGTTTGTACAAGAATTGATGTTTTGGCCTACTTTAAACAACAACTAGAACATGTTACGAATGCTTTGAAAGTAAAAGCTGTAAGATATTGAAGCAATGGAGTCGAGGAGTCATTTTCTTGTTATTTTTTAAAGATTTATATAACTTCATCTTGTTGGGAATAAACTCAAATGTGGAGATAAATCAAAACAACCAAACCAACAATCTTGTGTGCAAAATAAGATAACTAAACAAGCTAAATCAACCAAAGTACCAATGCAAGGAAACAACCACAAAGCAGTAAAGAGGACACCAATATTTTAACGCAGAAAATCCTCCAATACGAAGGTAAAACCACGGGCTAGAAGCCACCTCAACAAACCTCCACTATATCAATAATAATGGGTACACAAATGTTATCCCTAGCAATCCACACTATAGGTTCATCAACAACATCAACAAAACATCAAGATAGCACCTATCTTGGCTAGCAACAAAAGCTCATCACGCAATCGATGGATCCATAATAAAACCCTCCAGATCAAAATCTAGGTTTACCAAATAAAATAGAGGAATAATGAGAAAGAGATCACCAATTGGAGAAACAAGGTTGTGAAGATCAAGATCCTAGACCTCATCTCTCTTCTCTTCTCCTTTCTTCTTCCTTTCTCTCTCGCACTTTCAGCGGTGCGGCTATCTCTCCTCTCTGTTTCGAAAGGCAGTAGCTCTGCTCTCTTTTTTCCTCTGAAATTGCGCAGCAACACACTTTTGCACGCACACCACTTTTGTGTTAAACTGTGAAATGGGTAAATAGCCCTATTGGGCTTCTTTGGTCAAAGCCCACTAAATAAGCAATGACCCAATAATTCTCCCCCGCCATTTCATTTTGTGGGCTCTAGCTAGCCCGCTCCTCGCATACAAGCCTCGAACTTCTCCTTAATCAAAGACTTGGCAAACATATCTGCCGTATACTCACTTGTATGGATCTTCTCTAAACTCAACTTCTTCTTCTCAAGCTCGAATGAAATGTTGAATTTTTAGAGAGATAAATAGCACTTTGACTGTCACTGTAGACAATCAGTTTCTCTTGGTCAAGGCCAAGTTCTTCCAAGAACTTCTTCATCCATATAGCTTCTTTGAAACCATCTGTGATGATAATATATTCAGCTTCATTACTAGACAGAGCAACACACTTTTGCAACTTAGACTGCGAAGAGATAGCTCCCCCTGCAAAAGTCATCAAGAACCCCCGAAGGGGACTTCTTGGAGTCAACATCACTTGCCATATATGAATCTGTATATCCAAACAGATTCGGTTCATCAGTACAAAAACATAAACATACCTTAGAAGTGCCTCTGAGGCATTTGAGAATCCATTTCACTGCGGCCCAATGCTCATTTCCAGGATTTGAGAGAAAACGGATCACCACACCAACTGCATAAGCTATTGTTGGTCCTGATTTACCAGAGTCGTCGTGTTTAAACAAGAACACGAATTGCAGCGGAATGATTTAACGTCACTTACATTTATGTTTTCCTTTGAAGATTGTTTAAGCTCAGGGATTGATTAAAATTTCTTCACAGTTATACACTAGCAATACGATTGCTAGGTTTAAAATCTCTTGCGAAATAAAACTGTAAATGGACACGATATTTATAGTGGTTCGATCCAAATAGATCTACGTCCACTCCTTAGCCGAAACGCTAAGAATTTCACTAAGTAAGTATACAAAGTACAAGGAATCGTCCTTTCCGTGTAGTAGAACAGTAAGCTTTCGAACTGGCTATTCCACAACTATCCTCCGTTACTTCGCAGTCCTTAGTCTGATTCAGCTACAGTCAAGTCAAGGGCGGAACCTTCGTAAAACTTGACTTTCGCCGACAGTGATGGGAGTTTTTATAATTCTCTCCTGAACTTATCTGTTTTTGGCAAGATGCCCGTCGGAGTCGGATCTTGTTAGAAATGACTTTTGGATGCTTCCAAGATTGGAAGGTATCCCAATGATTGAATCCTTAAAAGGAATTCAATGAAAACACTTGAGTGTCAGATCTTGAATGTAGGGGACATTCGGTGGTTGAAAGCTTTAAAGATTCTTCTAATCTTGTTAAATGCTCTCGTGACTACTTTTCACTTTGTTTGTCTGAGGAATCTCTTGAGTGCGAGTTCGTGAGTAAAGTGTGAATAAAAGCAGTAGTTGATTCTCACTTTTGGACTTGTCTTTTATACTTTTGAATCTCCATATCCGTTAGACACAATGGTTCCTTCGTCCAAGAGTGGATTGACTTTTCCAGTCGCTACTTCTGTCAGAATGGGAGTGTAGCAATTGTTGATGACTACTTCGCTTTGTTAAGTGATCTCAGAACCATCAGCTAGGCCTTTGATTGCTAACTCTCTTCTAGCAGACTGATTTTGCTAGAGTCTGACCGCTGACGCTTCAGCAAGGTTTAGCACTCGATTCCTCTGAAATGTTCTAGCAGATGCTGACTAGACATGGCCACGGGCCGGTTCCTGTTCGGAACCGCCGGTTCGGCGGTTCCAAAAACCCCGGCCCTGAACCGGCCCGCCTAAAGAAGGGCCCGGTTCCGGTTTGGGCCCGAAACCGGCGGTTCTGGTTCGGGCACGGTTCCGGTTCGAACCGCCGGTTCGGGCCAGTTTTTTTTTTTTTTTTTTTTTAATTTTTTAAAAAAATAGTCAAGGAGGTTCGAACCATGGACCTGGAGGAGGTAAAGATAGCAACATACCACTAGACTACAATTAATTTATTGATATAGTTTCTGAAATTAATATATATGAATGTATTATGTATATAAATATGAAATATATTATAATATAAAATGATGTTTTAATATATATGTATAATATTTTAGATAAAAAACTATTAAATAATAAGATAGTTTTATTTTATATCTATAAAAATGAATTGCGATATATTATTCAAGTAATTATAATTATAAAAAATCATGTTATAATTTACTTATCATTAAAAACTTTAAATAACATTTAAATTAAAATAACAAATTTAAATTATTGTTTATTATTTACTTAATAGTTTTGAATCTCTCTTAATTGTACAAATAATGCTAAATAAAGTTGAGTATGATATGCATTACTCCAAGACATATATGTTAGCTTTTAACATCATTCATTGAACTCCGATGCATATACTATCATTTGTTATAATATAACCTTTGATTTAAATTAGCATGTATGAAAATCTCTTTAATTCATTGTGTATTCATTTAAGTTTTTTTTAGTATAAGCTTTTGTTGGTCCCGGTTTTTCAGAGTATAAAACGTTTGCAGCGGAAATAATATAATCGTTTTCTTGCACTTGCTGGTTACTCAGCTGACTGGGACCTTGTCAGCTGGTAAGTCAACTTGCACTCTGCGTACTCAGCTGACTGGCGACTGGCTCGTCAGCTGGTAGCTCAAGACTTAGAATATTTTTAGCCTTGTTTGCACAGTTATATCAGTTTTCAGATATACACCAGCACTTGGGTGCTGGGTTTTAAATCAGTATGAAATGCAGAAAGCTGATAAAAGACAAAGGATTTATAGTGGTTCGATCAACTGATCTACGTCCACTCTCCAGTCGTAGCACTGGAAATTCACTATAGAGTAATCAGGTACAAGTTGCCTACGATCTATCTCTAGCTGGTGCGACCCTTGTCCACCACTTCGCTAGATCAACCGCTCCCGGTCTTGATTCCTTCTTCAACTCTCTTCTCGGCTGGTGGAGTGCGAGCACGTCACTTCAACCTCCACAGCAGTTTGGGTGTTTAGTTCTCCCAAGAACGTATCTTCTCAATACGGCAAAAGCCCGTAATAACTCAAGTGCTGGCTGGCACAAGAGCTGCTGTGAACTTCCTCAGAAGAGAAAGAACACCAAAGAGATCTGTAACTTACAAGCTGGAAGCTTGAAGTCTCGTGTTTGAAGAAATCAACACACGGAAAGCTTTAAGAAAAGCCTCGAAAGTTTTGCTTGCTTGCAATAAAGTTTCAGACTTTCGGTAGTTGAGTATGGCGAGAAGTGTATTGAATGTCAGGAAGCAAGCTTCTTAAATGTTGGTGGTTCCGACCTATTTATAGACGCGGAATCCCATTCAAATCTTCTAGCAGTTTGGACACATCCGGAAAAGGTGTCAGACCTCGGATGTCCTTCTGACGGCGGCAGGTATGCTTTTCTGGAGAAAGGCCATACCTAAGACCGCTTTATCTGACATTGATCTCTTTATGTCAGAACGGCACTATTCGTCAGTACGAGGAATCGAGACTGGTGTCTTGTAACTGATGGACTTTAAGGTATCCTCCTTAAAGTCATACTCTGTCAGTTAATTCCTCGAAGAATCTTCTTTTTGTCTCTAAGACTCTGGGAGAGAGAATCTGGAATTCTGCTGGTAACATCCGACTGGTAGATCATTCTGGTGATCTTGTGCTGGCAGTCTCTGCTGGTGACTTGCGCTGGCACAATCTAAGTCTACCAATATGTCTGATGTTAACTCTTGGAATCTCCCATGACTGGTGGTTTCACCGCTGGTGAATAGTGTCAGTGAGAACACGTATTCTGCTGTAAGGTTTGTCAGCCGCCTGCTGATGAAAACCTTCCCAACTGGTGAACAGTAGCCAGTCGTGAGCTCTTTCTCATGCTGATAAACAGTGTCAGCACGAGTCTTGTCAGTCGCTTGCTGGTGAGACTTCTCTCAACTGGTAAGTACATCTCATGTTGGTGAACAGTAGCCAGCATGAGTCTTGATCAGCTGCGACTTACAGCTCAAAAGACCTAAACAGGACTTTACATTTGAGACTAGAGCTATTCTAGAGACAAACTGACGCTGGTAGGACTTAGGATTTGATCCACCAAAACACCAAAACTAGAATCTAAACAAGTAGCTACTGGGGAAAGGAAACTTAGCCAAATTTCCCAACAATTTCCCCCTTTTTGGTGCGATCAAAGCCTAACCAGCGAGCACTCAGCTGATGAGGAAAGTTACAAAGTATTTCAGGGTTTTACAAAATAAACCTATCAGATCTAAACCCATGAAAATACTTCCTCACATCAGCTCTAACTAAAAATCTTCCCCCTCAAACCAGGAGAGATATTGCTCGTTTAAAATATGAAAATTGAGATCAGAGCAAAAAGATTTAAAGTGTGTGATACGAGTGCTGGTGCTGATTACACTGGAAGTGTAAGTTCAGCTGGTAAGTAAATACTCAGACAATTTGTTGGACAATGAGGAATTGTCATCAACTTGTCAGTAATCAATCCATTTAATATGTTGCAGTTACAAGTACAGGATAGAAAACTGACTAGTCTAGAGATACAAATACTTACAACAAAAAAATAGAGAAACAAGACTATGGCTGAGAAGATGATCCTGGTGATTGAGTTCTGCTTGTGAGCGACCTCAGGATCTCAGTGAGCGCTGCCATATCTTGTCTGCTCTTCTCCCTTTCCTCAGCAGCAATTCTCCTCTCCTCTTCAGCAAGACGAGCTCTCTCTGCCTCAGCACGTGCTCGCGTACTTTCCCCCTCTTGGATCCGCGCCAAAAAGGAGGACACTCCAGCGGTTACAGACTCCATCTGTTGTGCCATCTCGGTCCGGAAGGAAGAAAAGCGCTGATCCATCCTGGCATCAATGAGTGCAAGAAGCTGCGCAGGAGGATGGATCTCGGAGATCGGCATTGCTGATACTTCTATGGAAGAGGAGGGCACATCAGGTGCGGAAGGAGCCATTGCTGGTTCAGATTCAGCTGTTATCTCCATTGGGGCTGGCTCCTCCGCTGGCCTCTGCTGGTACATCAGCTGCTGCTGACTCCTCTACTGGCACTTCGACTGCTGGCTCCACTACTGGCACTGCTGCTGGAGCTGGTTGGACTTGATCAAAAACGGGTGGGGCTGTGAGTTCCACCACTTGCCAGTCCATATGATTAGGGACAAGATCGCCCGAAACAGTAGGAACAAGGGGGACGGCAAGGGTCAGCCACCAACCACGAGAGGGATCCTCCTCTACTAAGTGGTCTACCAGCAGAGCGCAGGCAGCCATGTCGAACAATATAGCATGGTAGGGAGGGATCCTCGGGAGGGTAACCAGCACTTTGAGGCGACGGAGCGCGTACGTCAGCTGGTACCCCCGACTGGTGACTCGAAACTGGAGGAAAGGTAACTTGATCTTTTTCAGTGGCGGGAGGCCGGAGCTTCCAGTCAGCTGCCTATACACAGCGATTTTCCGCAAGCGGCGCCTGATCCTCCTTGTAGACAGCTGCTGGGGGCATTCAGGATCAGTGCCCATGAAGGCATGAGCCCACTCCTCCTCCGCTCTCCAGTAGCCAAGACCCAGCCTGGCATAGAGGACCGCCCGCTTCTCCACTGTCAGCAGGCGCTCGCATCGATCGAAAATCCTCCACCTCCGGAACTCCAGACATAGTTCCGGATCCACCCTCCAGAGTCTTCGGTAGCTGGATATCATTTCGTCATTGACGGCATTCTCCACCTCCGCCGTGATGTTTTCAGCATACTCATAGAGAGTGGAATTGAAGTACTCCATCGGCTGCAAGGGCAGACACCAGTCAGAGATCCTCGAAGCGTATACCGACTGGTGGGGGAGTCCGCTGATGGGGATGATGTTGAATGCTGAAGGCTCAGGCACTCGTGAATTTAGAAACGCCATGTCCCCGCGGTGCTCCCACCGATGTACCCCTGTCACTCGCGACTGGAAGGTATCCTCATCAATCAGTTGATGCTCTTGGATGCAGAGCATGTATGGTCGCCTTTCAGTACGTGCACGCCTAGCTGGTGATGTAGAGGATGCTGCTGGTCGCCCGGAAGTTGATGTTGAGGCATCTGTAGATCGGGGGCGACTGGCAGGACGACGAGCCTTATCATCAAGGTCTGGGAACAGATCCCTTGGCTCCATCCTCTGCACCATGGAGTAATGTATCACCTCCTCAGCTGCCATCTGCTCCGGCTCCTCAGCCCTTGGCTCCTCTGCATCCTCAGAATCTGAGCTTATGTCTGAAAAACTCGCCAGTTTTTCCGGGGTGGTCGCCCGCTCCTCAACTCCTCCACTGGCACCCCCGTGCGCGGCCAGTGGGTCTTCTTCACCTCCACCACCCCCTTGCGCGGGTGGAGGGACTTCAGCGACCTCCTCCTCTTGGTACTTATCCACAAGGGATAGTACATCCTCTTCAGCACCCATGACCATCAGGCGCGTGAATGATTCGTCTGAGAGAATCTGGCCTGGAGCTGGTGCTGGTGGCCTTGCACTTGTAGTTGGGGCAACTTCCCATTTGCCTTTAGCCACCTGGTGCACCTGCTCCGCCAGTTGCGCCTGACGTCTGGCCGCATGCTCAGCCTGCACCTTTGCAAAGGCTTCATCGCGGGCTGCCAGCTCAGCCTCTCTTCTTCGCTGGTCGGCCAAGGCCTTCAGCCTTGCCTGCGCCTGTTTCTTCCTTACTATGGAGGCTTGTTGCTCCTTCTTTGCTTGCTCCACCAGTTTCTGAGCTCTGGTCTGAATCCTCTTTCGCTTCCGGGTCATCCTCTCTATGGTCTCCTCCTCAGTCAGTCCAAGAACGGACTTCTTGACTGGTATCGAGATTTTCCCGGATGCTGGTTCATAAGCAGCAGCTTGCGGAGGCTGCTGGTACTGGTGAGTCTTAGGCTTCTTCCTTGATCGGGGCTTGGGAGCTGGCACTGGCGCTAGTTCTTGAGGATGTATGCCAGTTGCCTCAGCCACCGCGTCCTCCATCGAGACAAATAGGGACTCGAGCTCGCGCTTTCTCTTCAGCTCAGCCCTAGCCTCATCAGTCAGTGGGAGAGCCACAGCTGGCACTTGCTCTCCCAGGTCTTCTGAGTCCTCCTCAGAAACGGCCTCAGCAGGGTCCACTGCTGACTTCCCTTTCAGCCTACGTGGCTTCTTGTAATCTGGGCGAGGCAGCATCACCTTCGTGGCTGGTATGAAATCGGAACCAACCAGCTGTTCCCCCTGATCCACGCCATCACCCAATTCCATCTCCAGGATGTGGCTGATCCTCAGCCCGAAGGATACGGCGTGAGCAAACCTGCCGTCAGTCGGAACAGTGATGTTTCTGTCTACATTTTCCAGCAACCGGCCGAAGAAGAATTCAGCCCAGTTGCCCTCAACCCCGTCGACAAGCGCACACATCACTGAAAACTTGCGCAGGCTCAGCTCGGAGTACGATCCGACCTCACATTGCAGCATGCGCACCACAATGTCGCATACCATCTGCCAATATTCTTCCATTTCTGACTTCCTCATTCCAGTACGGAACTCAGTCACCTCCGCCTTCTTCCACTCCTCCCATCTCCTCCTGAACTCGTCTGTATTATTCTGATAATACGAGGCTATCTCCATACCTTCATTCCTCAGCCCGAACAGATCGGCGAGGTATTCGGCGGTGACGGTGATCAGGTGACCAAAAACGGAAGTTCTGAAAGACTTTCTGCCTTCAGCTATCACGGCCCGAGCGTAGAACTCGGCTACCATGTGTGGATGGAAAGTTTCGGGTTTCGCCATCAAGTACTGGCGGAGCTGCTCGTGGTCGACCATCTCCATCAGCTCCGGCCCATGATGCTTTAGGGCTAGCTTCGCGTTCAGAATCTTCTCCTTCTGAACCTGTGCAGTCCTAATCTGCGCGTTAGAGAGCTGTCGCCTGGTCGCCGGCCTGTTCAACTGAACCAGTCGGGCGAACGGATAGGTGTAATCGATATCTTCGATCTTCACTATGCCAGTATACGTAGGCATATGAGCTTCAGCGACTGGTAGGTCTGGTGAACCAGACGAGGATGATGTAGATGTAGATGGAGAGTTATCAGCTGGAGGTTGAGAAGATGATGCCATGACTTCAGAAAGATTCAAGGTTCAGAAAATTTCAAGGGAAGATGAGAGAATTTTGAAAGATATTAGGGTTCTGAAAGTAGGAAAACATAAAGGTTAACCCGAAGAAAGTGATCGGGTATTTATACTCGGGCCATGCAGGATCAGACGTCCAGGATCAACGCTCAGCAAGCGAGGATCGACGGTCATCAGCAGGCCCGGTTCCCTGTGGTGACGTGCGCGGTCGTGCTGACAGGCGCCACGACGTGGAGCTGACGTGGCACGCAGCGATTGGTGGCAACCAAGCGTCGGACTGCGCAGACACTGTGCACATTAAATGCCGCATTAAATTCTAAGGACTGTACACGCTACTTGGATTTGAACGATCCCGCCTTTTCTGAGACAGCTGGCATGACTGGTCATCAGTAGCATATACCAGTCGCATACTTCCCCCTAACTGGTTGGCTTCTTTATCAGTTGGCAACTGATACACATACTGGTGCTGGCATATTTAGACATTGAGAGCTTGGACTCAATTTTCGCCAGTCGCGGAAATTCCATCAGTTATCTGCTGGCAACTTGAAAGATAGTAAAAATTGAGAGCTTGGACTCAATTTTATTCCGCATAATCTTCTCTCCAAGAAATCCACTCCTCATCATCACTTGGAATTGGGAGCTGGGACCCAATTCTATTTCAACTGATGGTTTATGCTGGCAAATTGAAATGAGAGCTGGGACTCATTTCCTTAGACATTTGAGGGATAAGTTCCGCCAGTAGGTACCACTTGTTAGTCGGAAAACATCACTTAAGGAAGACAGAACGACTAAGAGCTTGGACTTAGTCGTAATCAGCATCCTCCTGAAGACCAAGAACAGAATGAGAGCTGGGACTCATTCTTCCTCAACATTAGAGCACGCATCAATCTCCAGAAGACCGAGTTTGATGCACAGCTCCTTGAATCTTGCTTCTGGCAGAGGTTTAGTGAAGATGTCAGCCAGTTGATCTTCAGTTCTGATGTAGTCCACGCTGACATCCTTCTTCTCGACATGATCACGTATGAAGTGATGTCGAATATCTATGTGCTTGGTTCTAGAATGGTGAACCGGATTCTTCGTGATGCACATAGCGCTGTGTCGCAATAGATGGGAACACAGCCAGTGTCCACTTCATAATCCTCCAGCTGTTGCTTGATCCAGATAACTTGAGCACAGCAACTGGCAGCGGCAACATACTCAGCCTCAGTGGTAGAAGTAGCAACTGAGTGCTGCTTCTTGCTAAACCAGCTGATTAGCTTGTGTCCTAGAAACTGACACGTACCACTGGTACTCTTTCGGTCAATACGGCATCCAGCGAAGTCTGAATCTGAATATCCAATGAGTGTAAGCTCATCATTTCTGGGATACCATATTCCAAGAGATTCAGTCCCCTTCAGATATTTTACTATCCTCTTTGCAGCTTCCATGTGTGACCTTTTCGGATTGGCTTGAAATCTGGCACACACTCCGACTGAGTACGAAATGTCGGGTCTGCTGGCTGTGAGATAGAGAAGTGATCCAATGATTCCTCGGTAGATGGTAGGATCAACTGATTCACCTTGCTCATCAAGAAATATTTGACAACTGGTGCTCATAGGTATTCTGAGGGACTTAGTTTTCTCTGGGCAATACTTCTGAATTAACTCCTTCGTATACTTCCGCTGGCTGATAAAAATTCCATCAGCTGACTGCTGGACCTGGAGTCCGAGAAAGTATGTTAACTTGCCCATCATACTCATCTGAAATGATGTCTGCATCAGTTGAGAAAACTTCTCGCAGAGAGTTATATTCCTTGATCCGAATATGATGTCATCTACATAGATCTGCACCATTAGCATGTCACCACCATCCTTGAGAAGAAAGAGAGTCCTATCAATCTTCCCTTTCCGAAATCCATTGCTGATAAGGAATTGTGACAGCATTTCGTACCAAGCCCTGGGCGCCTGTTTCAATCCATACAGGGCCTTTCTCAGCTTGTACACTTTGGTGCCTATCTCAAAGCCTGGAGGTTGCTCGACATAAACCTCCTCCTTTAGTTCGCCATTCAAGAAGGCGCTCTTCACGTCCATCTGAAATACCGTGAAGCCGTGATACGCTGCATACGCAAGGAACAGCCGTATCGCCTCCATTCTTGCAACTGGTGCAAAGGTCTCATCAAAGTCGATGCCTTCACACTGCCTGTAACCTTTGGCGACTAAACGAGCTTTGTTTCTGACCACGGTGCCATTCTCATCTCGCTTGTTCTTGAAGACCCACTTGGTGCCAATCACTGACTGATGTGATGGTCTCTCCACCAAGTCCCAAACATTGTTGCGAGTGAATTCAGCAAGCTCTTCTTGCATGGCATTAATCCAATCAGCAGATTCTAGCGCAACTCCTATGGAAGTAGGTTCCATTTGAGAAATAAAGCAACTTAGGAGCGCACTGCCGTGTCGAGTCTGGACTGAACCTTCCGGATCACCGAGAATAGCATCGGATGGGTGATCCCTCAGCCATTTGGGAGGACCAGCGACTGCTGGTGCCGGCTGTGAAATAGGTTCTTCTGTCCTGACGACTGGTGCTTCCACATTTTCACCAGTCGGAGCTGGAACTGCAACTGGTGGTTGACCTTCACCAGTTGGAACTGGAATTGCAACTGGTGGTTGACCTTCACCAGTCAGAACTTCTTCATCAGCTTCACTGTCTGACTGACTTCCCGAACCTTCACCAACGATGTCAGTATCTACTGGTACCTCCATTCCAGCTGGTTCATCGTTGTCTTCTGGCTCAAAGATTCCAGTCGGAATTCCCCCTTGATTTTTGCTAGATCCACTCAGGGAGATTGAGTGTAAGGTCTCAGCAAGGTCATTTGCATCACCGACCCTCTCAGGTTGCTGATGGGCACCTGAGG
>JAPKLW010000522.1:0-31715 GCA_026898455.1 Plectranthus barbatus
CGCACACCTACACACCCAACTACTAGGCATGATGGAGATCGCCTCTTTTTCTCTTTATAGTTTAATGCAAACAGTGGAGGAATTCTTGAATTTATGTACTAGACCTCGTGTTCCAATTTTTTTTTCTTTTCTTCCACTCTCCCCTTTTCTCCGCCATTTTGGTACCCACAAAAAGTTAGTCGAATTTTAAACTTAGTCTAGACTAGTCGTCTGTTTATCATTATAGTCCATAGCTTGAAGAAAATCACTGCCTCTACTCGTGATTTGCATGAAGTGTTCTCGCTCTCCATTTCTAACTCTCTCTCTCTCTCTCTCTCTCTCTGCTTTACAGTTTCCACTCGTATGCTGGCTCTTTCACTCCCCCGATTCAATTCTGCAATTATACCGGCCCTCACTTTCTCGTGTTGTTGGTGAGGGGGAACAAAAAAAAAAAAGAATAAAATTGTTGGTCGTCCATATATTTCTTCAAATATAATTTGTGGGGTTTTAGCGTTTCCTCTTTTACTTTTCCTGTTTCCTATTCCTTTCGGCTCTTGCTGCTTTAATCCTTGCAACAGGTACCTTCTTTCTTTTATATTGAGTGCTTCTTCTTCAACTTCTTGGGTTCTTGTATTTAGCAATTTATTGATTCTTAGTGTTTACTATATTGGGTTCTAAATTCATCAGTACTGATTAGATTGTACTGGAATGAAAAGTGGTCCAGCTTGTTGATATTTACTTGTTGGTGGTCTGAAATGAGTGAGACTACATGTAATAAATTTTGATCAGTTTCTTTCACCCCTTCTCACCCGGTTAGTCATGTGGACTTTATTCATGGACAAGAAAAATTTGTAGGTTGTGTAAATGGTTTATAGTTTTTTCGTTTCTGTTTAAAAAAGGTGAAGAAGTTTTTTTTTTTTTAAACCTCAGTAGTTTGTATGTTTGAACTTAGTTTTACTTTCAATGTGTTGTTCTATGGTTATCTTGAACTATCTCATGTGATCTCCAATTTATTTACTTGTTCATGAATCTTGAAGTATTGCTGAATGTTCTTGGAGGTTTAGTGTGAAAGAATTCCCAAATTTAAAGGAAATCCAATCTATGTAAGAGAAAAGTAGAATCTTTGCCTGAACTGAATTTTTTTTTCTTCTTTTATTATTGCCTAGTTGTGACGAGTCTGACAGCTAGTTTTTTGGCACAAACATGTATAACTTAGAATGGAAATGGAGCTATAAGTCTACTGCTGATGTAATTGGTTGGCGGACCAATCTAAGGAGTGATTTTTATGGTAAAGAACAGAGTTTCAATGGAGCTAAATGCAATGTTTAAGTTCCAGTTTACATTGATGTCATGAAGATTGTTCCATTTTTTAATTTAATTGAACTATCAAGTTCTAAATATGTGGTTAGAAGCATAGAAGAGAAAGAGCAGTCAGTGTGATGAAAAAATGACTTGTCTGTAAACAGATTATCGGTTGCTGTGAAATTTGAGGGATTTGCAGGGGTGCAGATTAAACCTGCATGATTGAAGCGTTTCACCTTTGATGTATATTCTTCACTTTGGATGTTTTGTCTAAGATGGGTTGAACATAAGCTTTTTCTGGTTCGTCCACTTTTAATAGGTGCACGTGTCCTCCACGATCATGAGTGTGTTGTATGGTGCTCATGAAATAGTAGAGTTGACAGAAAGCTATGATCTTGAATCTAAAATTAGAGTCTCTCATGGAAATAAGCCTTTTGGGAAATGTTTGAAGAAGAAGCCTAGTATTGAGGATGACATAAACAAAATATTTGACTCAATCGAGATTGGGAGCTATCGTCGTGGTATTGGTCATCCAGAACATGTTGGAGATGCTTCACACAAAAGTGCAACGAAAAGACCAATGAGAGTTGGCCCTTTTCATGCTTCGGGTATTGGAATTTCGGAATCAGTGAGTTTGAAACAAGCCTTGAGAGGGTTATGCATCTCTCAGGCGTCAGAGATGGCTGCAGCAAAGAAGCGCGTGTCAAGACTATCAGCTTCACCTGGGATCTCGGAAGTAGGAGCTATCAAAAAGTTGTACGGCGCTGTAGTGATCGAGGCCAGTGAAACTGGTCAAGCTCATGATGAAGGTAAAGGGAATTTGA
Organism: Plectranthus barbatus; assembly: GCA_026898455.1. Classification (NCBI taxonomy): domain Eukaryota; kingdom Viridiplantae; phylum Streptophyta; class Magnoliopsida; order Lamiales; family Lamiaceae; genus Plectranthus; species Plectranthus barbatus. Next base: position 2,106 of record JAPKLW010000522.1, read on the forward strand.
TGGAGATATCATACGTGCCTGAAAGAAGCTCATCGAACATTTCACACAGGGCTCTTGAATCTGGAAAAGTTTCTGTAGCTGAAGTATCAGAGAGAAATGGGCAATCTTCTGTTGTTTCGGAAGGCATCCCTCCTATTCCTTGTAACGATGGATGCGAACTTCCTAAATCTGATTTAGTCCGGAGTCTGGAATTGCCGGCATATTCATCTGCTGGCGTTATGCTTGACAAGGACCTCTTGGAATTGGATGAGATCGGTCCCATTAATGGTGAGAGTTCACAGACATCAAGTTGGAAGCGTAAGAAGCGTATGGATAAGTTACTAATCAGAAGTCCCAGTAAAGGTTTTGGTTTGTGTGACCAAAATTTAAGAACCCAAAACATTGCCAAGAAGAAGATAGTGCAAAGAAGAAACTTTGCTACGAAGATTCGTAGTCAGCATAGTGAAGGTCCTAAAAGTTATATTGATTGCCAGACTAGCAAAATAGTCCATCAAACATCATACTCTTTCTTGGAAAAGAGATGTGAAGAATTGGAGAAATCATCTCCATCATCTAGCAGTGTTGCAGACCTTGTAGGCGGTTCAAATTCTTCATGCTCAAATGCTAGTAAGCATTTTCACGTTCCAAGAAAAACGAAGAGCGTTGTGATTAAAGCTGATGAGATATCAAGATCAAGGGAAAAGGGGGAGTTCTCTCAAAGTTCGAAAAGTAGCATGGGAGAATATAGCAGTACAACAAGCTATAGTAACGAGAGCTATCTCAGTGGATCTAGTAGTAGAAGTGGGTATCGGCCTCATATGTCAAAGGACTTGAGGTGGGAAGCCATAAGCTCTGTTCAGAAGCAGCATGGTAAGTTAAGCGCGACACATTTCAAGTTGTTGAGGAAGATAGGTGGTGGAGATATTGGCACAGTTTACCTCTCTGAGCTAATTGGCACAAGCTGCCTCTTTGCTTTGAAGGTTATGGATATTGAGTTTTTAACTAGCAGTAAGAAAATGCATAGGGCTCAAACTGAAAAGGAGATACTGGAAATTCTGGATCATCCATTTCTTCCAACACTTTTTTCCCATTTCACAACAAAAAAGTACTTGTGTTTCGTTATGGAATACTGCCCTGGCGGTGATCTGCACGTGCTTCGCCAAAAGCAGCTCACTAAGAGTTTTCCTGAAAATGCAGCCAGGTAAAAATTCTAGCTCTGCTCATGACTAATAAGTTTAGCTTTTCAAAAGTCTTCTCTAACATGAAAAAAAAATTTGAATAGTTGAGAACCACTTAAGGTTATTTCTGGTTCCCACCTATATATATCGCTTGGAAATCGTCTAGGCACCTACCATACTTCAAGGGTGAAGTAGGCACTTCCTACCCGCATAAGAGTAACAGCAAATATGAAAAATGAAAAAAAGAAACGGTTATAACAGAAATGATCTTCACTGGTATCTTGTCGGTATCTAGATGAAGTTATGCCCTTAGATTGATCAGTTAGAAACTTGAATTGAAACATTGCAGCATCTTTTTTCTATTCCATCAAACATCATATAGGTGAAAACACTTGTGTATATTACTGTAATGCAGTTCTAGATCAAATGAGAGATTGGTGCATGTTGACTAGGTAATGAACTCGGGTCATTTCTGGTACCTCCCTGAGGGTTTTGCTCAAAGGGTTGGTGAAGCTGTTAAAGCATATATTTCATTTCAACTGTCAATGTACCAACTTCTGTTTCAGTAAGAAATTATCAGTGTCTGCATTAGACTCTAAGGTCCCAAGCACATAATGCTCCCTCTCGCGACTTCATGTACACTTGTGGTAGACGGCCTCACATGAAACACCTCCTTTAGGTTCTAGGGTTTATTTTCAATTTATTGAGTTTATATTAACTCTTGAGATTTATTTTAACAATGCAATTCAAAAATTAAAAAAGGAACAAAAATTCTATTAAAAAGGGAAAATGAGTTGGTCGCGCACACACACACACAGTGTGTATTGCTTGAATGAAGTATGATTTTATTGTCAGGTGAGTCGATATTGATGCAGAGAAAGTATTTCAGAACAATATGAGGCTCTTAAAAGTGCTTTTTTATATACTCGACCGACAAATCTGAATCGTGGACTAATAATATGTGCAGGTTCTATGCTGCTGAAACACTTGTTGCACTGGAGTACCTTCACATGCTTGGAGTGGTATACAGAGACTTGAAGCCCGAAAATATTTTGATCCGTGAAGATGGTCACATCATGCTCTCGGATTTTGACTTATCCCTCAGATGTGCTGCAAACCCTATGCTGCTCAAGTCATCTGAGACACCGAAGAAGATGTCCAGTCCCTCAGATTCCAGCTGCATGCATCCTTTCTGCCTCCAACCATCATGGCAGCTTTCCTGTTTCACACCCAAGTTCTTAACCCGCAAACTGAAATCTGAACTAGCCGTTCAGGTCATCCCACTGCCACAGCTCGTAGTTGAGCCTGTAAGTGCACGTTCCAACTCCTTCGTGGGAACACCCGAATACCTGGCTCCAGAGATGATCAAAGGGGAAGGCCACGGAAGTGCAGTGGATTGGTGGACCTTTGGGATATTCCTCTATGAGCTTTTATATGGTGAGACGCCCTTCAAAGGATCCAGCAACGAGGAGACTGTATCCAACGTGGTGTCCCTGTGTCTTAAGTTTCCACAATGTCCGATGGTTAGTTCTCATGCGCGAGACCTAATCAGAAGGTTGCTGAAGAGGGACCCTGAGAATAGGCTGGGTTCAGCTAAGGGAGCTGCAGAAATTAAGCCGCATCCATTTTTCGAGGGCCTTAACTGGGCTTTGATACGATGCGAATTGCCCCCGGAACTGCCCAAGTTCTTTGATCTGGGAAATGTTATCCCAGATGCAGTTTGCCATAGTAGGAAAAGCAAGCTCCCCTCAGATTTTGAGCAGAGGGAGGAGATGAGATAGAATTTGAGATGTTCTAGCAAAGTCAAATAGCTAGGTTAGTTAATTTTTTTTTATTTTGCTTCTCAAGATTTCCTGTAACTGACTGTAAATGTAAGCAAATAAATAATGACAACTACGTATACGAACTTGCATTAGCAATTGTGTTATACATGCCGTTTTGAAAGAAACATCTGTACCTGAACCATCAGACTGACTGTAGCAACTTCAATGCATAACTTTTTGTCCCCTAAAAAAAAAAAGAAATCGAGTCTCTAGTTTTGCATTCTCTATTCTATGTACAATGGCTTTAGAGTTGTGGATGGTGAGAGTTCCAAAGAATTGGGAATTTGATAATATAGTGATTATAGTCAAATGATGAAACTCTGTTTGGGCTGTCGTTTTCTCCGTTTCCCCCTGGGATTAGCACTTAGTGCACAAGAGAAGATATTCAAAAGCTCTGCATCTTCAACATTAACTAAAATGTTCGCACCACTTGGGTTTGCTAGGAGGAGTTTGGCGACCAGATAACCTGCAATAGACCAGGTCTGGAACAGTCGCGCCTGTTTCCCGATGAATCTTGCTCCCTTTGTGTCGTAGTATTCTGCCCACTTGTCCTGAGCTAGACGCTTTTCAGCAACCTTGATTGCATTTTCGGCAATCTCTGGTCTATTCATTTTCAAGCATGCAGCAGTTAGCTGAAACAGGCACATATATATAATGTATTAGTAAAGCATCCCCAACTTCGGAGCGCAAGGACAATGGTTACGCGTTTTGTCTGTAAATAACTGGTCATGGGTTCTGAGTACAGGAAGGGGTCCCTTCCATTTAAATTGGGTATCCCAATTTCAAAAAAAGTAATAGAAAAGCTTACAACACCCATGAAACTTCAGATGTGACAATTTACTGAGACATGATTAAGCAAAGACATTCGACTCCTTTTTTTTAAAGGATAAATAAATTAGATTATTTCATGAGAAAACAAGAATAGAACTAGCGTGTAAGAAGTGCGTATGAAAAAAGGGGCATCACCTGCCAGAGCAGAGTAGGCCAGGAACCTCCATTGTGGTAAGACCAAGGCCTGCATGAGAAGCAACAGAATATTTCAACCTGTAATATAACCAGGTTCAACTACTGCATGAACAACAGTATTCAAGAAGAAACATTACGTGTTCTTTGGATCACTTCCTGTGATTATTCGCCATTCCTGACCCTCTAAAGCAGGGTAGCAGATTTTCAACGGCATTTTACCGACAAGATCCGACCATTTGTCTTCAATAAGATCCAATATAGCATGTGACTGCTGTGTGGTAGCAAGACTGCAAACTATTGCCCATAGATTCCCCAGTGAGAAGAAACGGAAGTCCATGTGTGCTGGTTGCAGATTCCCAATAAGATAGCCTCCCCTGTGGGGCATCCACTCGACAAGCCAGGGAGGAATTTGATCTGGGTAGATATTGAACTTGTTAACTGCATCAAACGAGTACTCCTCTGTCTTGTACCGATATATTTCATTCAGTTTCTTCAAATCAATCCAATAGTACTCCCGGATGTGGATTGACAAAGCGACTAACCGGTTGTTCAGTGCTCTCATGAGGTCTGCAGAAGCTTCCTCTGGAGCAAGCATCTCACGTGCACAAAGCAAGGCTGAATAGAACAATGACTGCAAGAATAGGAAACATATATTATAAGTATCATCTATGCAGAATGTAAGTTAATTTCATGGCATCTTTTCAACATGTAATCACTCATCATCTTCATGCCTGCTGGGTTCTTCAGATTTATGTTTCTTCAAAGAAAGTTGACATTAGTATTTTCTTTCACTCAGGAAACCATGTGGGTAAAGCAACGTTGAAGAGGGCAAGGCGGCAAGCACCTGTTTCCACCTAGAAGAATATTTACTGGAAAAGATCCTTCAAGAAGTAGGGAGAGGAGGGAACCGCGTCCATGCAGAACATACCATTAGTAGGTTTATACTTTAGTAATCATGTTTCGTCTAGATACATGTTATGAATCTCTTGCTTATGATTTGTAGAAGCAAAATCTTACATCCAACTGTTTAGATTGGGACAAGTATTATCTCATCCTGAGCACTTACATATGAGTGTTTTCTCAACTAGGACAAAATGAAATTCCACAAGCCAAACATAATGACAGTAAGGGAGCCAGGAGGAATTAGAATGAGATAATGAGAGGGTATTGACGGCACACAATTAAAGAAAAGAATAGAAGAGAACCTGAATTTCAAGTGGGTGACCATGGATACCCATACGACGATCAATCATGCAAGATCCATCAGTTACTAATAAAGTAGGGAACATATCAAAACCATCAGCCAAACAAAGTTTTAAAATCATCTTGATGCCAGTCTGTACGTCAATCCTTTGTTGGACAGAAAGGTCTCCTGAGCTTTTTCCATATGCACGTAGCAATATGATCCACCACAAACCTGAGCAGCAAATCCAAAACTTTTTTTTTATGTGTGCCATGATAGTCAAAACTGCCACATCAAGAGAATATTTTTACGAACCTGAATCAACTGGTGCCACCCGACCAATTGCAGCCTCCCCGAAGTCAGGATCTAAAACCTCTTCAGTTGCAGAATCATCACCATCTAGTGGCACAACACGTACTTTAAAACTTGCTGGCATTAGTCCCTGTCCAGGACTATGGCAATCAATAGTTTTCTCCCAACTCTGTTCACACGAAAGAAACATCTCCATTAAATGAAAATAATAGCAATAAATAGAAATGGCCCAGAATGTCAACTAAATGCTTCAATATTATTTTTATATATGTTGATCATCATTCTCTTTTATATTTCATTCAATCTCTGCATACTGGCAAATGTACTAAAGTCAATACAGAGTTATCACGCTGTATCGTTTGGGAGTACTAAAAGAAAACTGTGATTGTTTTGGATCCATGTAAATTTGATTAATATAATTGCAGCATGTAATATTATGTAAAACTCTTGAGTAACATAATACAATTATGGAAACCAAAACAGTAAGCACGGAACAAAGTAAAGGTACATAGAAAAAACTTAATAGCTAGGAACTTGTGAAAAATATAAGGCTCATGAGTTAAATTATACGAAGGATGATAATCTCATGATCTATCAAATCAAAGAAATGGAGGATAACGTATCCACCCAAAGTAACTTACTTGATAAATTGGATGATCTATCCATTTATGATAATAAATATGACGTTTAGGAAAACCAATCACTAGGATTATGGAAATGTTCATGCAAAATTCAAAACTGGCTAATCAGAATCATGAGCATTGCATTACCTGTAACTGAAGAGTGTGAAGGATGAAGTTCCTAACAATTTCATATTCTCCATTTAACAGGAAAGCAATCCCTGAAGGTACAAAATCACGTATAAACACTTGATCATAGTTGAGAATATTCGAGTCGTTTGGATCATTAGCAGCAATGGTTCCAACAGGATTGCCACAGTAATACACCATTGATGCTCTTAACAAACTCCATGCTTCATCCTCCAAAGAATCTACATTCATTCTACTAAAATTCTTGCCAATTGTTGTATCCGACGCCACTTTATTACTATACTGAAAACCTTCTTTTTCGCGTTCCAAATGGTGCGCTGCTTCAAGCCTTTGATTATCAATATCTTCGGATACATCATCAACCAATCTTTTACCTGCATCCTCTCTGGAAGTCTCTCGAGCACTTTCGGCCCCAACACAATTGCAGTGCAAATCATATAACCGATTGCCTTGCTCTTTCCCAAAGACACGATCAGTACTTGTAACCGCATGGCCTCCGACATATTTTTGAGATACACCTAGGTTCTTTTGTGATATGGATCCATAATGTCTATAAATTGGGCTGCCATTGGTGAGCAGGGAAGCTGATCTCGAAGTTCTATAAACCTGACATGGCAGTGCCCCAGGCAGAACTCGCAGGGCTGCTTCTGAGGCAGCCATAGTGATTGCATAAAAAAAGTTTGGGAATCGCTTCAGCTTCAATGTTCCTGCAGAGATCCACAAAAGTGCAATTCAAAACCATTGATAACTTGCAAATAACATTAAGCAAATCATCAAAAAATCATTCAATACGCAGCAGCACTGAGATTTCTAAATTAAATATGATCAAATTAAATGAACCACAATCTCATGTAGTAAACCTATCATATTTGAAAATTCGTCGCGCTGTACTTCCCTTTTCCCCTCCCCCCTTTCGCATGCGTTTCTTGATGATCCAATCCAAAAAAAAAAAAACCAAATGAGATGAATACGAACAATGTATAACAATGCTTTGGTAGACAAGTGGTAAAAACAGATAAAATGGCCCAAAATCAGTAATCGTATAATTTCCACGAGAAGGGGCTCAAGAAACCAAATAACTAGAGCTACAAACTTCCCAATCACGTAACTAGAAGAAAGGAACAGATTCTCTTACAGGAGAAGTTAAAGAGTCTGGGTTTTACAGCAGGAATAGAATAGAACAGAACAGAACGACAGACAATCTTCTAGCTAACGAGATATGTGAAGGTGGGGATTGTGCAATTGGAGGCAGTGGAGAAGGAGAGAAAGGTGTAGAGACTCCCCGTGATGATGATGATGATACCTACAGCTTTTGGTGAAATCTGGGCCAATACTCCAATCCCAATTAAAACTTGATGTTAGAGACAGCTCAAAAGTTATATATTTGGATTATATAGTGTGACTTATTATTTTAGGATGTTTAATTATATAATCCAGTTTTTATATTTGATATTATTTTTATATGGCCATTTACTATTATAATTCTGAATAATTTTGAAAAATGAGTATATTTAATGTAATATTAAGAAAATGAGAGGTTAATTAAAGCTTTAAATAAGGATAATGTTGAAAATTTGTTTAAATATTAAATAATCTTTTACAAACGTGCAATATCAAACTGGACTATATAATCGGAACATGTTGAAAATTTGTTTAAATATTAAATAATCTTTTACAAACGTGCAATATCAAACTGGACTATATAATCGGAACGGAAGGAGTAATTTTTTTTTTTTAAAAAAATGGATGTTACTAGAAATCTCGAAAATACTCAACCATTGCATGAATGAAGGTGGAACACCTCTCTTTCTCGAACCATATTTTCATAATGGATGAAATTTTTGGCTATTCATAAAGAATATCATTTTAATACACTATTAAAACCAAAAAAATTGATTAGGGGCTCCAATCCCCTATTATGCATGTAGATCCGCCATTGATGTTGCCATTTACACAAAATAATATAGTAAAATAATCATGAAACTGTGAGTATTAGACCACATCTTGTGGAATCAATGATCATGCTTTGCAACTTTCTTATTTATTAAATATGACTAAAAAAAATTCCTGCAAACCATATGAGCTCGTAGATAGATTAACACGTACATAACATTTTTGGAGAGAGATCTTCGCTGTAGAACGTTTCCATAAAATGATTAGCAACTTGTATGAGATGATCGAAAAATATTAGCGTAAAAGAAAATCAATATACACCTTCAGAAAACAGAGGGTGAGATGGAATTTGTCCAATACAGGGGCAAAAATAAATACACATGGGCATGTCAGCTAACTAAGCCACAGTTGCTACTACATATTCACAAATGGAGCAGATATATAGCTACTTCATCAAATCAAAATTCTCAAAATTAAATTCACGCATCATCCATATTCTGATCATTGTCATTGTCACCATCGTAGTATTCATCATCGCGCTGAACTTGCTTGTCTTGCATGTGCCCTGAAAAAGATTCCAGAAATATTTCAAATTCAAGAAAATAGGACTAACTATACATCAGTGATGCAACTGCAAGGTTTACTTACGATTTACACGCTCATCAGGATTCTGCTCATCTTCATCAAAATCAGGAATATAAAAATCCGGAGGCACCTATAGATAGATACAACACATTCTTTTTAAGCAGCCTATGTAATAAACAGACCCAACTTAATGCACTTTGCATGATTGTTAAAAGGCAAACAAGCACCAACCCTACTTTGACAACAGCAATCTGGTAATCAAAATGTATCCGGAGAGACAGATTTAGGTAGGTTTACAGCAAAATAGCCAAGGAATAAGCATAATGTTCTCTTCAACAGGATTAAACAAATTACTACAAGTCATAGTTAGAATTAATAACTATCACCATTCGAGTCCTTTGACAACATCAACAATCATTTATTTCAAAACGTAGATCCTTATGTTCTGCAAACATAACTTTGATTGGACGAGGAAGAAGCTGAATAGTCTGCTTACCTCTTGCATTTGTACACCAGGAGCGTGTTGGATGGCACTAAGATTTTCACAGACTTGCTGTCTGATGTTGTTAAGGTATGATTTGCTATTCAAATTCTCCTGTTAGACAAACAAAACATGAAGACCTCAAGAGTTAAAAGTAGCTGCCTCTTACTCAAACTAGTTATATACGTTTCACTATAATCAAGAATCAGAGTAAAACAGATTACAGCCTGGTTGTGTATGCACAATCATAACCCTCACTTAAACAAAACCATCCCACAGGAAAGCTAATATTATTAACTGATCCTACAGACCCCACAAGCATACAGGGGCTTAAAAGATCTTTATGTACAGTTCACGTACCATGTGCCCACTTGGAGATTTCAAGGAGTTATCTGGAGCAAAATATTTGATGTATTCATTTTCTGGGATCTCTGCAAAATAAAAAATAAAAAAAAGGATGTAAGGTGATTAAGGATCGTGGTTAAGGTAGTTTCATTTTGTATAAAAACAATATAGATGGATTTGTACGAACAATATACACATACACATACAGAACAAGTTGTGGTTAGATAGCCTATAAATGAAGAAGGTACAATATATCATATTACAGTAGCTACCAAAAAGGATAAGGCAATAAGGTGACATGAGAAAAGACCCAAAATACATTATGGTAATAAACTTCAAGTGAAAAGGCTTTGCAATAAACCGGTAAGAGTGACCATGTAACTCATAAGCTAGCAGAATAGGCTACAGGATCCAAGTTAAGGGATAAGACTGCCATGTGAATATGTTCATCAATTATATTAACGACTATGCCTCATGATATGAGCATAAAAAAGAGGAAACATAGCCAGCACTTCTCAGAACGGACAATCAATCACAGATATTTAGTGCAAAAACGACAACATCAAATAAAACATATTAGATTCACAGATGCATGAACTCGAGAATTTAAGCTAAATGAATAGGTTTGTCTAACCAAAATAGTCAACAAGGTTTGTATAACAGCTCATATGACTCCAAGTACATAGGCATACCATTAGGGAGCTCCACACCCAGAAGAGCTCCTGTCTCTACAGTCCAACATCGAGCCACATTCTCTTTGGTGTATCCGCCACCTCCAGTTACCTGAAAAAGAAACTCTTTCTGTTAAACAAAGAATGGAAACTATATCGGCAGCAATGAAGTGCTATTAATATTTTATTCAATGGCCTACCAGCAAAGGCAAATTGAGTTGCTTGACAAACTTCACACAAGCTGCATGACCTTTGGGAAAAATCAAGACAAGTACCAACCGTCAAAATGATGATTACAAGTGATAGGAATCATGCTGCGAATATATATTTAAGACAACCCCAACTGTTAACTTATGTTTCATTTATTTGGGTACCATTTTGGGCCAGTCAAGAGTCAAGATTGTCCCTAATCCAGTGGCCATTAGGTAGCAGTTATATAGTTGCAAATTATTAGTTTGGAAGCAAATTAGCAGGGCAAGAAATGCCCAAAGGGTACCTCAATGATTCATGTTTCTTTTGTACCTTGCAGTAATTCATATTGATTTGTTCTTCTCTTAGTGCAAGCACCTTTTACACTTTATTAACAAGGTATAATATAAGATAGACAATAGAACTGTTTGAATTACAATCATACCATCTATAGAAAGATTGAAGCATCCCAATCTGTCCCCAGCAAGTGAATCTGCTCCACATTGGAGAACAATAGCTCCAGGAGCATAGCACTCGACAACCTTCAGAATAATCTATAGAGCGAACAAGTAAAAAAATTCACTATTGCTTAACAAGAAAACGCAAAAACCAGAGGTGATTGAAAGTTACCGTTTTGAACAGACGTAAGAAGCTCCCATCGTCTATTCCATCCCTAAGGGGAACATTGATGGCATAAAATTTGCCTTCTCTTTCTCCAACATCCTTGAGAATTAAACAAACACAAAAGCAGATTTCTTCAACAACGATACAAGAGGTTTAGAAGTAGAGTACTCACTCATAATGACTGAAGAATTAATTTGAGTAATTAAAAGCACGCAGAGAAATAGTAACACTAAAGGCCTCCTAAATGGACTTCTCATACAAGCTGTAGGGCCCACAAATATTCTGAATGAGGCAGTATAGAAACTAATCTCTCTAGTACTGCCCTAACTAGGAGCTTTAATGGCCATAAAGATATTATCGAGACAGTTCTAAGGTACACCAATGCCATTGGTACTACTGCTTCAGGAGAAACATACTGCAGGCTTTAAAATCTACAGACAACAGAACTAAAACTAGAAAGAGGGATGATAAAAAAAGGTTGGAGGCAAAATGTATTTACTCCACAATATAAATTGCACTTATATACAATATTCTGCGGCACAAAAAAGATGACAGAAGACGATAACCTTAATGGCTTCATGATATCTAGTAAGTTTTGATACAAAAATTGGTAATTTAAAAATATAATTATTGCATGCGATGGAAGATCTATCAATTACATGATAAACTGAAACATCAAATTCAAGTAAATACCCCAAGAGAAACTAATATATATCTTCTGAATTGTCACCATATTTTTTTCCACTATTGTATAAAGGCAAATTATATGAAGCAGAAGCTAAGGAAGCACCTTGACATCACCTGTTCCAGGAAAGAACAAGTCACCATACTTGTGGAAACTAACTGTCATCACCCTGCCATCAACAAATTACCATTTAATTTTGATTTCCAAAAGATTAGAGTCAAATACTCTAAAAATTAGCATTTTCCTAAATTATCCGGGAAACAGGTACTACCAATACATAAGGTTTCAGCCCTAATAAAATTCTAATGTTAATCAAATACCAGCCTACAGGTGTTCAGCAAAATAATATTGCCCAGCTACTGGATAGATACTTTGAGGCAACTATGCAAAATCACAGATGAGAGTGAAGCCCTTTGCAGAACTTTATAAAAAAAAACATACGGAACAAAACTCAAGCATAGAAGCCTTCTCATCCATCACTCTTTTGTTCTAATTTATTGATATACCATATTTCCATAATCAGGAGTATACCTATGTACAACAAAATCAATTCAAATCCATAACAAGAAGAAATTATAAACAATGATTGTATCTATCTATCTTCGTTCTCTATTCCACAATTAACTTACTTCCATCATCTTAAACTGCATAATAATTAATTAGACCAACTTTATAAAGTTTGATATCCTGGATCTGCATTTAGAAATTCAAAATACATGAAGAAAGACAATAAAATGTTATCCAAGTCTCCAAGATAGTATACTAGTTTCCAAGGTCTAGGGACAAAGTCAAGGGGAGAACTCATGAGGACACTGCAAATAGTACATCACAATATCTTCCCATGCTTCTTAAGACATCTACGAATGAAATGACACTGCAATGCAACACCTACGCCACAAAAGGCATCACCTTCACGCATATGAAATTTTATGTAACTAACAGTTTTATGAAAACCACTGATCAACGTGATAGACAATGAAGATCTAATATTAACTTTCTAGTACCTATCAGTGAAATAAAAGGCTTCTTCAACACCATCACCGTGATGCACATCAATATCAATATATAGCACACGAGCATGATACTTCAAAAGCTCCAGAATTCCCAGCACCAGGTCGTTGATGTAACAAAATCCAGATGCCTCACACTTCTTTGCATGGTGCAATCCACCAGCCCAGTTAATAGCAATATCACAGAGTCGATTATTCAATCTCCGTGCAGCATCTGCCAAAAAACCAACATGGCTAAGTGAAGGTTGTGCACAAGACTCGGTAGTGAGCCATCAAATATGTAATATGAACCCACCTAATGTACCACCAGCATAAATCTGACAGAACTCAAATAGGTTCTCGAAGACTGGACAATCTTCCCCAAGATTATCTACAAGAAACAATAGTTAATTGGAAAATTGCATGCATCAAACTGACCTGAAACAAAATCTCATTGCACAAAATTGCTATATTGCAATAACATAAGCATCATTGACCAGCAAAAGGCTAAGAATGCTCATCTAGAATCAACTAGGTTTTCCTTTTCTTCTTTTTTTTTTGGGTTTAGGAATTACATTACAGTAGAAATTGTGGTTGGGGAGGATTATATTCTGACCCACTTAGGGGTGAGGGTACCATTAGGCTACAACAACTTTGGTGCACTATTTTAATGGGGAGTTAGACCAAATGTTACTTGCAATGAGTTTGGGAATTGATAATGATAATTTTACTTACATAATTCAAAACTGATTTTCTACATATCGATTTCAGAGTGCACTATCAAACTTAAGATTATAATTTGCCTGTAACTCAAACCAAAATACCAAATATTAAATAGAAACACAAAAAGACCTCGTACATTTTGCCATCTCAGTAGCAAACAGCTCTTGCTTGTCGGGAGTGATTCGCTGTAAAAACTCCACGTAATCCGGAGAATGGAACTGTGCCAACTCCACAGGGTATGCCTTATGAGGCCTCTAATAATTCAAGAAAAGATCATTAGCCAAAAAACTCGCACATTCAAACCAAAAACCCACCCTATAACAAAGAAGAATTTGAGTAATCTGAAGATACGAACATAAACTTCCATCTTATTGTGAAGCTCATAAGCCAGAACCAAATGGTGGGTCATACACAACCGGTGTGGTTTCATGGGATGATTTGGCCCGAAGTAGACGTTCCCCACATCCCCTGTAGTTCATTTCCTCCAGTCAGTCGTTTCCACATATACACAAATCGAAAGCGGAAGCAGAACAAGTAAGAGTCAGAAAAGGAACCGTCATAAAAATAGGAAATTCTGTCCTTGCTACGCATTGTAGAGTGAGGTGGAAGAACCCAGAAGACGATCAATTAAATTGCGCTCGTGCTACGACTTGTCCACTTCCACCGCTGAGAATTAAGAAATTAGTTGCGAAAACAAGAACCCTAATTGGTTCTGTAAATCAAAGACCTTTAAGGTGATTACAAAAAACCATCTCTCTGTCTCTCTCTCTCACTCTATATATATATATAAATATATATATATATATATAATATCCGTGTCTTCCCAATTCCTTGAAGCAATGATCCGTCTGTTCACCTCCCCCTACTCAAAACAAGAAAACCTAAGACATGATAAATTTTTTTGCCGCGCACTATGTAATCTCATTTCTTCTTCTAAAACCACTATGATCAATATATTGCTCCATTAATCACTTCGCTTAAACATATTTATTATTCGTCCAACATTTTTCCAACCTCTTAAAATATATGTACGTACTTATAATTTTTTGTCCATTAGATCTTCGATGAATGGATACTTTATTTTTTCGAAACCTTAGTCGTAGGCATTGGTAGTTTATTTTTCTCACATTTTTACTTAATTATCTTTAAAAAAAATATTTATTCTAATATAGTCTTTATTTATTTAATAACAATATAGTACTATAATAATATAATTATTATAATATTTTAAAATAATAATAATATTATTATAATAATTTTGGTTAATATGATCATTATTAAAAACAATAGGGATTTAAATAATATTAGAATAAATAAAAAATAATTGTAAAATAACATGAGATTAAAAAAATAAGAAATAAATAATTTTGTTATTGAGATTTGCGATTCATAAATAAGAATGAAATCCACCATTTTGGAAGGTTTTGTGATTTTATAATATTCATTCTTATTCATACATTCTCATATCCTTCAACCAAACGGTGTATTTCGAAATCATTCAACTAAACGGAGTCTTAATATATTTTGAAAAATCTATGTATAAATTATGTCCGTACAACACACAGGTGTATTTTTAGTATGTATATCACTCTAACAATGTAAATACATTTAGGGTGTTCGTGGTCCAATGTGTCCGATTTAGAAGGAAAATCTCAGCCAAACCAATAGATACGATTTGAGATTTCTCCAAATCAAATCGGTCAAATAATTTAACAAAACCAAATCGATCAAGTCGTATAAAAATGGGTTCGGTCCGGTCAATTTTGCGGTTTAAACTAAAATATATTTTAAATTTCTACAATGCACTTCATTTTAACAATTTAAACCACAACATACCCAATCATCAAAATTTTTAAACCACAAAATATAAAATAACAAAAGTTCAAGGTTCACATCTCAACAATAACCACATCATTTCAAGTGCAACAATGCATAAATTTTGAAAACTGATGATAAAGATTGAAGTGAAAAATATTTTAAATACCTAAAACCATTAAACACATTATCAAAATACCAAAAACATTAAACACATTCAAGAAATATCAATTTTTGACTTTTTTGACATTGGGATTGATATTTTGTTATATGATTAGAATTATGATGATAAAATCATCACCAACAATCACATTACCAAGTTTTTTAATAAGTTTTAAGTTTTAATATATATATATATATATATTATATGGTGTGGTGTGTGTGTGGTGGGGGGAGGAAATGTAAGGAAATTGGGCCGGCGGGGGGAATGTGAAGAAATTGGGTCGGTGGCTGCCTTAATTGTGGGTCGGTACCAGGGTTGGTGTCGGTGGCGGAAGGCACCGACCACCGCCCACTCTCATGATTTTTTTTTTATAATTGTGGGTGGTGTCGGGTCTGTGTTTTGGCTCGATACAGACCCGACACCGATCTTATCTCTCCTCAATAACATAATTCTGAAAATGTCAGAATGTGCAGTGGGTATTTTGTGAATAAATATAATGTTTTGGGTATTTTCATAATGCACATAGTAAAAATGAGTATTAATAAATTCCACTCAAAATTGAATTGAGCGTGCAGGTACTGTGTAGACTTTCATACCTAGAGAATGGGGTGTAAATGTAACCTAGAGGTTAGATTAGGATGGATCAGGTAAATGACTGACTAAACTTTCGGCTTTTGAAAAAGCAATTCCGTTGTGAACTTACAATGACTTCTTGTTTTAATTGATTTGATTTTGAATTGATATTGTCGTGGGTGGCGAGAAACGAGACCCACGGTCTTGGTTGAATCTGGAAGTATATGAGTTACGTGTAGATTGGTTTAAGTGTGAGCGGTGTGCGAATCGCTACTCACAGGTCTGAGAATGATTCGTGCATGAAAATGCACTGATTTTGATTTTATTATTGGCATACAATTGAGTTATGCTATATTGATTTTGTGTTACCTGGATTATGCGTCTTAAGGCTTAAAGGTATGTCATTGTTTTGTGTAGAATCAAGTACGAAGTACTGAAAATTATCGTGATTCTGTAATGCAAAGCATTACTTGACGATAACCTAGAACTGTTATGATGAGTCATGTTTCCTTCACGCGAGCATAGGCGAACCGAGTTATTCTTTCATATGCTTAGTAGAATTTATACTAGTTGAGCATAGTAGATGATCAAGCTCATTATTATAAGATCCATCGCCCCTGATCGGGCGAGAACTTGAAAGGGGGTTAGTAATATGTTGATATAGTGCAATCTTGTGAATTGAGTATAAATGAGCAAATATGCGGATATTGTGGAGTTTGATGCATTCCAGATAATAAAGTTTTCGAATGAATTTCCAAACTGGTTCGGGAAAACCTGAAGGATTGAAAAATATTTCGGAATAGTGTTATTTATGAACTTTCAGTATTGCCTAGAGGCATCTGTGAATTGATGAGATAAGCATCGATAGGTGCAAAATATCTGATAAAACATAAGGACGTCAAATTGAGGATTCTCATTTGAAAGGATGTTCTATGCCTAAGGATCTTTCGAATCCTAAATGCAGTACAAAAAACCGTAGCGGCAACGAAATGCTGATTTGGATGTGGGCATAGTTCGAAGAGAACTTCGACATGCCAGGGATGACTTTATGAGGAAGTTGGACTAGGATAAAGTGTTATCTCCAACTTGTTGTTTATGTTATCCTATGAGAGGATATTGATATTGTTAAGTATTGGTACGTTTACTTTCGCTGATGGATATGACTAGAAGAGGTCGAGAGCGCTTCGATTGAGTGATAGTATTAAATCACTAATTTCAGATAGTTGGGATCGAGTTCACTTGGGTTTGCGAACCCTATGGTTAAATTTTGTTTACAGATTAGCTTGCGGGACTGGTATCACGGAGATACTAAACCCTATTAACATGATGAAGATGCACGCGTAAAGCCTTGGAGAGGCAGGTGCACTAACTGCTAAGAAATTTTAGCATGATGCATACACATAGTATGATATGCTATGTTATACAGATTGGATAATCAAAAATCTCGCAATAGATTTAATCGATTGAGAATTGTGCGATCGTGAGATGCGCACCTAGCTAACGCTTTCTAAGAGATGTGCAATAAGCGCGGGTTGAAAAGGTATCGGGGAATTTGAGTTGTTGTGTAACAACTAAATGTGTGAAGAGTTTCAGCTTGTGGTCTAACACTGAAATGCATATTAGGAGAGGGAAATGACAAGAACAATGTCAAGCCTAGTCAGTGGCATGAAGCTATCTCAATTAACGATGCTGCCCCTGACGAGGAGGGCACATCTGTGCGTAAATTGTAAATATTATATTTTGAGGCATCAATGCCACTCCTCAACCTTTCTAGTAATCGCAATCTTTTAATAATGATAACCGACAACTCTGAAAGGCGCAGTGAATTCCTCCATAATTGAGGTTTTAGCATCTGTTTCGAAAAGACTTTCAAAGTGCATGCCATGTGCAGATTTGATAAGATTTAGCTGCGAGACATACCAACTTGTCAAATAAGCTAACCCCAGGTGGGAAAGTCGCAAAGAGTTATCGATAATGGAAGGGTATTACCAGTTCATTGGAGAAAGAACTAAGAACACTATTGTGTGGAAATGTGTACCAGAACAGTAACGTCGAGATAAAGGAATTATAATCTTCCCACTAGATCAAGGGAAAGATGAATGACAACGACCAAATTCGAAGGTTAATGATGTATTCTCAGGAGAACTACCAGAACTGTCGCCAGACAGACAAGTAGAGTTTACGATAGACTTGGAGCCGGGAGCAACCCTGATTTCCTAGGCACCCTATCGTATGGCACCAAAGGAGTTGTAGGAACTAAAAGTGCAACTTCAAGAGCTTTTAGACATGGGTTTTATCCGACCAAGTGTGTCACCTGGGGAGCCCCTGTCTTATTTGTCAAGAAGAATGATGGATAAATGAGGATGTGCATCGATTATTAAGAGCTTAATAAGTTGACTTTGAAGAACAAATATCCTTCGCCCAAAATTGACGATCTGTTCGATCAGCTTAAAAGATTGATCTTCGATCAGGATATCACCAGTTGAAGATTCGGAAGGAAGATATTCCGAAGACAACTTTTAGGACGAGATATGGTCACTACGAGTTCGTGGTGATGCCATTTGGACTTACGAATGCCCCAGCGGTATTCATGGATCTGATGAACAGGGTATTCCACCCATACCTCGACAACTCGTCTTAGTATGACATACTTATCTACTCGAAAAGTGAAGAAGAACATGAGCAGCACTTGAGGACAGTGCTTCAAACGCTTAGAGATAAGAAGCTCTATGCCAAATTCAACAATTGTAAATTTTGGCTAAGGGAAGTGATATTTTTAGGTCACATCGTGTCAGCAGAAGGAATTAAAGTGGACCCCGCTGAGATTCTGACGGTGAAAAATTGGAAGTCGCCCACTACACCGAACGAAATCAGAAGTTTTCTCGATTTAGCTGGATACTACAGAAGGTTTATAGAAGACTTCTCGCAAATCTTGAAGCATATAACACTATTGCTTCATAAAGGAATTAAGTTTGAATGGACTAAAGAATGTGAAAAGAGTTTCCAGAAGCTGAAGCAATGTCTGATGACTGCACCAGTATGTGAAGAGAGTTTCCAGAAGCTGAAGCAATGTCTGATGACTGCACCAGTACTAATGGTTCCTGAGTCAGACAATAACTACAAATGTACACAGATGCATCCAAGAATAGATTAGGTTGCGTATTAATGCAAGATGGCAAGGTGATAACCTATGCATCGAGACAACTGAGACCAAGGAGGACAGTTGTTTTGGACCAAGGAGGAATTGGGAGCCGATTTTACCGCTAATTGAGTTTGCTTATAACAACAGTTATCAAGCGACCATCGGCATGGCTCCGTATGAAGCATTATACGGGAGAAAGCGTCAATCTCCACTTTACTGGGATGAAGTAGGGGAACGAAAAGTACTTGGACCAGATGTTATCGGTGAAATGATTGAAATCGTTCGCCAAATAAGAGAAAGAATCAAGGAGGCCCAGAGTAGACAAAAGTCATATGCAGATACCCGGAGGACTGAACTACAGTTCGAGGTTGGAGACAAGGTATTCTTAAAGGTCTCACCGTCAAAAGAATTATCAGATTCGGGGTTAAGGGGAAACACGACCTCGATTTATGGGGCCCTATGAGATTCTGGAGCGAATAGGCCAAGTTGCTTATAGATTGGCTTTACCACCAAGTTTGGAAAACGTACACAACGTTTTTCACGTGTCACAATTGAGGAAATATGTATATGATCCAAATCACGTGAAACGTCAGGAAAAAGTCACGCTAAACCCAGACTTACGATATAAAGAGAAGCCAATAGCAGTACTGGACAAAAAGCTCCAGGAGCTAAGGGCCAAGTCTATTCCATTAGTAAAGGTCCTGTGGAATCACCACGGACAGGAAGAAGCTACATGGGAACTGGAAGATAAGATGAGAGAAAAATATCCTGAATTATTTGAAAACCCTTAGCAAATTTCGAGACGAAATTTTTGCAAGGTGGGGTGAATGTAATATCCAACAAATAAATTAAACTACTCAAAATTAAATTGTGGAATAAATTCATTTTATTTACATATTTTATAAATTTTACAAGTTGGGAAACAAAAATGCATGGAGAAATAATGGGGAGATATATGAATTAAATAAAAAAGATATGATAAGATCTTCTTGCATGTTTTTTCTACAACCACATGCTACAACCTACCACCTATATGTGTGTTTTGTGAAGAAAAGAGGCGTGAAAAATTATCAGAGAAGAGACATGGAATTTAATTCAGATATCACCTAAGATGTCTTAAAACCCATGCACATGCTAGCTACAATCAGACCAAGAAGAAGTCAAGCTTGCAGCCTCTATATATATGCCCCTGTTCAACCCCATCGCAGCACCACCTTCTCTCTACTTTCCCGGCCGCCACGGACCACTGCCGGTCAAACCACCACCACCGTTTGAAAGCTGATTCTTCAAGGTTTCGAAAAAGCTAAAGTACGCTCCATCTCGTGGAGTATCGAGAGAGTTACGAGGGAGAGAAGTTAGCTCGTCGGAATATCGAGATCATTTTGGTACAAAGAAATCACCACCCCAGCCCCCTCTGTTCCTTCGAGTTTCCTGACCAAACGAGTGAGAATCAGATCTCGGTTTCTAAAGGTTGAAGCAAGATTGTGCTTCAAGGTTTCTATATAACTCAAATTCGTTAACAAACAAGTAAGATACAGCCCCATCTTCAGACCCCGTCGGTAAGCCGACGAATTTTATTTTTAATTCTGTAATTTCGCCGAACAAGAATGGAATTGAGATCTAACCACATATTCATATTTCTTGCGTTATAGGGAACATTTTGATACCATGAAACACGAGTTTGGATGTCGGAAAAGCGCTGCACCGCCGGCCACCACCATCTACTCCGGTGAGTTTTCCAGAAATTTTCTGGCAAATTTCCTTAGTTTCAGAGCATGCACTTCGTGTTGTTGAGGTCCTAGCATGCTTAAGATTGTATTTAGATGAGCCGGGGTGGTTAGAATGGTCTGAAACGGCCAGAATCGGCCGGGAAACAGAGCTGCCAGAGGTTGAGTCGTCGTGACCTTCTGACCGCCGGGGGGGGGGTGATGGCGGCGGTCGACACGGCCGGTCCGTCGGCCGGTGCTACTCCGGTAATCATTGTGGTATTGCTAATATATATATATATATATATATATATATATATATATATATATATATATGCGTGTGTATTGTTTGAAGAGAGAAAACTTTATCTTCTCTCTCTTGCTGAATATATATGTATATGTGTGTGTAATGGTCTCTCTCTTGTCTTGCCTATACACAATTATATGTAATATATATATATATATAGGGATGAGATCATATGATAATAAATAAGTATATTAAAAATAAGAATGAATCTCATCCATTAGATCTAATTAAATCAATGGTTGATATCTAATCAAGCAACACTTAAAACGTAATCAAGCAATAAATAATCAAGCTACAACTGAAATACAATCAAGCAACATTGTAATCAAGCAACAACTAAAACACAATCAAGCAACATTGTAAAGGTAATCAAGCGACTTTATCATTTTATCATGGGGGAATTTTTATCACCGGATCCAATCCCTATATATATATATATATATATATATATATATATATATAAAAGAAAGAAAAGAAAGTTTAATTCTCTCTCTTGTTATACATATATACAAATATAATTGTTGTTGTTATATTATTACATTACTATTATATTTTTTTTTAAAAAAGGGAAATTATTTAATTATTAACTGGATTGTGATTTCGGATGTCAAATTTTGATAGATTCGATTTAAGCAAGATAAATACAAAGTTTAGCCGTTTAAAATATAAATGTGCTTTAAATTAAGTTGGTTAACCGCGGGTTGGTTAACAATTGTGTTGAGTTTGTTAAAGTAACGTGCATGTCTCGACGGAACGGAATGGATGTTGGACAGTGGGGAGTGTCAGTTTAGATATCAGTCATAGATCCTGGTCTAAGTCAAGTAATGTCAGCTAAGGCTGATTAAGTTATACTTAGTCGATCCATCCTAATTATATGTATGTTGTATGATTATTGTTTGAAGGGAAGTTGAAGGATAAAGTTGTAAAGACGAGCAAATCCTAAGAGCAAGAACAGATCCTGAGATATGCATCTTCATATGCATATCTCCATCACGTAACACTCCGCTGCACTACATCTATGTTTACCTTTCATTCCCTCACGTTTTGTAATTAGTTTGAGAAACCGAACTCATAGTTTTTTTCCTTATATTTTGTACACGAAATACTTTACATCATTGCATCTTGTGAAAAACTGGTTTTTGATGAATGTTTTGAAATTCATATTCATGTTATTTTGATTAAAATCTTCCGCTATTTCCGAAAATATTTTTAAAGTACCCCACTACCACTGTAACGCGCCTCAAAGTTTGGGAAGGCCAGTTGGGGGCGTTACAGTAAATGTGAGTATTGTTGAGTAATTGGAGTAGTAATCCTGCAGATGGGTTGGTCGTGGAGAGGAGGTAAAAAAAAGAAAAGAAAAGAAAAGAAAAGTTTAGGGTTTGATATGTTAAATTGTTAATATGATTTTGGATATCTACTAATATATTGAAAGATAAAATTCTAAATAATCGTTTCCGTCAAAAATATCAAAACAAAAAATTATTTTTATACATTTTAATTATCTAACCATAATGACAAGGAGAAGTCAGTATGAGAGCCTTCCCGAACTGACTAATGAGAAGTCAGTTTGAAGGATTACCATACTGATCTGGGAAAATCATTATGAGGGCGTTTCCCATACTGACTATGGAAAGTCAGTATGAGGATTTACCATACTGATCGTGGGAAGTCAGTATAAGGGCTAAACTGTAGGAACTGAGTCTACAATAGGCGACGTGAATCGCCATTTATTTTTAACCTCGGATTCGTTTTATGTATATCAAAATAAACACTATGACAAACAGTAAATGCCCTATGCATGCTCCTATTTAATTTAATACGTAGATTCAAAGGAATACCTCAACTCCTGTGGATTAAATAACGGCGGTAGATCGTTGATGGTGTTCCTACAGATCTGATCTTCTGATATGTTCCCTTGTTCGATCTGAAAATCTTGTGAGGATACGCTACCGGATCTACACAACCGCCCACTCTCTCTCAAACTCTCTAGGGTTTCTGAAAAACTTCAAAACTTATGTGGGAAGAGAGATTAGAACATAAATAATTATAAACTATTTTTTAATTGAATGCTTAATTCCTTATTAATTATGAAAATAACATATAAAAAATCATAATATATACATTCAAGTATAAATCAATTAAATTAATATTTTCTTAATTATTTTTTTATTATCAACTCATAAATATCAAAGATTCATATGATTTTTTTAATAATTAAAGTAATAATAATTCCAAAATTTTATAAGAAAAGTTACTTTTTGGTCAAATAAAATATTAAAATTAATAATTAATATTAAATATCTAAAAATACAATTTTGATCTTAATCAAATTTAGTCTTGGTGCATCTCACAAGTGTTAGTATTAGTTTTTGATAAAAAAAAATAAGTAATTTGAATGTCAACAAAAGAGGATCTATTTGGCCGGCCGGTTGAAACGGTCGGTTTGGATCACCAAATTGGAACCGGACTGATTTTGTCCGATTTCAAATTTTTTGAAATGTCGGATTCGATTTGGCTAGTTTGACCACTTTCGGTCAAATCGTGAACACCCCAACATGCATCATATATATCAAGATAAAATGCATAAATAAAAACCAATCGAAGGAGAGCCTGACAAAATACATGGACATACCCACGAATCTAAAATATACATCCAAAGATTATTCAACACATGGTGACCAACCATATGCGAATAGCCAATAAGCAATGACCATAACACTCGACCAAAAATCAAGACTGAAAACAAAATATCTAGTGACTAGTGTACAAATCCGTACGCATAACTACATCCTCAACGAAAAAATACGAGTAAATAATTTTAAAAACATCTTCTTTGATTTTCCTAACCATCACAGGGAGCAATGGTTGTTCATTCTAAAAAATACAACGATTCCAAGCAAGCTATGAATGATTAACCGTTGTAGCCTAGGCCACCAACTTAGCCTTCTTTAAAACCTTCGGCCGCGACTTCTCCCGCATGCACCATTTGAGCGAACTATCTACAGTCACGAGACTGTACTCGAACAACATCCACTTTGAACACACCTCCAGATAGCACCTGTAAAACAACACAAGAGAAACAAATTTACATTTGGTTCATTGCCCCGCCTACATAAGACACAGTCCATCGAAACATCATCCCTAAAGAAATGCAATCGATCACGCGTCATAAACATTTCATGCAACATAAGCCACAAAGAAATAGAAAATTGATAAGGAATCCACGACTTCCAGATGTGACGATGCCAAAACTTACGAATCCCTTTAGGCCAAAGGAATTCATAAGCTGCAACCACGCATTTCTTACTAAACTACGACGTAATGAGCAAGAACAAGTGGACGTCCAAAAAGTCATTTTCCTTTAAAAGTAAACCGAGTGGACCCAACAAATCCAGAGAGATTCCACCCTTGCATGTACATTCCACAAGGTTTTCAAGAGGAGTGCGCATTTCCATGTTTTGAGGTCTCATAACCCCAAACCACCTTTTCTTTCGAACGACAAATCGAGTTCCACACCACCAGGTTCATGGCATAATACGTGCCAACCGATCAATCACCACAACCGGCACCAGCAACACCTGAAACTAATTGTTTGTTGTTCCTTGATTCACCGAACATATGAGCCAATGAAAGAGTGTCGCTCTTCCATTTTTGGAAAATATTCCCGGCTTCTATGAGAGGAAAATATTAATGATATGACTTATACGATGCCCCTAACTACTACTAACACTAATATTTTATATTAAAACACAAAATGCTCATCATTAATACCAACCACGAATGTAAATAAAACTTTCATTATAAAACAATAAAAATATATTTTATTTTTTCATATATTGAAAACATACGTAATTCAAATAAGGAATCGATCGATATATTTTTTTTATTGGTTAAATTGATTGAAACGACACTATAATTTACGTGCATGACCCATCATTTTTTTTTTTAGATTAAGCGTGCTTGCGCTCATCAAGTGATATAGTGGCCAATAATTTCGTAAACCTATCCATCCTTAACGTACGAATATGTTTATATCATGACATAACATTTATGGTGGAGTTTATTTTAATTATTTTCTTGAATTATTATAAAATTTTATCTAAGGCTAAATTTCCCCCCTTTTTCGTGAACATATTAAGTATTTTTGAAAAGGAACTGAGTTAGAGAGAATTCTTAAACTACAAAGTTTTTCTCCATTTGATTGGGAGTGAGATTCGAAGACAAATGGATCATGAGGATTGGTGTATTCTTTTAGGGGGCGTTTGGTTGGTGGGTTTAGGAATGAGGGAATGGAATGATTCCGAAATCCACTGTTTGGTTAAAGGGTATGAGAATGAAAAAATGAGAATGATACCCAAATACTTCCAAAACCTTCCAAAATGGTGGGTTTTCATTTTCATTCTCATATCTCATTACCAAAATTATTTATTTCATACTATTTTATAATTATTTTCTTATTTATTTATTTTATAATATTACTCTAAAATATTTTGATAATTATATTATTTGGTAATATTATATTAAAATAATATTATTATTATATTAATCATTTATTTTTATCTTAATTTTATATTTTATAAAATAAATAAGAATATAAAAATATTATATGTTATTATAATTATATATTATTCTTTTTAATATATTAAAATAATAAAATTATTATATTAATCATTTAGTTTATCTTAATTTTATATTTTATAAAATAAATAAAAATATATTATTTATTTATTTTAATATGATTATATTTTCTTAATTTTTAATTATTAAATTAATTATTTATTTCTTATTTTTTTAATTCATCTTATTTATAATTATTTTCTTATTTATTTACTTTTTCTTTTTTATAATATTTTTGATAATTATATTATATGTTATTATAATTATATATTATTTTTTTAATATATTATAATAATATTATTATAATAAAACCAATCATTTATTGTGTATCTTGATTATATATTTTATAATACAAATAAGAAGATAAATAGATTATTTATTTATTTTAATATGATTTTATTTTGTTATTTTATTATTAAATTAATTATTATTTGTATAACAATTTAATTATTTTATAAACTTATAAACTTAAAAAATAAATCATTAGAATTGAAAATGATTCCAAAACCCATCTAGTAAACCAAACATCAGAATTGAGAATGATTCCCAAAAATCAAATCCATACCGATTCCATGTACTATCAAACTCATACCCATAGTGATTCCCGACAGTTTAACCAAACGCCCCCTTAATGTATGTTGTATTATTTTTTCAAAATTAAAATAATACAAAATATAATAATACAAATAAATAATCTCAAAAAAAACTCCATTTAAAAATTATTCAAGTTTGAAAACAATTAACAACCAAACAATTACAAAACTTAATTTTTAATTGATAATTTTTTGGAATAAAATGTATTTTTATTAATAATTGCAAAGATAGAAAAGTTTTATGTTATAATTGCAAAGATTTGAAAAATGTGTTATAATTGCAAAAGTAATGAAAAATTATGTTAAAATTTGCAATTAACCTTTCAAATTTTGATTTTCACTTAATTTTTTTATTTTTTATTATAATTAATTTATTTTGGGATGGGTACTGAACTAATTATAACGCCATAAACAAACTATTCTCTTTTCCTATATCAAAGCAAAAAGACATTGCCGAACAAAATATGCTTGGAATATAGATCATTCCCCAGAAAAACCAAAAAACCTGAAATGAATATCATTGTTGATGAGAGAGAGAGTACATCCAATGGGGTCATATCATCCGGATTCAGAAATTATTAAAATCCAAAGTTGCATTCGCAGCCACTAAATGAAGAAAACATTTCAAGAGCATAAAACTCATATCATCACTGAAAAGAAGATAACTTCTCATTCCTTCTTCCCAATCCCATGAGACATGTTATAGATCCCTCTGCCCTGAAATAATATAAGTAATAATAGTCAGGCACCGGACGAACCCAGATTACATATACGGGTAGAGAAATGGACTCACAATAAGAAACAGAGAGGTGCCAGCCAAAGCCAAAGGAATGGCAACTGATGTGAGCTTATCCATTGGTCCCTTCAAATATGTATGTTTATGAATATTCTGAAAAACCTTTTGCTTCTCAATGAGCTTCTCTCTTGGCCTAAAGGGTGCCTCCTCCGACATCCTGCAAGTTTTCGTTACTGTTAACTAATGGTCGCCAACATAAGTAGATTTTCATCGTCTTCAGTTAAATGTAAATGGTAGACTATCTACATCACACTCATGTCCCTTATAAATCCCTCATACTAAACACAACCAAGATTGATAAATAAAGTTTGTCAACCAATCTTAATTCAATCCTATCAAGGAAGGTAAACACACAATAAAGGTATCGTTTTTATCATTGAAATGGAAGTATTTGAGTATCCACAATTCTACAACATAACATACTCCATGGTGAAACATAAATTTAAACAAAGTATTAGTAATCTCAGAAAAGCAGACCATAAACAGCAGTTGATGTGTTTGAAATGTACTGCATGTTAAAGTGCTCTCGCTAAGTGAGCATGGACCTGACCAGTGAATACATGTGAACTTACAATCAAGTTTTACAATACTTTTTTCTAAGTGATTTGTTCCTCAACTAATACTCAAATACTAAACTCAGTACCGCAGCAAACTTCAAACGATAGCATAAGAAAGTGTAAGATATGGGTGCATTTCAAATGGCCAGTATATTTGCCACTCTACCAAACCACACAAGTACACATCTTTAAGCATCAATGCTAAACAAAACATGATACCTTACAAAAAATGACAGCACAAAAACAAAACAAAACCACCAACAAAGTCATGACATTTACGCCTAACTAATACTCCCTCCGTCCCATTTGGTTTCGGCAGAGTAAACAATGTTTGTGAGTGTAGTGGAATTAATATTTTATTGATGTGAGGAGATTTTTTTCCATTTTAGGAAATGAGACTAATCTGACATGATAGACGAAAATGGAAAATGAGACTAATCTCACGGGACGGAGGGAGTACAATAAGAATTCGAGGACTCGGTACAGTAGCAAACCTCAAACAATACCACGAGAAACTATAGGATACGAGTGCATTTCAAATAGCCAGTATCATTGCCACTCTACCAAACCACAGAAGTGCACATCTTCAAGCATTAATGTTAAACAAAACATGTTACCTTACAAACAATGACAGCACGAAAGTAAAACAAAACCACAAACAAAGTCATAGCATTTACGCCTAATCTATTAAAAAAAAAAATTAAAAATCGAGGACTAAAAACTGTTTGAAAGGAAGTAACCAAAACTAAAGAACAAAAAGATAATTTCGTAGAAATCTAAAGCTGCTTCTCCACGAAAACGGCGCACAGATCCAAATAACAATCGGAGACGATAACGCAATACAAATATTAACAGAAAAAATTCTAGCGGAACGATCCAATGAAATCACGCACAAATCAGAGATCAATCAAAGCTCCGAACAATCAAAAATCTAAGAAACCCAGATTCATCAGCGAAAAAATTAATAAATAAATCCGACGAAAGCATCAAACCCTAGACGAAATAAATCCACACCACCGAAAAAAAAAAAAAGAAAGATAAAATAACGATTCCATATAAACAGAGTGAGACCTACCTGAAATCCCTGGCGATTGAAGAATCAAAAGCAAAAAAAGAAGTCTAAGAGGGTAAAGCAGATCGCGCGAGATGGAATGAAATGAGGGGAGGAGGGTTGAGAAATAGAAATGGTAATATGACTTGGTTTTGGCTGGCGCACGCTAACTGGACTCGGGCACGATCCGGTTACTGTTACCCGGGTTATTGAAAAGGCCGAATCTCATGGACCGGGCCACCAACAGATACGATTTCAATCAATCACATTTATCACTTCAAATCTCAATCCAAAACAGAAAAAAGCAATGTAAACATGGCATTGAAAAGAGGCCAAAATCTTATTTTCCAAAATCAAAAGCAAAATGATATCGGCTGATACACGAAGTTAGGTACAAGGTATTGAGATATTATTAGAAATTGAAAAATGCAAAGGGGGGAAAACATTTGCAGAGCATCATTCCTTCTTTCCGATGCCGTGAGACATTTTGTAGATCCCTCTTCCGATCAGAAACAAAGAGGAAGCAGCTAAAGCCAAAGGAATGGCAACCGAGGTCACTTTATCCGAGGGCAACTTCAGATGTGTATATTTGTGAATACTCTGAAAATGCTTCTGCTTCTCAATCAGCTTCTCTCGCGGCCGAAATGGCGTCTCAGACATCCTGCATCATTCATCCCATAACAATTATCATCCATGAAAAGGAAAATTAATTAGAGATAAGATTAATCAGGCAGGAGAATCATAAATCAAATAATCTGACGACATAAACGAAAGATGAAATAAAAACGCACGCACGCACGCACGCACCTGAATTGCAGCGGGTGAAGAATCAGAACCAAAAAGGGATGAAGTGTGGATGGAATGAAATGAGGGTTGAGAAATGAGAATTTGTTT
>JAPKLW010000522.1:42570-73970 GCA_026898455.1 Plectranthus barbatus
GTAAAAGAAATGAATGAAAGTAAATGAAGGCAAAGAGCCAAAGATTGCAGTGGTTCGGATCTCAACCAATCTTACATTCACTCTTCGTTCAATTTACACTCGGTAATTGAATAAAAAGTATAGCCAAGCTTTTTCAATCACGAGAAGTCTCTACCTTCTTATTTTCGGGTACCTTCAACTTCAAGTTTTACCACAAGAATCCACTTGTTAGGCTACCTGTTAATTTGGGTTGTGAGTTGCTCAAATGTTGATCGTTGAAGACGTGATTCTTAGATAAGCTGGGAAGTTCTCGAATTCACTTATATAAGAAGATAAGTAGAAATTCGGTGGTCTCAAGCTTCTTATAGCTTGAAGGTCTCTTGTTTGTAACATGGAAAGTGTTGAGAGTTTTTTTTTTTTTTTTTTTTGTGTAGAATACCGTAGAGATTTTAAGTTTAAGAGTTTCAATAGTCTTCTCTATCTTCTTCCATGAGGTATTTATAGGCATTTCGAAAATCTAGTAGTTTAAGAGATGACGGTGATAAGTCTCTATCTTCAGACGACTTTTGTACGAGTTATATGATTTGCAGTCTTCTTTTGCTTTTGCAACTTTAGAGACAGTATTTAGCTTGAGGAAGTTCAGCTGTGAATATGCTTTGTAAATATTGACACTCACTCTATTGTCTTGAGTCAGATGCTCGAGAGTTGAACAGTTGTCTTTGGATCAAATGAGATTCTATACTCAACTAATTGACAAGGTGACTGACGATAGAGTCCAAGATGGATTCAGTTGTATTATCAACTGAAGTTGAGCTTAGTCTTTGTGTTTAATTAGTTGTTGTCGATTCCTAAATTATTACAACTCTATAACTTATACAAAATTACATTCTAAAATCACCTCAATTTGTTTCAGTGTTGTAAAATGCGCCCTAGGCGGCCGCCTGTACGCTATGCGGCCACCCTCAGTCCCGAATATCCCATGTTCGGCTACCTTATATGTTTCAGGAGCATACGGCGTCTAATTGGCGGCTAGACGAATATGCAACCTAGACGTCGACAATTATACGGGTGGTGCGATACAGACTGTGTGGGGTTGAAATAAAAATCAGATTGGGTTTTCATTTTTCAATCTGTTATTCTGGTTCTCTCCTCTCCTCTCTACACGCCGCATCCCCCATTGACTTCCTACTGCACAACCGTGGTTGCCGTTGCTGCCCGCCGCTGCGCCGTCACTGCCTTCCACGGTTCATCAATTTTTTCTCTCTTTTCCCTTGTTCCCGTCGCTGTCTTTATTTCCCTTCTCTTTGTCTTTTATGTCTTCTTCCTCCTATAAGTTGTTGAATTTGATGGCAAAATTGATTCTATATAATTCAACTTACTGTATATATGATATCGTTTTTCTGGTATAAATGTACTTCCCTCTTCTTTTTGAAATATCTAATAATGATTCCTTTTTCTAGAGTACCATGTTCCTTGCTTCATTGTAGCCTTAGTCGGAGTTATTATTCATCCACCTTCGGTAGCAGCCAATAGAATGGTCTAGTCACTGCTCTCTAGAGCCAATGCAATAGTCAAGGAGCTGAGACAATTAATTGAGTTTTTGAAGGTTTTTTTTTTTTTTTTTTGCATATTCAACTATTTTGTCATATCACGTTTCGTCTTTCATTCCTAAAGTATTATTCATCCATTTAACCTACACAATTATTCCTATTGAAAACTTTCTAATGAAAAGTTTTGACAACATATATTTTTATTTTTGCATTTTATATTTAAGATGTAAAAATAGTTCAACTGCCTCGGTATCGCCTAGAAACCGTCTAGGCCCCGTACATACCGTCTAGGCGCTAGGCCGTATCCAGACGCACGACTAGCGCCTAGCGTATTCTACAACCTTGATTTGTTTTTGCTTCATACAAGATTAGTTAACTGTTGGTTTTCGACAATCATGAATTTAATAACTTGTTCCTAACACAAACTATGCATATTATTAAAATATATGTCAAACTACTTGTAAATATATGAAAAGGGAAGGGATGTAAATCGAGTCAATCTATTGATTTTCGGATTAACCTTATCGAGTTGCAGGTTATTTTATCAATATTTATATATTTGTGTTAACTTCATGATTAAATTATTTTTAAAGGTGTAGTTACCTACATAAACTATTTATATTATCTAACTTATTACTTAATAAAAATGTGATATTAAATAATATAAGTAAGTTTTAGTAAAATAATCATGGTAAAAAATATTAATTAAAAAAATTAATCGGACGCTGAACAACGTTGTACGCCAGTCACAACTGAGTGTCTGACTGTCTTTTATCATTGACTTCCTTAGAGTTCTTCTGCAACTGATCGACATCTTGCTATGTACGCATTCCTTGACGCAAAACTGTCATGTTCTGAAACTGTGAGCGCCTCTCGACATTTTCTTTGTGAACACTGTATCCACAGTTTTATTTGAATATCCAAGCCTCGACAGGAAAAACTGTCTGCGTAGTTCTTCGTACCCTTTGCTCTGCTCTGCTTTTCTTCGTCCTTTATTTTTAACAGTTATCTCATCTGAATGGCGTCTTCTTCAAAACTGTTCCACAGTTTTGACAATTCTCTTCTCATAGACTATTACAACTCGATCATCATATACAAGGATTACATGAAGTAATAACTCTAAGGCCTAGACTTTGGTACGTATATAGTTTTGACACATCAACACATCAATTTAAGGTGGGAATTCTACATCAATCACCTAACAACCGCCTTCCACCATTTTCTACAAAAAAGAATTAGCACGCTTTCGTTCTTGGGCCCTACGGTGGGCGCCAAATTGTTGCGGATGTTTTTGTGTATTAAGAAGCTCAAGAACGAATTTGTGAACTCAAAGTATAATAACAAAAGTTAAGGAGAAAATTTGCTGGAAATTGAATTGAACGAGCGAACTGTAATTCAGAATGGAATATAATTACTGGCTAATCGAACTGCTTCGAACTATATTGAACAAGCAAACTTTACAAATAAATAAGGTAATTGGGTAGTATGCTCTTTTTCTTGTTATGGTCGCGATTAGCCCCCTAAACCCGCCTTTCTAGAGTATTTATAGAGCTCTTCTGATGAAAAATGACTCCGAGTCCTCCGCCCCGTAATAATGGCTTGTAATTAACCTCTCGACGTGTGCGCGTTTAAGTTTCCGTGAGATCCACCCTTCACCTTTATTCGCATTTATTGCTCCAATCCGCACCTGCATCTTACCTTTTATCGAACTGATTACGTCGACCTGCCTTTATATCGAACTCTGTTTATTCGAGCTCATTTTCAGTTGAATCGAACTGCTTCTATCCACACTTTATTGCAAACCGGTTGGGGTGAATCAACCTCTAATCTTGAGTCTATTTATTGGGCCCGGTCCGATCAATCCTTCATTTCTAAAAAATAGCCTTTGGGCCGCGTTTCGGACCTTCTATCTGGGTCGTTATTTCTGACCCCCAACATGTCGCAACCTAAAATGACAGCCTATCCAACCAAATTGTTGAGGTTCAATATTTTGTGATAATTTTGGGACCCTTGAAACTTATACAATAACAAGGATAAAATGATTGAGGAACAATGAGAAAAAGAGAGAATTTTATTAAGAACGAATTTGATGACCGTTGAAGTACAAAGTGCGAGTGATAATTTGGGAAAAATCATGGTCAAAATGACCTGGCAACTTCTCTGTTATAGCTCAAGAGGAGCTGTTACAACCCTTGGGATTTTAGGAGGTGGTTCTGTCTTTCTCGGCAGTTGCTGCGGACGACGATGACTGCGTTCTTTTCGGAGGTCGGTCAGCTAGGATTCTTCAACGGTCTTTCGGGTTGTTCGGGGAGGGATTTTCATTTGATCGGATATCTCTCTTGTAGGTG
The DNA here is from genome assembly GCA_026898455.1 of Plectranthus barbatus. Lineage (NCBI taxonomy): Eukaryota > Viridiplantae > Streptophyta > Magnoliopsida > Lamiales > Lamiaceae > Plectranthus > Plectranthus barbatus. The sequence continues at coordinate 46,448 of JAPKLW010000522.1, forward strand.
GTGCATGGAACTTGGATGAAGTTCCAGTTTTCGTGGAGTAATTGGATTAGCTAGGGCTTCCAATGGTCTTCCGAGTTTTGCGCTTGGCTTGGTACTCATATTCCCGATCTTCCAGGTAGGTCGTTCGTGCTGGTTTCTACCGCTCCTTGCTAGGAGGAGTAGGTCGTGTTTCTTCCAGATGATGGATATGTCGTGGATTATGGGTCCATAGCTCCTGGTCGTGCTTCTTAGGAACTTGACCTTGCTTGTAGTTCGTGTCCCGGGACCTTAGCCGAGGTTCGTGATCTTTCGGGTGGTCCTTCTCAAGCCATTTGATATTTGGACCGGACGCACGGTGTGTTGGGCTTTTCGTATATGAGCCTTGGTTAACTCTAGTGGGTCTGAACTGATTTAGCCCAATCAAATTTGGACCCAACAATTTTAACACGATTTTTTTACAGATGATATGTTTCCTTGGTATAATTAAAGTTTGAGATATATTTTCCTAACTTTAAAAAGATGGAATAAAATCCCCTAAATATTAATAGTTTGAGATATATTTCCCTAACTTTAAAAAGATAGGATAAAATCCCCTAAACCTCAATAGCTTGGGATATTTTTACTAGTTCTCCCTATGATATATTGAACACATTTTTACCACTTGCATCCCGAAATGAAACATTAATCTTTTTTTTTAGAAATATTATTTTAAAGCTCAGACACCCAAATCTCGCTAAAGTGTTTCGGACCTATAAGCATATGTTCACATGCAAGATGCTTTCACTACTCACGCTCCCGTAAATGTAAATGATCTAAGTATTTTTTTAATTTTTTATTTTTAAATAGATTGTATTGATGTTTGAATAACGTCTTCTTTCTAAAAAAAAGCAGTGAAGTGATTAAAGAAGAAAAACTCGACCTTGATAAGATTGAGCCAAGTACACATATTATATGATAAATGTGTGTAAAATGCCAATCACAAATTATGTGTGGACAATTTGCTTACAACAGTTGTAAAAAAAATTAACAGTAGGGTGCCGCAACCTTTTGCAACTCGGTCATTTTCTATAAATTGAAGTGTAAATATTCAGAAATAAAGAAACACAATATTGTGAGCAAAAGAAAAATCTTTCAAACCAGCTGAATTAATCAACTACCACTCTCAGGTGATCAGTGTCCCTTTAACACAAAATTAATGTTTTTTTTAGTTTTATTTTATTTTATTTTTTTATATATTTTTAGAATCAATGCATGTATATGTAATTACTTTAACCGTATTATGTTTTTCTAGGAAATATGGACTCTGAGATTCTTCCACATAACTGGGCAACTAGTACCGTTGCTCTAGTCATTCCTCTTATAATCCTGATCTTCTTCTTGATCAAGAAACGGAATGATTCCGAAGATGTTTCCCTCGATCTTCTTCCCGGCCCTAAGAAGCTCCCGATAATCGGAGACATGCACCTCATTTCTCAGCCAGCCTTCCGCTGTTTCAGAGATCTATCCAAGCAGTACGGCCCAATAATGCACCTGAAGCTCGGTGAAATCGACACTGTGGTCGTCTCCTCGCCGGAAACAGCCAAGCAAGTACTCAAAGACAGCGACCCCGTCTTCACCAACAGGCCCGACAGCATCGCCGTGAAGATCTTCTGGTACAACTACACCAGCATCACTTTCAGCCCCTACGGCGACTACTGGCGGCAGATGCGGAAAATCTGCGCCATGGAGCTCCTGAGCCACAGAAGCGTGCGTTCCTTCGCCTCCATCAGAGAGGATGAGGTGGCTGGTCTCCTCCGGTCCATCCGCCTCACTGCCGGAACGCCGGTGAATCTCTCCGAGAAGATCACCTCGATGATGAACTCGATCACGTGTAGGGCTGCGTTTGGCAAGGTGTGCAGGGACAAGGACTCGTTGATCAAGATAGTGAGAGAAAGTCTGGAACTGGCCAATGGATTTTCTTTTGCAGATGCTTTTCCGTCGTCGGCGATTGCCGGTGCTCTGAGCTGGGGGACTAAGCTGAGGTTGCTGAGGATGCGGCGGAAGCTGGATCTAATTCTCGATGATATCATCCATGAGCATGAATCGAGTGGTGGAGGTAATGGAGAATTCGGTAATGAAGATTTAGTTGATGTTTTGCTGAGGTGTAAAAACAATGGAGAGCTGGAGTTTCCGATCGAGTACGACAACATCAAAGCTGTTATATATGTGAGTTCTCCTTCAATTTACCAAAGATGAAAGGATAAAACTCTATTTTACAACTCCACTTATTTCATTCCACAACACTTAAAATAATACTCCCTCCGTAACGCATAATTAATTTCATTTTGACCGAGCACGATAACTAATATAACTAATATTTGTGATTATAGTGAAAATAAATATTTTATTTATGTGTGGAAAAATTTCCATGTTAGGAAATGTGACTAATCTAACAAGATAAACGAAAAAGGAAAATGAGACTAATCTAGCAGGACGGAAGGAATACATTATATTGCAACTATATTTACTAACATCATAGAGCTATTTAAAACTTTCTAAATAATTTCTAATATATTATATTTTAAATACTCTTTAGATCATTTAATATTTTTTTCACATCTCAACCTTTATTCTCTAGACTATTCTATTATTAATGTTCACTTAATTTGTATAAGTTTTTTTTCATAATAAATCAAATTTATTTCCAACAAATGATCTTGCAGGATATGTTTTCCGGTGGAACCGAAACATCGTCGGGTGCAGTTCACTGGGCAATGGCGGAACTGATGAGGAATCCACGAGTGATGAGCAAGGCGCAAGCTGAGGTGAGACAAGTGATGAAGGAAACAACCATGGAAGAAGAAATCATCAAGAAACTCGAATACCTAAAACTAGTGATCATGGAAACTCAGAGGTTGCACCCACTACTCCCCACCATCCCCAGATCTTCACGTGAGCCATGTCAAATCAACGGACACACCCTGCCCGAGAAAGCCCAGGTGTTGGTCAACATTTGGGCAATACACAGGGATCCTAAGTACTGGACCGATCCCGAAACATTCGAACGGTTTCGGGATCATCCGTCCCTGGATTACACAGGTAGTGATTTTCGGTACCTGCCATTCGGGAGTGGGAAAAGGATCTGTCCGGGAATAGCGTTTGCTTCGGCAAACGCGGTGCTCTCTTTAGCTCAGCTTCTTTACAACTTCAACTGGAAACTCCCAGATGGAATTGACGCACGTGCTATTAACATGTCTGAAAATTGTGGCCTCACAGCTTCTAGAAGAGAAAATCTTTATGTTGTGGCCACTCCATATGAACCACGTGCGTCTACTTAGCCTAAATAAGCGGGGATATTAATTAAGGCTAGTTTGTTATAAATTATTACAATACTGTTGGAATTAATCTACTAAAAAGAAAATAGTCTAAATAAAATTGTCCATGCCAAAAATAAAAAAGTTATTTATCGATTTCAATTATTTGTAATTTTATTTATTAATATACTAATATATTAAATTAACTTTTATACATGTCAGTTGTTTGTAAAATTTAATATAAATATATATATATAGGGAGCGGATCCAGTGAGAAAACTCTTAACGTGAGAAAGTGAGAAAGATGCTTGATTGCATTCACGGCATTGCTTGATTGTATTCAGGTCGTGCTTGATTGCAATGTTGCTTGATTGTGCTTTAGTTGTTGCTTGATTATTTTGTTGCTTGATTGCATTTTAGTTGTTGCTTGATTCAATATCAACCATTATTTTTTTAGATCTGATGGACATGATTCATTCTTTTTTCTCACATGGAGATTTTTTTACATGATCCCTCCTATATATATATATATATATATATATATAGTTGCATTCAAATCCGAACCATATATCCTGAATGAACAATAACCATATATCCAGTCATTCATCTTAAAAATTGGACGTCCCATAATGTGAAAACGTGTCATTTTTTAATTAATTTTATATTAAGTAAAGAGTAATACAGGTATCACATATTTATATAAAACTGTTAGTTATGGAAATCCCTAATTTCATGCCAATTAAATATCTTTCCCCATAATTATTATATTTCATTCTCAATTAAATATCTTTCTCCTATAATTATTATTCAATGTTACATTTACTTTGCAGAAAACCTAATCTCCTCCATTGCACTTCGACGCCCCCTCGCCGCCGCCATCTCCACCATCACCCAGCCCCTCGCCGCCCCCTTCCCCACCGTCACCCAACCCATCTTGCGGCGGATAATCTTCTGTTGAACCGCGGCCATGAATGTTTTTGTTCAGGTAAATTAGCTCTGGCTCTGTCTTCATTCTGTAGTTTGTTCGCTAGTTTTAATGAAATCAATCTGTGTTTTCTATCTGTATATTGGTGAAGTGCTCGCAATTTGTTGTTTAATTTGTCTGAGTATTGAATTGTTTGGTGGTTGATGACATGTATTTGTTTGGTTTTTATTTGATTAGGTTTTGTGATCTAAAGTTTAATTACGATAGTGTATGATTAAGTATAAGAAAGTTCAAAATTGAAGAAGAATGAGGAATGATAATACTCCGTCGGCGGGGCGCTCTCCGATTTGATCGGAAAGCAGGGGGTCTGCTCGATGAGGAGTTGATTCGGCCGTTGAATTCTCCATCAAATGTGGCTCTGTTTTTCATTATTTTTTTATCATATGCGATTATCATTGTTATTTTACATGAGTGTCATTATTTTTGAATAAATGTTTCATTATTCGATTTCCTGTTTAATGGATTGATAATTATTTATTTATTTTCTACATTGTATGAACTTAGTTAATGTGTAGCATTGTACGCTGCTTTATATTATCATTGTTACCTTTATTAAATATCATTTTATCAAAATTATTATTTTAATCTTAATTGATTTATAATACACCTTTAAGATCATTTATTCATTATCATTGTACGAATAATTAAAATTGTTTATACATTTAACGATAATATATTAGTGAAAGTTGACACACAAAGCCATAAACAATGATTTGGTGAGTGAGTCCATTTAAATAAAATAGATGAGTATTAATTAATGAATTTAATATGGATAAAAGTGATTTAAAAAAAAAAAACATTGAAAATCTGATCCCAACAACAAAAACATGGTTGCGTGTAGTTCCAATTTCCACTATCTCTTGTAGTTTGGTGTGACAAAAAATGAAAGGAATAAAAACAGTGGCTTTATTGTCTCCAATTTCCCAATCAGGCCTGTTTTATCTTTGTGCATCTTAGATGATCAGTTTTCATTTTGATGCCCAATATACATTAATTTTAAAATTTTTCTTGAAATATTAGAAAATATAAGTAAGAGCGGAAAAATTGTATCTCAAACCTAGTGAACAAATGAACGCATAATCATTTGTGTCCCAAATTAGGGATTGGGTCCAATCTTCTATTCAACAATAATATTTATCATTTCAAGCTAAAGTTGGATAGCCGCCGTTGGCAATTATGAGAATTAATACCACAATTAAGGAAATAGTGCATGGAAGGGACCTCCTATATATATGTTTGTTTAATTATTTAATGCCTAAATAATAGGGGAAATGAAGGCAGTTTGATCACCAAATGTTGCAATTAATTGTAGTGAAAATTTTCTTCTGTATTACTCAGATGTGTAGGAAGAGATTATTACTAACTACTTTACTGTCTGTATACATTTCTATTTCAAATCCGTTTATTGATCTTATTGTCAATATATTTAGGGAAGATCTTGGGTTAGGCAGGCCTAAACGATTTAGGCGGGTTTTATCCATTAACCCAAGCCCAAACCCATATAATATACCCTAATTGGGATTAATAAACCCTATTTGGGATGGATCAACCCATTTGGGTAGGATAAAACCCGCCTAAACCGTTTAGGCCTGCCTAACGCAAGTTTTTGCCATATATTTATAACTTATCAAGTGCATAAAAGTATGTTTTATATGTATAGAATGAATACGGTGCTAAAAAGTGAATTTGCCTTAAATATGAATGAACTCAAACTCTTCATCTACAGTCACTCAATGTTTTAGATTAAAATTTGTTTACAATCTTATTTTTTTTTATCATATGTATTAAGCTTAATAAACTTTTTATTTTTTATAATCATGCGTTTTATATTGAGATTCTTAACTGTTCAACATTTACCAAATGAATTGAGCACTACAAATATTAATAAAAATAAATAAATAAAGAGGTCGATTCATGATTTATCAAACCATTATAAATAGGGGTGTAAATCGAGCTGAGTAGTGTCGTGCTCAAGTTTGACTCGTTTAATATCGAGTCGAGTTTCGAGTTTTTTATCAAATACTTTGAAGTTCACGAATTTTATCGAGCTTTAGTCGAGCCTAAACGAACTTTCTAAATTTAGAATATATTTAAAATATTTATTATTATTTTGAACCAAAAAATTATTATTCCAAAAATAATATTATATTCATGCTCAAATTAAAATATTTCTTATTATTAAAAATATATGAGTATCATTTTTTTACTATTAAATAATTAAAATATTACTTTATATAATTAATTATTTTATATTTCTTACTAATTTTGCTAACGATCTTGCTCACGAATCGAATACTATGATGTTCAAGTTTAATTCATTTAATAAACGAGCTTTACTAAATGTACTCAAACAAACTTTTATCGAATTAAATTCCGAATAGCTCACGAACAATTTAGTTCATTTACACCCTAATTATAAAAAAAGCATCATGGCCCGCGAAACATTCACATTAATTGTTGTTTATTTTGTGTAACATGTGTTGCCATTTGCTAGATATTAAACTATGGGAAGGTCTTGGGTTAGACAGGCCTAAACGATTTAGGCGGATTTTATCCATTAACCCAAGCCAAAATTCATAGGCAAAAATTTGCGTTAGGCAAGCCTAAACGGTTTAGGCGGGTTTTATCCTACTCAAATGGGTTGACCCATCCCAATTAGGGTTTATTAATCCCAATTAGGGTATATTATGTGGGTTTGGGCTTGGGTTAATGGATAAAATCCGCCTAAATCGTTTAGGCCTGCCTAACCCAAGACCTTCCCAAATCCATATAATATACCCTAATTGGGGTTAATAAACCCTATTTGAGATGGGTCAACCCATTTGGGTAGGATAAAATCTGCCTAAACCATTTAGGCCTGCCTAACGCAAGTTTTTGCCTTAAAATATTTCTTCATTTATTACTCCCTCCGTCCCGCTAGAATAGGCCCACTTACCGAATTTGGCGTCCCAATTAAATTGGCCCCTTTCCAAAAATGGCAACTTTTACACACACAACAATAAAATATTCATTCCACTAACTCATTCTACACTCACAACTCTTAATTTCCGTGCCGAAAAGAAAAGGGCCAATTAAAATGGGACGGAGGGAGTATTATTGTTTTCTAAACGTGATGTGTTTCTAGTAATTTGCTTTCTGGGAGTACCCTTTGTTATTTTCTTGAACTTAATTAATCAAATTGTTCTTTTTAACAAATTTCGATCATTTTATTTAGGGAATATCGTGATTTTTGTTTTACTTTAATTTTTTTTTCAAGTATTTTGTCTATTATTTTAGCGATCCAAATCCCTTAAGAAACTACTCATTTCTCTTCTTTCTTAAAAAATCGATTTTTTCCTTTTAAAAAAATCGATTTAAACCGTATTATTTACGAATCCCATAACTCAGTGCATGTAGTTATTAGTTATTACAAATGGCAGTGCCAAATGCAAGATTTGTTGATCGTGTGCTGTGCTGCATATATAATAAAGATTTTTTAAAGAATTAAAATATAGTAGTATTAAAGAATTCAAAACAAATATTTTTTTATAGCAACAACAATGGAAGATAAATAAATTTGATACTTACATAGTTACAACAAAAATGAGACAATTGATATTTTAGTGATGCTATAAAGAAATCTTATGATTATATCCTGGCAAAACGACATGATCAAACTTGATAAATGAATCGATAGGATCAAAACATGATAAGTTTTGAGTTTGACTTATTAAAGTGATTGTTTGTTTCTTCACAAATAATATCAACAACCTCATATTATACAAAGAATATTATAATTATTAATAATTTAAAAAAGTTTTTCTAAATTAAAGAAAAGAATATGTACATGCAAAAAAGGCCCACATGAAAATGTTGAAATGAGTCATCTTTAGGCTATATATCAAAGGTCTTTCTTCCACGATATGAAATAATATCTTCTCTCTTGGCCACAAAAATTTCGGGTTGGTAACAAAATTTATGTGATTTGTTCCAATAATTTCCCTCAATCATCATTCCTAACTCATATTTCAATACTTAATTAATTGCATAACAAGATATTTGATTCTTAGTGAATATATAATCAAAATATTTATATATATATATATATATATAGAGTAGTAATTATATGATAATACCTTTTTGAATAATAACATAATAACTATAAAATGCACTTGTCCAGAACTGAAAATGCATTATATAGTGGAAAAAAATACAGCTGCTCAGAGCATTTTTTTATCTAGAAACAGATTAAATGAATTTATTGTTTAGGAGAGAAAAATGATGGATGAAATGAGTGTTTTTTTAATTTTATTAATGAGATCACACAATTTATCAACTTAACAATTTCTTTTAAGTGGAGGTTATGTGGGTGGAGCGAGCAAAAGTCGATCCGGACAAAAAAATATCGACCCAACCATTAAAATTTAGGTGGCCCGATTTGGTTGTGAGCATTAAAAAAATGACGATAAATAATAATTTGTTTGATGGCACAAATTTAGTTTAAAGATTTTAATTTTATTTAAGGTAAGAATTATGTATAATTTATTTTAAGGAATAATTGATTTGCTAATTTATTATTAAGGTAATAAGGTTGAAAAAAAATAATTATCATAAATTGAGAGTATAAATAAAATAAACAAGATTATCTTACCATCCATGTGTTATTGACACATCATCCGTGGGCACGTTAATTTGTGTCCACGGTGGGTAGGTGATCAAAACTCGGGTTAGTATATGATCATATTTCTATATATATATATATATATATATATATATATATATTGTAGGGTTGTATTATATAGTTACCTAGCTTTCCTATGTTATATGAGACTAAAATCTAACCTTCCAATTTGAATTTGGATGGATATGATTAAGTTTAAATTTTAATGATTAAATATATAAGAAGGGTAATGAGGTAATTAATTTATATTATTATTTCTCATTAACCAACACAATGTTAGTTATTCCTTGTTTCTCTCTCCCATCAATATTCTCTCTACTCTATTATTCTTATAAAATTTTAAATAATCATAACTCATTCAATTTAAGTTATTTTTTTTACATACTATATATCAAATTAAAGATAATTTAATTATCTTTCAAACGAAATCCCTATTACATATGTTCAGAATAAGATAATCGAAGTAAAACTAAATAATGTAATAGGTAAAATTAAATAATGTACCATAATATAGAGAATAATGTAATGATATAGTATACTTACCTAATTTCGATGTTGTTCTTATAAAAATTGGGGAAAATCTTGATTTCACAATTGCGATTGCATTTTATACATAAAAAAGGTATTCGAGTGCTACATTATGTGTCGTCTTTGTATTATATTATCCATATTTGTTTTTGCGGTTGCATGATATTGATCAAATTGTTGCATGAATGGTACACCGTGCATCGACTGAGTGATACATTATGTGTCACATAAGTATTACATTATTCATATCTGTTTTTTTGCGTTGCAGTATATAGATCAAAGTGTTGCCTGAATGGTACAATATGTGTTGTGGTACATTATGTATCGGCTTTATATTATATTATTCAACCGTATGTACATTATTTATGTATGTATTTTTTGTGGTTGCATGATATAGATCAAAGAGTTGTCTGAATGATACATTATATATTGAGTGAGTGGTACATTATGTATTGATTGTATATTACATTATTTGACTGTATATTATATTATTCATGTCTGTTTTTTTTTTCGGTTGCATGACGTTGATAAAAGTATTGTCTGAATGGTGCATTGTATATCGACTGATTGGTATATTATGTGTTAATTGTATATTACATTATTAATGTCTGATTTCTTGCCGAAAAAGAAACAAATAGTTCTCTTTATTCATCAATATGTAATTCTCTTTATTAGTATTACATATTACATTATTCTTATTATTATGTTACATTATTTAGTTTTAGCTATTACATTATTTGATTTTGCTACAATTACCTTATTCCTAACATATGCAATAGGGATTTCGTTTGAAATGTAATTAAATTATCTTTAATTTGATATATAATAAGTGAAAAAATAATTCAAATTGAAGAAATTATAATTATTTAAAGTTTTATAGGAATTATAGAGGAGAGAGAGAAATGATGAGAGAAGGAAAAAATAAGAAACAAGTGTGATTGGTTAATGAAAGAGAATAATATAAATTAATTACCTAATATACCCTTAATTTATATTTACAAATTTAAAATAAAAATTAATTCATAATTTAATAACTCTTAGATTGATAAAATAAATGGTTGAGATTTGGTCTCATATAACATCTAGAGAATGGGTAACATATAATCACTACTCTATATTGTAAATAATCAAAAAATTATATTGACAATTACAATTAATAATAGAAATTCAAAATTTCAATAATAATTATAATTTGTAATTAACTTATTATTAATGATGCCGGATAAAAAAAAAAAACAAAGACAACATAATAAATTAGTGAAGTAAGAGTGGCCATATGTTAATGTTGATGAGGGGTCGCTAATTGTTAAACTGAAAAACTTTACAAGTAGAGTTTTTTTTTTTTTTCTATATAGCTAATCAATAATGAATACAGAAGATATTGTGCCCAATCCTTTTTTATTTCATAAGTAGGGCTAGGATTTTTTATTTAATTGTGCTGAGCAAGGTTTTATTATGAAGTGGGTTTATGATTTCAATATTAGCCCATCTCTTTGATGCTATAAATATTACTTTTAGCTGGCCCATATCTAAGAAATTGAAATTGTATGAGATTTGGGGATCGGATATGAAAAATATGTTTTATATTTATTTAAATATATTATACTCATATCTATATATATATTAAAGAAAGGCCGGATATAATTTTTGGTAATATTGAGTTGTAGTAGTTGATCATTAATGAACTGATTACTTCATTAATTATAAAGTAAATAATTCTATATATAATAATATTAGAAATATTATGTTATAATAGATATCATATTAATAAAGAAAGGAGATCAATTATATATAATTCCTTAAATACATCCAATCAAATATTACGTCAATCATTTACTTTAATTATTAGTTCAAAACAAATTATGTTATTTTTTTAAATATGTAAAATTTATTATTGAGTAAATGTGGATAGGGGTGTAATCGAACCGAGTCGAGTCGAATAGTGTCGTACTCAAGTTTGACTCATTTAGTTTCGAGTCGAGCTTCGAGTTTTTTTATCGAATACTTTGATGTTCACGAACGTTATCGAGCCTAAACGAACTTTCTGAATTTACAATATATTTAAGATTTTCATTATTATTTTGAAGAAAATGTTATTTATTCCAAAAAATATATCATATTCATGCTCAAATTCTAATTTTTTTTTTCATTATTAGATAGATTTATCATTATTGTTACTCTTAAATCATAAAAATATTATTTTTATAAAAGTAATTATTTTATATTTCTTACTAATTTTAGCTAACGAGCCTACTCACGAGCTCACGAGTCGAATACTATGATGCTCAAGTTTGGTTCATTTAATAAACGAGCTTTACTAAACGATCTCGAACGAGCTTTTATCGAATCGAAATCCGAGTAGCTCACGAACAGTTTGGTTCATTTACACCCCTAAATGTGGATATGAAAAGCTATAATTGATAAATCTAATTGATATTAAACAATTAAGTAAATAAATGTATCAGTAAAAGAAATACAATTAACATTTCAATTCTATTGAGATAAAAATCATAAATATGCATATTAAATATTTATATATTCAATTTTTTCAAAATATTTAATTTGATGGTATTTTATTGAATTTTCAAATAAAGGTATAAAAATATTATACTCCCTCCGTCCCGGGTCTCTTGAGACTTTTGACCCGGCACGGAGGTTAAGAAAAAGTGATGAGAAGTTAGTGGGGTTAGATTTGTAGGTTAATGATTAGGAGAGATAATGAGATATGAGAGATAGTAGGGTAGGAGTAGAGTATGTTTAGTGAATAATTAATTAATAAAAACTTTCTAAAAAGGGAAACGTTGCAAGTGTTCTGGGACGGACCAAAAAGGAAAATGTTGCGACTGTCCTGGGACGGAGGGAGTAATAGAATATCACGATAATAAAGAAGAAGATCAATCATATATAATTTCTTAAATCAATTATTAGATTTCAATTAAAATCATTCTTTTTTTATGGCACATTTATATAGTTAAGGATTTATTTCCATATTTTTATGATATAGTATTTATATAATTAAGGAATTACGAGAGTAAATGAACAAGTTAAACGAAATCCCATCAAATCACAAAATATATGACACATTTAACTAATTAAATTTCATTGAAACATTTAACAAATTATTGTCGTAAATCAAGGTGATTAATGTTACAATAATTAAGAGAATTTCGAGATAGTTTTGAAGGAAATCATGTGTATAAATACCCTGCCAACTTACTTGAGGGTTACAAAAAAAATCAATCATCTTCTTATTTTTACAGCATTTTAAGGTTGAATAAAACCTTTAAGTAAAGAGTGGAAACACATTACCGAGCTGCATCATAGATGGAATTGAGAAAAGTAGTATTTTTCTGAAATAATGTTGTGATAATAATTGTAGTTTACACAATTTATTTTTGTGTTTAGTTATATGATTTTGAAAAGTTCTTTGCTCCAATAATCTATGTATATGTTCGCAATTAATTTTTTATTTTGTTTTTCTGTTTATTATTTAATTAATTTCAACACATGCCCATTTGAGCTAAAACTTAATTTCCAAAAGATTTAAGCACGAATTATAGAAGAGTTTCATTGTTATAAGAATTTCATCTGTTGTTATTGAATTAATATGTATTATCATTATCTTTCAGAATTGATATATTTAAATATATTTACATAAGAAGTAATTATCTTATTTTGCAATCTTATGATTTATGAGACAACAAAGAGATACGAAAAGAAATTCATTAACCTGAATCAATTTTTGAATCGGCAGATCACATACATCAAATTCGAAAAGATTGTTTGAGCACAATCCTAACTATTAATTTTTCTGTATTTTTATTTATTTATATTATATTTAATGAGCTAAAATATTATTTTATTATCAATATTTAGGAAGAGATTATTTTATTTGTTTTATAATTCACTTTCTATTTCCCTGGATATATTTATTAATATTTCAATGTAAAATATATCTATGACAAATTTACGTTATAATTTTAAATTTAATATTTTATTGTATCTTGATATATTTTTGTACCATTTTTTCTGCGAATACTTTTCGACCAATTAATTGCAACAATTAATTGAACTGAGTAAAATGAATGTGTTCGGGAGATTTATTATGAATAATTCTTATTTGTACTTAAGCACATAGAATAATTATTATTTGTACTTAAGAATTTAAATTCAAGTGCACATGAATAGACCATGCCCGTTTAAAAAAAAAGAATTGGCAATATAATAACAAAAGATTGCTAATAAGATTAAATAATCTACTAATATAATAAAATAACGCATAGAATAATTATTATTTGTATCATTATGTTATCATGATTGGTTGGGGATATTTAACAAATGTCGAAGGAGATTGGGTATATAAACTCCTTAAAATATCTAAGAATAACAAATCAAGTTAGATATCAAATAATTTGGTGTCTAAATTTGTTATGTATAAAGCATGCACCTTACACGTGGTGAAATAATTATTATAGTGCATAAATTACAGAATTTACTTTCGGTTTTCAAATAAAATAAGGAGAGTTTTCAAATGTCAAAACTCAAGATTTTTTAAGTGTTGAAAGTCATCACATTAAAAATAATGAAAAATATTTAGTATTAAAAATATATTAAAATAAAATCAGATGATATACATGAAAAATATGATTGCGTTAATGATTCATTAATTGTATTTTTTATTTTCTTAATTAATAAATAAAATATTCTATAATAATAGACAAAATAATTCAAAATTAATTTATGATATTCTTAAAAATAATTGACATTAATGATTGAATTCATCAATCATATATTACAGATTCAATTATTTTTTTTGCAATTCATGAAATATTTCTATTCAAATTAAAGTAATAATCGAATTAGTAAAGAAATACAATTAATATTGCAATTATATTCAGATAAATACATAGACATACATATCAAATGTTTATATTTTTCAATTTTCAAAAATATTTGTAGTGTATTTCATCTAGTTATTAAATAAGGATATACATATTTTGATAGAGTCTAATAAATATCCCCAAATCTTTTTTTCATTAATATAAAAATAAAATAAATAAGAGATTATTACATAAATTCAAGTTATAGTTTAAAATGAATTAGAAAAAAAATATTAGGATGTCATGTTACAGTACTAAATGAGATGAAATGAAAATACTATGAGGGTGTGATAATATAACTAAAATAAAATAAAATAAAATGTAAAATATTAGTATACGAGACTAAAACTGTCAAATATTATTGTCTCATTATAATGTAAAATAAATCAAAAAGCTATTATAATATCACACTACATTAAAACTGAAGTAGAAACAAGAGATAATATTAATATATTACAATTCAGTATTATTATGTTGTTTCACGGAGAGAAATAAATTCTAATAGGTTATTATATATTGTTTCGATGGGAGAAAGAGAAGTTTGACGAGCAAATGTCCAAGTATCATATACTAAAATAAATTTAATTCGAATATATTGTAAAGTGGATTTGATTTTCTTGACATGTGTAAAAGGTATTGAAATAACACCACACACCTTAATTTAGAGCAAAAAAGTACAAGACCCATTTATCCGGCTTACAACTAATCCATTAAAATTTGTGTTTGAAAAATATATTTGAGAAATTATTGTAACATAGCCTATGGAGGAGTAAATATGTTCTTTTTTGTTGATGAGAGATTTAAAAAGTTTGAGTCACTTATGAAGTTGTGAATATTTGTTTACATTTAAACATATTAGTTTGATTTGCCAACAAAATTTGTGTGGAAAAAGAAAATAAGAGAATGGGTTAAAAGGAAACAGGGTTTTTGAATAGAAATATGCTACTATGTTCCACTAGGAAGTGGTGATTTATACTATATCAGAATGTTGATAAATATTGTTCATGGTGCTGAATGTCACGAGGATATGATGTTTGTAGATGGAGTTCCATATGAGTCATATTGAGATGCATGTTTTGCTTTAGGTTTGTTGGAATGTTCATTAATGGAATAACTGAAGCAAGTCATTGGGGAAATTCAGAGTCTATTAGACGATTATTTTGCAATCTACTCACTACAACGTCTATGAGCAAACCCAAAGTTGTATGAGAGATGTGTTGGACTTATCTTTGGGATGATATACTTTATAAAAGGCACAAAGATTTTGCAAATCCGGGTATATAATTCTTTTTTTTCATACACACACACACACACTATAAAGTATCTTATGTTAGTTGAACATGAGAAAATATTGCAAAAGACCGGAAAAAGTCTTAAAGATTTTAGTGAGATTCCCTATACAACTTCACAATATTTCTTTGGAAGTGGGAATCGATTAATAACGGATGAAATGAACTATAATCGTGAAGAATTAGCATCTTAACATACATACTGCTTGGAAAAGCTAACAGATGAATAACGTCATGTGTACGATGTAATTATGGAAAAAGCTAAGTTTGATGGTTTTGCAGTATTCGTTGTCTATGGTTATGGTGGTACCGGTAAACCTTTTCTTTGGAAGACCATATCTGCTGCAATAAAATGTAAATGTCACATAGTTCTAAATGTTGCTTCAAGCGAAATAGCATCTTTGTTGTTGCCTGGTGGAAGAACTGCTCACTCAAAAATCTCCATTCCACTGACTCTTTATGAGAATTCAACTTGCAACATAAAACAAAGAACTCCATTAGTTGAATTGATTATAAATTGCAAGCTTATTATTTGGGATGAGGCTCATATGATGCACAAGTATTGTCTTGAAGCTCATGGTCAATTATATGTTGCTGTTTCCAGAGTTACAACTAGAAGCAGCCTCAAGATATTAGCAAGTGATGATGATATTCTTAGAATTTCATGTACTGCTAATGTTGTGTATAAGGAAGTATTTCATAATGTATAAAATATATTATATATTTGTGCACATATGTTATCTTACATATATATATTTTTTATTTTACATGTTTTATACAAATATAAGTGAACACATTATAATAAAACAAATTAATTAATTGTCCCGCGCATCGGCGCGGGTGCCATACTAGTATATACATATAGAAATTCCCCCCCCCCCAATAAATGGTACTATTATTAAATATTTAGTCCAAATCTCATAAGTAGGGATGTAAATTTAGCCCGGGATCGATGGGTTGACCCGAATAACCCGAGCTAAATACCGGCTTAGGATTGAAAATTTTTTAACCGATAAGAAATCGGGCTAAATGGTCCGGGCTAAACGGGTTGCGGGTTAAACGGGCTAGACCCGCCTGGCTACGGGTTGGCCCGACGGGCAACTCCATTTTTAAAAAAATATTAAAATATTTTAATATAATTAAATTATTAAATCTTAGAAAAATAAATATCAACTATTTTATACTATACTTATTTTATATTTATATGGAAGTATTTAAATAAGTTTTATGTTACACAAATGAGATACCTAGATTTTTACTTCTAAGAAATATTATTTTAAATAAATAATTTAAAAGAATATTTAAGAAATAATTGATTTCTAAAATATTAATTATTATTTTAAATAAATTAAATTCTTAAATTTTTTTAGATTCACAAATTTATAAAATTATTTAGTAAAACTTTATCTTCTTAAATAAATATTTATTATAGTTTACTTTATGTCATAGCAAATTATTTAACATAATTGTGAGACCTCATCAAATTTTGATGATATAAATAAATTATTATTATTATTATTATTATTATTATTATTATATATTGCAATATTCTTTTTGTAATTAATATATTTAATATAATATTATTGGAGTTGTACAATTAAATAATATGATTATTTAATTTATTTAATGTCTTAATATACAACATTTTATGTTAGTATTAAATTATAAAAATAATTACTTATATATATATAATTAAATATATTAATAAAATAAAAAATATTTAAGCTTAACAAAAATAAAAATAAAAAAATCGTAATTTAGTCAGCCCGACGGGCCAGCCCGAAAACCGACGGGTTAGGGTTAGGGTTGAGAATTTTCAACCCGATAAAAGTTACGGCCCGTTTAACCCGGACCAATTAACCCGCAGCCCGATAGGACTAACCCGAAACCCGGCGGGTTGGCCCGTTTGACATCCCTACTCATAAGGCATGTTTCAATTTTAAATCCAAGCTATTATCAATCTAATAATATATTAAAAGAACCCCCCAAAGACTCATTCCTGCCAAGAATATTGGAAAACTGAAATTTGATAAATTAATAATAAAAACTAATAATCTAGAAAAATCAAGATTTTTTTAAAATTCAATTGTTCTGATTGAGATCATTTTGGTTCCCAAATAAAACATTTCCAATAACTTATTTCACTTACAATATATTTATATAAAAAAATTGTTAGGGGTTGTTTAGTATAATAACAATATAAATATTACCCTTAATATAGTTTAGGGATAAGGGTTAGATTAATTCTTTAATTATTGTGTTTGGAGACACAATCTGTGTCGGTTGATGTAGACGATGGTTCAAAATTGTGAAGGAAGACCTCCACGTCGATCGACATGGCTCATGTCAATCGACATAGAGAGGTCGACGCAAACCTGGCAAGGAATTGAAGCCAGAGGATTGATGTTAGAAACTTAGTTTCATTTTATCCCTTTATTTTGATGCTTTGATGAGTCAAAACTTACTTATGCCTTAAGTTTCTAGAATGTCTATTTGTAATCCTTGTATATGATTTATTGAGTTGTAATAGACTAGAAACTGAGCTAAAGATCGAGCAGACAAAGACTAAATCTCTAAGGAAGAAATCAGAGATATCCAAAGATCGAGAAGTCAAGAATCAAATTTCGGTACTTGTTAGGAGGAATTGTTAGATATTCCACTTTTAAATTTATGTTTTGATGTGTCGAAATTGTGTACCAAAGTTTAGGCCTTAGTGTTATTACCTCATGTAATCCTTGTATAGGATGATCGAGTTGTAATAGTCTAGGAGAACAAAACTTTCAAAAACTGTGGAAAAGTGGAAGCCGTCCAGACGAGAAAATTGTCAAAAGTAATGGACGAGAAAAACTGTGCAGAGTATTGGACAAGAAAAACTGTGCAGACAGTTTTTAACTGTCAAGGACGAAGCCAATGAAAACTGTGGACACAATTTTCATAGACAGTTTCACGACAAGAACAACTTGTGAAAAGCAAGATGCCTAACAATCATAAAGAGCATTGAAGACTCAATGATAAGGAACAAAAATACACTCAGTTATGACTGGAGTACAATGTTCTCCGAGTCTGACACAAAAGGACAAAATGTCTCTGCAAAAAGCATGGCAGTGATCAGAAAAGGCGGAGGAGCAGGTCTGCTTTACAGAGAAGGATGGCCATTGACTGGACATCATTCGACTTGTCTCTACCGGCTATTTTCTAGAGATTCAACTATAAATAGCAGAAGGACCAGAGAGAAAAACAACTTCAACACTTTCAAACCTTGCCCTTACTCTGCCGAAATTAAAGCTTAAAGCATTTAACGCTCTCAAGCAAAAGGCATTAACTATGTGGTTCATTTATTGAACAAGAGGCATTATTGCTTAAGGAATCTTCAAAGATTCACCGTGTGACCTTGTGTACACGAGGATTAAGTCTTTCGACTTAGCTTACTTTCTTGGTGTTCTTACTTTTCAAGTAAGAACATAGCAGCCTGGTTCTCAGTCGAAGAATAGGTTATTACGGGCTTTTGCGAACCTCTGTGCATTCTGGGAAGAACTTAATCATCCACCCACCGGAGAAGGAGAAGGGAGGTTTGTCCTCAATCCATTTCCGACGACTGTCAGTTCTGAGAAGATTTCAAGGTGTCACCTGGCTTCGAGAAACTGAAGAAGGCGTGAAGATCAACTACCTGAGCGAGTGATCCATTCTGCTGTGGATGGTTGTTTTCACAGCATTTGGCTATAGGTCATGAGGATTGTATCTTCATTACTTAGTGAATTTCTGGATTAACTTCCGAAGAGTAGACGTAGGACTTAAGGCTCCGAACCACTATAAATATTCTGCCTCATTTACAGTTTTATTTACTTCATGCACCATACAGTTTTCAATTGTGTTTTGAAACTTTCAACACTTCTCTAAAAGTGTTGAAGCGTATAACTGTTGACTTAATATAACTGTAAACTGGCTACCTATAACTGTTGGCTAACACAAACTGTCTTTTTAAACTGTTGACTAAAACTGAATCTCTAGTTTTAAAACTGAACTGCCCGTTTTGAGAGTGCAAATATATGTTCTTATTCTTCCGCTGCACATTAAGATTAACTCTTATCAGGGACCATATTAGTGTAAATGTATTTATTCATGTTAAGACATAGTTAGATTCCCAATATGGGATGTCTTAATTATTACATGTCTTTAATTAATACTTGTCTTAATTAACCATGTAATGATGACGTCACGCGTCAACTTTGCGGATTAATTTCTCACTCACTAGAATACAAATTTGAGAAAATAAATGTACCACGATTATCTACTTGCAACGTAGATCGATCCTGTAATATTAAATTTCTATAAAATTAAATATATACCTCTGGAATATTTATTTAAATATCTCTGGATTCCAACAATCCCCACATGAGTGGAAATGTCTAATGCATGAATGCACAACTAACTCAGTCCTCAAGAAACGTTGTTGCATACGAAAAGGTAGTTTGTGGCTTTGAACCTTTGATCTTCAATGTAGTCGGGTACACTCGCAGCTTAGTGGTTAGGATACCTTGAACTACTTCTCCTTAGTGTGCACCTAGTCAACGACATTGAAACAACAAAATTTCAAATTCCATCCGTTCTCACGTTTGTTTCCTTTATGGGCCATGAAAACTCTTTTAATTCATAAGTGTTCAGTTGAAGTGGTCCCCACTTCTCACTTACATAGGTGATCTCCTATTAAAGAGTATCTTGCCTTACTCCACCACTACGAGGTTTTCAGGAGTCATTTAAAGTCAATTTACTTAACTTATACCACGTGCAGAAGATATCATCTAGGGAAGGGTAGAAGATATCATCTTCTAGGTGTTATCACATGAACTTATACAACTTAGTTATCACGTTGAACCTAATTCTCGGGATCTCCAATCATCTAGGTTGAGTGTCCACTATACGCGTTATAAGTTGTGGATTTTAGTCCCATTCTCTCTAGTAATTTTTTCATTTGATCTCGATTTAACCTCTTGGTTAGCGGATCCGCAAGGTTATCTATTGATTTCACATAATCAACAAATATTACCCCATTCGAGATCAATAGTCTAATGGTGTTGTGTCGGCAATGTATATGTCTCGACTTCCTGTTATACATGTTATTCTATGCTCGATCAATTGCCGCTTGGTTGTCGCAGTGAATCATCACTAAGGGCACATGTTTGCTCCAACATGGAGTGTCTTCTAAATAGTATCGAAGTCATTCAGCTTCTTCACCAGCTTTGTCTAAAGCAATGAACTCGAATTCCATCGTGGAGCGAGCTATTCATGTTTATTTTGTAGATTTCCACGATACTGCCCCTCTCCGATTGTGAATACATAACCACTCATGGAGTAGGAATCACTTGAATCAAAGATCCAATTGGCATCACAATACCGTTCAAATACTTGTGGAAATCTAGTGTAGTATAGCCTCAAGTTAAGACTATACTTCAAGTATCTCAGAACTCTTGCAAGAGTTTTCCAGTGATCTTTACTTGGATTGCTTGTGTACCTGCTCAACTAGTTCTCCGAGCAAGCAAGATCAGGTCTCGTACAGTTAGTCAAGTACATTAGACTATCAATCATTCTTGCGTACTCTTCCCGAGCTACTTGGTCACTCCTGTTTTTTATCCGATGAACATTGAGCTTTAAAGGCATCTTGGTCGGTGGACTATCATAAGCATTGAACTTCCTAAGCACTTTCTCAATGTAGTGAGACTGTGACAGGACAATTCCGTCAAACCTTCTCTTATGATTTTGATCCTGCGGACTTTATACTTTTCAACAGTGCCATCAGCTTGTATTTTCTTTTAAGTATCCACTTGCATCCTAAGGGTTTACAACCTTTAGGGAGATCAGTCAAGATCCATTTATGATTCTGCATTATGGACTCGATCTCACTGTTGATAGCTTCCTGTCATAGTGAGGTATCTGATCGAGCTAGAGCATCTTTAATAGTTTTGGTTCGTCATCCAACATATATGTGATGAAGTCGGGACCAAAGGTTTTAGCGATTCTAGCTCGTTGACTACGTCTTGGTTCTTCCTCTATAGGATATGAACTGGTAGCCTCTTCATGAGTTCTCTTCCTAGAGACCTCTGAAACATCTTCCTTGCTCTTGCATGGGTAGATGTGTTTAAAAAATATGACATTCCATGACTCTATCGTTGTTCCTTTAGTCACATTCGGGTTTTCAATTTGTGTACTAGGAAATGATAGGTTGCACTGTTTAACGCATACCCTATAAAGATGCAATCAACTATTTTATGGCCAACCTGTTTGGGTATAGGTACCTCGACCTTCGCCAAACAGCTCCACACCTTGAGGTATTTGTAGGAAGGTTTTCGGTCTTTCCACATTTCATAGGAGGTTACATCTTTTCCTTTTAGTGGAATCTTATTCAAGAATAGTTAGAGGTTAGGATAGCTTCTCCCCACATGTTTTGAGGTAGTCCTGAGCTGATCAACAGCACATTCATCATCTCTTTTAGTGTCGATTTTTTCCTTTCGGCAACACCATTAGACTGGGGTGAATATGGTGCAGTTGTTTGATGAATTATGCCTGAGGCAGCACATAGGATTGTTCAATCTTTAGGGTTGAAAAAGTGCAGAATTATTTTGGCAGAACTTCAGTGCAAAAAGCTATTTTCGGTAGGTATGCTGCATGCACATGGGATGCCTATTTATAGGCATTCCACCACCTGGGGAGCATGTCGGACAATCAAGTCCCGACGTCAGTTACGCAAGCGCTCATGATGATGCGGATGGTTACGGCAGGAGACACAGGCACGCGACATAAAGGCTTGTCATTTAAATTTAAACGGGTGTAACATTCCCGATAATTCAACACATCACAAGACATGTGTGCAGATATGTCGACTGGCCCACTCCAATGAGCCCATGAGCTCATTTCTGTCGTCCACAAAGATAAGGTCTTGACGGGCCAAGGTCCCAAAGACCAATTGCTAAGAATCGGGAATCGGGGTCCGGGGCACAGGCTCAAGGCCGAGGCGAAGCGGGCAGCGGCGGCGCGCGTGAGCATACGGTGAGCACGTTGTGCAACGTCCCTAGCACACTCAGTCACTACACCATATCAGTGTAAATGTATTTATACATGTTAAAACAATATTAGATTCCCAATGTGGGATGTCTTAATTATTACATGTCCTTAATTAATACTTGTCTTGATTAACCATGTAATAATGACAACACATGTCAATTTCGTGGATTAATTTCTCTCTCACCAGAATACGAATTTGAGAAAATAAATATATCACGATTATCTAGTCGCAACGTAGATCGATCTTGTAATATTTAATTTCCATAAAATTAAATATTTACGTTCGGAATATTTATTCAAATAACTCCGGATTCCAACAAAGTATTATTGTCAATAATTTTCAAATTGAGAAAAAAATAAATAAAATATCCTATCTTTAACTTAAACCAAATATTCCTTATATCGATACAATTATGATTCACAAACTTATCAAGTGTTAGTTGGATGCATGCTTGGGTAGATCTAAAACTTAAACTATGTAAGTGGGGGATTAAATATTAACTAATTAATAAATTAATTTTTATTTTTAATATTTTAAGTATATAGATATTACAAAATAAAACTATATAATAAACTTTAATTATTTCTTTTAAGAAAATAATGAAAACCAGCACCTTCGCTGCGCTATAAATCAAAGGTTCAACTTAAATAATTGAATATATTGTTTTTCATACAATTAAGAACTACTTATTTGATTATATCGAATTTTACAATGATGGATATAACTAACCCAGTGGCGTATATAGGGGTATTTTGGGTACAAGATTTTTTCTTTTATAAATTTATACTTTACTATTATTTTATAATATTTTTACATAATATTTATACATATTTTTATATAATTAATGTACCCCAATTTCAAATTTTTGGATACGCCACTGAACTAACCGAATACCTAATAGACTCGATTGACATTCATTTCATAGAAATCATGACCACCATTCAAATATATACAGAAAATGAGTCGGGTAGTTAATTATCCAATTTCTGCTTATGCATGCAATAAGTAAATCAAATTGGAATACATTCAGACTACTGATTGCGACTCAAACTCAAAAGTAATGTTTTTATTGGAACGACAATTGGTGTAATATTGTCTGCTTTGAGTTTAATAATTAGTATATGTGTGGTTTTGAGTTTTTCTTTAGTATAATATCGTCATTTTTGGATTGAACAAGACTGCACGTTTTTTGGAGTACATTTCTCAAAAAAATTTCTTACTAATGAAGTTTATGGGAACTATTATAAATAAGAAGTTTCATTTTTCCATTTTCATGAATTTGTCAAATCCAAGTCATTGAACAATTTTGATTCTTGCCTTCGTTTTGTTTTATTACACACTAGACCACAATCGTTATCTTTGAGTGCGAAATAGGTAAACATTATCTTGGTAATAACATTAATAGTAGACTCAATCATCCAAAAAGAATATCACTCTTGAATATTCTAAAAATTATACATCTTCCATGTAAAAGCAGCCCTAAAAGTCATATAAATGAATTTAACTGCAACCTTATTTTTAGAAAAAATACAAACACGACAAACAAACCAATTAATAAAAATGCAGGAAATTTGAATTATGGAGTAGGAGATGGGCGATGACAAATTATAGTTTACACACATACAGTCTTTGAGTAGTGAGCATTTTTTTAGGATAGATATTTTTTTGTCTTGGGTTTTGGATGTGACATTTCGTGTGGATATTTTTCCTCAATGTTTATGACTTGTGTTTTCTTGTGGTGGGCATTTTGTATGGATATGTAAAGAGTATTTGTTTTAATTGATTTAAATATAGATGAAGGGTGGAAATTGAAAACGAGATTAATCTAATTAATTTACTTCACATGTGTGAGTGAGTGGGATCACAATCTCATCCACTAATTGGTTTTTGGTCACATATATATTTTGTATAAGAGAGACTAATGCCACGCCCTAGATGAGGGGCATTATGACTAGCTAGTTGCTTCCTCATGTCATGTTCCACTGAAAATATTTATTTTTCTTACTTACCTAAATATTTACTCCTTCCGTCCCACCTCAATTATTCAACTTTCCTTCTTCGTCCGTTCCATCTTAGTTATTTCATTACTTAAAAAGATAATTTTTTTTACACTTAACAATAAAATATTAATTCCACTCAACTTACTTTACACTCACACTCCTTGATTATTGTGCTCGGTCAACTCGGGACAGTTCAGCCAGGACGGAGGGAGTATATTTTATAACCATATGGAGAATAGAAATATTTTTAAAACGTGTGTCGAATAATTTGGTTCATTAAACTTAATTTTAAACACATACACCCAGATATCCCCTGTGAGAGGGTTTTGAATATTTGCCACAAAATATTATTCATTGATCAAACGTATAAATAGAGTACAGAAAGATACGGAAAAATCTAAAAGATACGAAAATATATCTGAAACCCTAATTCTAAAACAATAATAATATTCATGCATATCCATGCATATCTATAATCTAATATCCCCCCTCAAGCGAGTGTCGGAACTTGAGAGATACGCAGCTTGCGTCGAAATTCTTCAAACAGTGGTCTTGAGAGAGATTTGGTGAAGATATCTGCAATCTGAAGCTCCGATGGAATGTGTGTCGTGTGAAGCTTGCCATGCTGAGTGAGTTCGCGAACAAAGTGATAATCTATGTCGATATGCTTTGCACGCTTGTGAGCAACTGGATTCTGTGAGATGAAGATGGCACTGTTATTATCACAGTGAAGAACCGGCGAAGAGGGCAAACGAATGTGGAGTTCTCGCAGAATGGAGAGTATCCACTGAATTTCTGCCGCTGTGTTTGCCATGGCTCGATACTCCGATTCGCAACTAGATCGAGCTACCGTCGGCTGCTTCTTAGAACTCCATGAAACTAAATTTCCAGCCAAGAAGATTGCGTAGCCGTAAGTGGAACGTCTGGAGTCCGGACATCGCGCCCAATCTGCATCTGAATAGGCAATTAGGTCGCAGGGAGAGTTCCGTGAAAACCGAAGACCATGTGAAATAGATCCTTTCACATATCGCAGAATGCGTTTCACTACCTGAAAATGCTCAGTAGTAGGTGCCTGAAGAAACTGACTGATATGATTAACTGCAAAGGAAATATCTGGATGGGTTATTGTTAGATATTGAAGTGCTCCAACAATAGACCGGAAACGAGTAATATCAGAAAAAACTTCTCCTTCTGTGGAAAGTGCAACGCCGGCTGGAAGAGGCGTGCTCACTGGCTTGGCGTCAATTAGATCGTGACGCATGAGAATGTCACGTGCATACTTGGCCTGTGAAAGATAGAAGCCATCGTCAGTGTAAGTGACTTCAAGACCAAGAAAGTAGCTGAGCCGACCCATGTCTTTTATAGAGAATTCGGAGTTCATTCGACGAATGAAAGCAGAGATATGTGTTGCTGCATTTCCTGTAACAATGATATCATCAACATAGACAAGAATATAAATCATGATTGACTGGCGACAGTAAATAAAGAGAGAAGTATCCGCCTGACTGCATAAGAAACCCAAGGATGTGAGAAAGGTGCTTAGCCGTTCAAACCATGCACGAGGGGCCTGTTTGAGGCCATATAACGCCTTCGAAAGGCGACAAACATGAGACGGGTAGCGTGGATCAATAAAACCAGGCGGCTGTTCCATGAAGACCGGCGATGATAAGTGGCCATTTAGAAACGCATTTTTGACATCGAGTTGATGCAGAGGCCAGCCATGATGAACAGCGAGAGAGAGAACAATACGCACGGTTGCGGCTTTCACAACCGGGCTGAATGTATGATCGAAATCCATGCCTGGAATCTGCGAGAATCCCTGTGCAACCAGCCGGGCTTTATGGCGTTCAATGGAACCATCTGAACGATACTTGGTCCGGAAAACTCACTTCGACCCTACAACATTGGTGTTAGGAGGTCGCGGAACAAGAGACCAGGTGTCGTTCTTTTGAAGTGCAGTCATTTCTTCATTCATAGCAGCGAGCCAGAGAGGATCCTTGGCTGCTGATTTAAAGCCTTTGGGTTCGGAAGCTGCTGAGAGAGCATGATGAAGCGCCGTGTTTGCGTAGTAAGCAAGATGACGGGGCTTGAAGATGCCTGCCCGAGCCCGAGTGATCATAGGATGGGGCGTGGCTGCCTGAGGTGGAGCGATAGCTTCTTCCGGCTGTGGAGGTTCGCCAGGATTCGCAGCAGGAGAAGCTGGCTGAGGGAACTCGACCTCAGCAGGAGGCAAAGGCTCGGAGGGAGTGCATAGCGAGCATGGGCTCGACTGTGAGGCTGCTGGCGAGCAATGTGAAATAGGAGGCCGGGCGTGTGTCGACGCTGGAGAGGTGGGCGGCGCTTTGAAGGAAGTGACGGCGGAAGGCTCGAAAAACTTTGAAATATCCAGTTTAGAGACAGGCACAGAAACTCCCGCGTTCACCATCGGAAAATTCAACTCGTCAAAGCGAGCATGCCGAGTAATATATACCTTAGAAGTGACAGGATCCAGACAACGATAGCCTTTATGATGTGAAGAATATCCAATAAATATGCAGAGCTGACTTCGTTCGGAAAACTTGTTAGCAGCATAATCACATAGACAAGGATAAACACGACAGCCGAATGGATGAAAATTATTAAAATTAGGAGCACATCCAAATAGAACCTGAAACGGAGAGAGACCGTCGAGAATACCAGAAGGTAGACGATTAATAATATAAGCTGCCATGCAAAAAGCATCAACCCACATATGCAGCGGTAGGCGAGACTGGAAGAGCAGGGCAAGACCAGTTTCCGTAATATGCCTATGTTTCCGTTCTGCACGTCCATTCTAAGAGGGAGTGTAAGGGCAAGAACGAGTATGATGAATT
>JAPKLW010000522.1:78970-118802 GCA_026898455.1 Plectranthus barbatus
TTAACAAGATCACGGAATGAAGGCAAATGAGTGAGAGCCATCTGAGTGGTGGAAAAGGCCGAAAAGACTGGGCCTAATCCACGAAGAAACCAGTGTGCTTTATCTGTATCGTCAACAGGACGTCCAATGG
Source organism: Plectranthus barbatus (assembly GCA_026898455.1). Classification (NCBI taxonomy): domain Eukaryota; kingdom Viridiplantae; phylum Streptophyta; class Magnoliopsida; order Lamiales; family Lamiaceae; genus Plectranthus; species Plectranthus barbatus. The sequence goes on from JAPKLW010000522.1 coordinate 79,101, forward strand.
CGGCTAATTGATCACATAGAGATTTGAATTCCCGAGCAAATTCAGAAATTGATCGGGTACCACGCTTGAGAAGTTGAAGTTCATCTTTCAGGCGAAGCTCACGGGTTTTGGACTTATTACTGAAGGCAGAGTCAAGGGCAACCCAAACATCACGTGCCGTGTTGCATCCGAGAACCTTGGCCATTGCTTCTTCAGAGAGTGTGGAGAGAAGCAGACTCAACAATCGTTGATCTTGTTGACGCCACTTCGTATAGGCGGCGTTATGAGCAATCGCGCCTCCGGAAGCAGGGACAGTCGGCGGCGGTGGTATAGAAGTACCATCAACATACTTTAGCAAATCCTGGCAAGTAAGCAGCGGAATTAACTGAGACTTCCAGAGTAGAAAATTAGCCGATGTCAACTTAATTGTGATCATGTGAACGAGAGTGGCTAGCGGAAGGTGATCCGGGTCGTTCGCCATGGGAACGACGGCTTGAAACGCACGACAAGAATTGTCGGTGAGGACCGGGAGACGTGCGCGTGCCGGAAGCGGCAAAGGCGGTGCGGCGCGAGCGGCTGTGCTGCGAGGACGTGCGCGGCGCAGGTGGATGCGCGAGGCACGGCTGCGGGCGGATGCGCGAGGGTCGGCTGGGAGCAGCAGCGCACGGCTAGAGTTAGCGGTGGCTAGGGTTAGCGCACGGCTAGGGTTTGCGCACGGCTAGGGTTTGCGCACGTCGGGAGAGAGAGAGAGAGTAATCGGCGCAGCCGAGAGGGAGAGGGAGGAAAGGAAGGACCGGTTAGGCTGATACCATGAGAGGGTTTTGAATATTTGCCACAAAATATTATTCATTGATCAAACGTATAAATAGAGTACAGAAAGATACGGAAAAATCTAAAAGATACGAAAAGATATCTGAAACCCTAATTCTAAAACAATAATAATATTCATGCATATCCATGCATATCTATAATCTAATACCCTGGAAGTTCGAACCTGTGACCTCTCAGTTAAAGGCAAGGTGAATTAACCACTACACCCCGAACGAAGGGACACTATGACCATTTTAATATAGTGTATTTGAAGTAGCTAATATACTTAGTAATAAAATCCTAATTTTTTGATCTACAAGATTTCTCCAAACATTATTTTGGTAAAAATAACCCACAAGTGTTACGGGGTAAGAAATTAAATATTTGTAAATTAGATTTTGACATTTTATCAAACTGAAAGGTTCCTTAGAAAATTCATTAGCAAGCTCGTGTGAAGGTGTGACTTATTTTTATCCTTTTTCCACCCAATTATTCGGTTATTCTAATAGTGAAGTTTGGAACTTATAATCGAATTGGATTTTTGTAAAAATTGTATGTATGATACCTTTTTTTAAAAAATAAAATACTTCAATTTAAATTTCAGCATATATATTATGTTATTATTAATACTCGAATTCATAATTTATTGAACATAAATAAAATGTTTAAATCTTTTATGCCCGGGGAGGACATGTATAATTCCTTTTATAGGTTTAATGGAACTAATTATGATGAGATTAAAGTTAATTAATTAAAATATTCTAGTATGTAAGTTGACCAGAATGTGTATATATATATATACATATAGATCGTAGATATTGAAAGATTTGGAAGCCAATACTAAAACATTTAAATTGTGCTTCAATCATAAGGGCTGCAGCTGCCAATAGCATGCATTAATTGAATACATTAGAGTGATGTGAATAGAATTAGGCGATTAATAGGGGCATCTACGAAAATAAATTTAATTATTTTGTGCCATTGCAAATCCAAAATGTGACAACCACGTCCAACATGCCATTTTGTCAGCCAACCTGTTCTTCTAGAAGCTCTCTCTCTCTCTCTCTACAGCCAGCTAGGCGAAACTATTTTCTTACATTGAGGACTAGGGGTGTTCGCGGTCCGGTTCGGCCGGTTTGGAAGGAAAATTTCGGCCAAACTGATAGTTACGGTTTGAAAATTTTTCAAAACCAAACCGGCCAAACAATTTTTTGAAACCAAACCAGCCAAACCATATAAAAACGGTTTGGTCCGGCCGGTTTGACGGTTTGAAAAGAAATATGTTTCAACTTTCAACAATCTACTATAATTTGTAGAAAACTAGGGCCTAAATACAAATTAATTGATTTATATTATTTGTTATTACTTATAATAATATAATTTTTATTCTAAAAATCTTATATTTATAATTTAATGTAAATCAAAAGAAACACATGGGTCAAATGTATTAAAATTATAACCTTAAAATTCAAATGTAAAATTGAAATAGATGTGTAAAATTATTATTATAAAGTTCATGCTTAATTTATCTTAAAGAAATTATATAAAATAATATTATTTAATGTTAATACTTATTAGTTTATTTTTTATAAATAAAAAAATAAAACTAAAACTATAGTATGTTGGCCAATAAATTTGAACATGGGTTAATTGTATGAAAAAGTAGAAACTTAACAAATGAGCTACAAATTATATTAATTAATTATACTATATATATATATATATATATATATATATACGGCCGGTCCGGCCCAAACGGCCGGTTTGAGTCTCCAAACCGTAACCAAACCAAATTTATCCGGTTTTAAAATTTTCAAACCGCCAGTTTGAAAATTAAATTTTAAACCGGCCAAACCGGCCAAATTAATACGGTTTGGCCGGTTTGACCGGTTTCGGCCAAACCATGAACACCCCTATTGAGGACCATCATTCTCTAACGTAGTATCTTGTGTCGCACCCATTTGATTGGAGTGAGAATTTCGGACTCAATACAATAATTTGACATGAGCTCTTACATAAATAAAATTGAGAGGTTTATCAAAATCAGATGGATACGATAAATACATGGGAATTTTATGTTGGATAATCCAATAACCGGATCAAACATGGATACTCGTTAACAAATTAGTAAAAACAATATTTTATTTTATTTTATACAATTATTTAATAGTTATGAAATTTGAGTTTTACATTTATATATATGTGATTAATTTATTCAATTTAAGCATTGTTATTATATTAATTATATTTTATCTTGTTAACCATATCAAGTTATTATTGAATTTTAATTATTTTTAATTATTATGATTTTTTATCGCATCGTTGTAGTGAACAAATCTGATTTTATCAAATCCTTATTGGATTAATGTTGTTATTGTACGGATTCAAATCTAAGCTTAACGAATCGAATTCGGGTACGTGTTAAGCTTTTCCTTAGCAGATCAGATATGAATTTGGGCTTATCGGATCGAACACAATAAGGATCTAATCCACACCACTCCTACATCTTATAATTTCATTTCTACTTTTTTTTTTTAGCAAATAAATAAAAATCCCAAATATTAATCTTTAAAATAACCATACCATTTTGTAGCGTTTATTTCTGAAAAATAATAATAATAATAATAAAACAATCAAAAGAAAGAAGATCGGTATGTGTGGTTCCCAAACTATAAATGATAGAGGGCTATTTTGCGGAGGGAGATGAGATGACCAGTTTAGAAGGATTTATTTGATTGCTAGTTAAGGAGATGTAGTTTTTAATTACGTATGAAATGTAAATTTCTTGAAATTTATAGAAATGGGCACATGTAGCGTTCCAATTCAATTAATTTGAAGCCGAATTCGAAGGTAATGCAACTACACAATCAAAGTAGATTGTAAATAAATTCACGAAACCTATACATATATATATATATATATCTTTCAGAAATATTATATTAATAATATCCTCTCGAAATCTCCGCCCATGTGATCACCTCCACAAAACCTGGGAACATAAAACCCAATATGCATAAATTAAACTCGTTTTTCAAGCTAACCGTTGTCCTAAGTATAAATATAATTAAATTTAACTATTTTAATATGCTAAATTTGAAATAATCACTTGGTTGATTTGGTTTTAAGATTCTTAAATCATACCTTTTGGTTTGACCAATATTTCAAACTTTAAAAAGGATCAAATCAAAGTTACCAAACTGTGTGCACTATTTAATTTTGGTTGGTCGCGAGATCAAAATTTAACAAATATGTTTAGTGGAAGATTAAGAACTAGTTCTTGCAATTTACAAGCTGGTGGTTATCGACCAGTTTGATTCTTTGAAAAACTTGTTGCCTTTGAGTTTGATTATTACCAAGTTCGGTTATGCTTCAACACGAGATAGAGTTGAATTTTAAATCCTTGCAGAATAAAATAAAACAATAAATAATGCAAAAATTTATAGAGGTTCAGACAATTGTCCTACGTCCTCTCTTCAGGCAGTAGCCAGAATATATTAGCTTTAGGATTACAATTTGTCCTCACGATCTATCACAAGCTGGTGAATGTCCGTGTTCACCAGTCCACTTGTTCACTCGCCCAGGATCCCGTTCTCCTTCTCCACTCAGATCGGGGTGTGGACACACCACGCAGCCTCCTCCTTCAGCACTCAGATCGGAAGTGTGGGCACACCATGCAGCCTCCTCCTCCGGAAATTGGGAGCTTTTAAGTTCTTTCCAGAATTCTACGAACTTGCGGCAAATGCTAGTGATAGTTACAACTTGGAGATAGCTGCAACTGTTATGATCGTTCTTGGAACGAAAGAGCATCGAGAGAAAACTCAAGCTGAGAAACTTAGAATCTCGTGTTGGAGATAAGACACGGTAAGCTATTTGAAAATAACCTCGAACAGGAAAGAAGAACTTTGGGAGTCTCTGTTCGGTGATGATGGTTATGATACAATCAATTTGCTCTAGCAGAAGTCTTTTGACTGTATCTTCTTATTAATCGTTAGTCCGTAATGCGTAACTTGTAACCCTTGCTCTAAGAATGACTTCGCCTATTTATAGACGAAGTACGGAAATATTTGGTGAAAGAGACGTTTAGAGACAATTCGGATTTTGAACTATCCGTTGGGTCTTTGATTGGATGGTGACAGGTTGCCTTTTTCTGCTTTGCCGCACCTGCTCCATCATTTTCTGACACAGAATGTCGACATCCTGCTATGTGTCAGAACGACTCGTCAGTCTGAGGAATACTAAACTGGAAGTTTGAACTTCAGACTTTAAGGAATTTTTTTTCCCTTAAATCTGATTCTTGTGATTCTTCAGACGTGTCATTGTCTCTACTTGTGAGAAGAAACTTGACATGATAAATTGGTGATTGTCCCAACTGGTGAAATCAATCAGTTTATCTCAGTGGTCTGCATCAAGCTGAAATGGTCCGTCAGTTCGCCAGTTTGTTGCTTGAGTCTTCATTTTTTCTTATCTTTACGATGATTAAACTAATGGCTTTGATCACAAGCTCAGTTTGTCTTGATCGGCTTTTACAACTCGATAAATGTTCTAAGTGGATATCACAAGTTTGTATGACTTTACGCTAATTTAGAGACACTTCTCAGGATAATTTCTATACATGTTTGATACATCAAAATACAAAAGGTAAGAACATTTTAATCCTAAATTCCCAGCAATTTTAGTACTAATATGATATCATTCCATATATTTATACAATTAGGAAATATTCGGAGATTTAAACGGTTGAAATTCATTTATTTTTAAAAAAAATATTGTGATTGAGCTTAAAAAACCTTCACCCAAACTAAGCGATTTAAAAACTTGAATTCCTAGGTTCAATCACATTTTTTCATTAATTAAAAATAATAAATTTTTAATCCGAACTAAATACTACTTGACTTTTTTAAAATTAAGTCTAGCAAGACAAGTTGAACAACATTTTTGTTTAATCTCAACCGTCCAAATCTCCGAAATAAACAGTTGATTTATAGTTCTTACTACCTCCATGGATTTGTATATTTATAGATTTATAATACTACCTCCATTTCAATCATATGTCCACTTTAATCTTGCTCATTTAAAAAAAAATATTTAATATTTAAACAAATTTTCAATATTATCCTTATTTAAAAGATTAATAAATTTCTTATTTTTATAATATTATATATTTTCATTTTTCAAAGTTATCCAAGAGTGTAATTGTAATTATAAAAAAAAAAATAATATTAAATTTAAAAATTGGACCATATAATTAAAACATCCTAAATAATAATTCGGATTAAGCATAGTTTTACATAAAATTGGATGTTTTTAAGTAAAATATAGCAAACTTTGATGGTTCCAGGAAATCGGTGAGTTGGCACGCGTTTTAATACCCTGCCCCTAAATTTTATTATTTCACAAATTTGAAAATAGATTTTGTTGGACACCACTACCACGTTTTAAACAACACATTAAATTAATATTAATATATGTAAAATACCAACTACTTGACCCTTTATTCCACTACAGATAATTGGACGAATCATAACAATATTCTAATTTTTTCTTTTGAAAAAAAACTATTTTTCTTTCTATTTCCAACGTGTTGATGAGTAATTACAATCTTATAATACGATTAATAATTCAGTTGTTACGATAATATGACGATACCTTATGAAGAATAGAATATGAAAAATAATAACTCTACCCTAATATATTGATTAATATTAAATTTATCTTATCTTTTTTTTTGAAATGAATTTTCTCATAATATTTACATCTATTAGGAGTATCTATTATGTCAGACTAAGATAAATTACACTGAATCATTTATTATATTTTCGAATTAATACACAGCTAATATAGATTATGATGATTGACGAGTTTAGGGAGATGTAGATTAAGCAAGTTCAATATAGATATCTATGTTTTAGGAAAAAGTTTTTTTTTTTTTTTTATTAGTTTAAGGACTTTGATTCAGTAATTATAAATTACATGTAAGATATATAAAGTGTGACTTAGAGGTCCCTTTACTCGGGATGTAGTGGTTAAAGGCTTAAAGCACCTTGCCTATGGCTGAGAGGTCACATGTTCGAGCTTCCAGGGGACATCTGGGTGTGTGTGTTTAAGATTATTGTAAACTTATTTAAAAAAAAGTGTGACTTAGAGTATTTTTAACTTCATTAATCACAGAGCATATTTTTATTAACATAAATAAATATTAGAGTAACATTTCATACAAAAAAAAAAAAAAACTGGGGTAAGTTTCAAAATTTACCTATTTATTAAATTAAAATTCATAGCTTTTCCATAAAAGAATGTTCCCATTTTTGTATAATACTCATATATATCCACATCAAATAATTCTCCTAATTAAATATTTAAAAATATTTTTTAGTTTAGTCATTTACGTTTACGAAATACTAAGATTTTTTAATAATTGATCTATTATGCATTAAAAAAAGAAAAAGAAGAGGAAAACAGATAAGTGTTCGAGTTTGGAGAAGCCAAAATAAGTTCACAACTCACTTTCGCAAATAATGATTCAAATTCCAAAACTCAATAGGTAGAGTAGGGCTTCAGATCACCTGTTCCAATTTGTGTCCCATCTCCTGTACCACACCATTAAATTATTGACATGTGTCATAATTAATTAACAATTCAAAATATTCACTAACGCTGTTTAACCCTCTTTATCTCACTACCGTTAATTAACAGCTCCCTCACCTCATCCCTTCCTTCTATCCCCTCTAAGCAAACACTGCACACCGCCGCCGTCGCATGGTTTCGGATCGCCGCGCCGGGCCACGAGTTCTTGATACTCAATTACGGGGACTCGGTTCTTGATTGTGGCCGTGACGACGTGGACCGGGATCGGGACCAGCGAAGGAGAGGAGCTGTCCAGTATGAGGATGTAATTGTTGGAGCTAGCGGCGGAGTCGGGTGATTCCTCCGGCGGCGGCTTGTAGAGGCCGAGATGTGTGAGGGCGCCGATGAAGAGGTAGTGGGCGTGGGAGATTATGTTGAAGAAGAAAGTTATGGTGAGGAGTTTGGGCACTTTGATGGCATGGAAGAGGAAACCCATTTTGTTGATTTTGGTTTGTTGGTGGCGGAGAGCGGCGGCGGAGGGAGAAGAGGGGGAGGGGGTTTGGACGCCTAGATCTATGATGGTGAATATTTTTTTGGTTAATTTATTTATAATTAACGAAAGTGAGATAAAGAAGAAGCCATTAAACCAACGTTAGTGAATATTTTTTATTTTGTTAATTAATTATGACACATGTCAATAATCTAATGGTGGTACAGGAGATGGGACACAAATTGGAACAGGTGATCTGAAGCCAGTCGGGTGCAGTATTTTTATTAGATATTTAAAGACAATGAAATTAATTTAAAATGGTAAATGCAGAAGATAGGACAGATTTTGCACTTCAAAACAAAATTGGCCAACGTGGGAATCTTGGCCTTGTTCATTTAATTAATCAATACGACGACGTGACAGTGCAAGTTTCTCTGAGCTGGTAACAACCCAGTCAAACTCTATCCTCCAACGAGAACCCGCCACCTCATCAACGCCCCCCACTTTCCTCCCGAGCTCACGGTGGCTCTGCACCACAGGATCATAGCACCCTTTAATATAACAGTAATCTCTCACCTCCGTCGCGATGCAGACGGTGAAAGATTAAAATAGTCAGCACCTCAATTTCTACTTTGTCGTCCATTTTTGACCAGCATGCGCGTGCGGGCACGCGCGGGTATTTATATATATATACGCTTTCAAAATGCGAAGCCCGAAATATCTGTCACTCTCCATTTTTATTTTTATTTTTACTTCTTTCTTTCTCCCATTCTCACTCTTGGAGTGAGAGAGAAGTTGGAGGAAAGCAACGTGAAGGGACATCATTCAAAGTTCAAACTCATACATTCTTTGAAGTGGACGCGGCGCTGTACTACAGAGTTTTCGAAAGTCGGAGGAAAGCTAGAGCTGGTGGCGGGGAGGAGTGGTTTGTGATCGATGGCGTCGCCGTTGGGGAGGGATGAGCTGGGTGTGTCGTCCAGCAGCCGGCGGAGCTGGAGGTCGCAGAGCATAAGAGATGTGTGGCAGGGGCCGCCGGATGTGTTCTCGAGGAACAGTACGCGGAGGCAGGAGGTGGACGATGAGATGGAGCTGAGGTGGGCGGCGATAGAGCGGCTGCCGACGTATGACCGGCTGAGGAAGGGGATGCTGCAGCAGGTGCTCAGTAATGGCAGGGTGGTTCAAGCTGAGGTGGACGTCACCAACCTCGGCGTGCAGGATAAGAAGCAGTTGATGGACAGCATTCTCAGAGTTGTGGAGGATGACAACGAGAACTTTCTCCAGAGGCTCAGAAACAGGACTGACAGGTCTCCTTCTCTCTCTCTATATATATACATACATATGTACATACGTATGTGTGTGAGAGTGTTGGAATCTGCTCATAGTTTGAATTATATATAAGTGCTGTTTTAATGGTGTTGTTGATGTTTGTAATAGGGTGGGAATTGAGATTCCGAAGATTGATGTGAGATTCCAGAATGTGAGTATTGAGGGAGATGCACATGTGGGAACAAGAGCACTTCCAACTCTGCTCAACTCTACGCTTAATACCATGGAGGTATCCCTTAAGTTCTTCCATAATAAGTCAACTTCTTGGAAAATAAACAGATAAATTTGTTCAAATATTCGACTTTTATGCTAAAATTATGCACCTGCGAATCCAACCTGGAATATTTTGAAACAAAAATCTAAAAGCATTTAGATTTGAGTTTTGGAAACACAAGTATAGATTGACTATGTAGAACAAAGATAACGCAAAGAGTAGTTATTTCTATCTGATATCTTGTAGTTAAGTTAGTAACTGAACTTGAATTAATGATGCAATAATAGGCTGCACTGGGGATGATTGGGCTATCTCCATCCAAGAAAAGGGTTGTTAAAATTCTTCAAGATGTTAGTGGAGTTGTAAGACCATCGAGGTATGCTTGCATCTAGCGTAGATTCTCTCTCTCCTTTTCAACTATTTGAATTCATCTATCTCTTTATACCTTCATCCAATTTCTGAAATGGGCCTTGCTTCTGCAACATCTTTCATTGACTTTCCTAAATAAAAGCCATGCTTGTTTTCAGGATGGCATTGCTTCTTGGCCCACCAAGTTCAGGGAAAACTACATTGCTCAAATCTCTAGCAGGAAAAGCTGATGATGATTTGAGGGTATGCTTAGACAACCACTCTTTCCTTGTCTTAAAGAATTTTATTCCTTTCCTGTACCAGTTTTGTACTGTGTTGGTTTTGGTTACTCAAAAACAATTCTTGTTGGCTGATTTATATTTGTGAACAGGTGACCGGGAAAATCACATACTGCGGCCACGAGTTTCACGAATTTGTTCCACAAAGAACTTGTGCTTATATCAGTCAGCATGATCTCCACTATGGTGAAATGACAGTTCGCGAGACATTGGATTTCTCGGGTAGATGCTTGGGAGTTGGAACCAGGTATGATCTTCTGGCCGAGTTGTCAAGAAGAGAGAAAGAAGCTGGTATCAAACCTGATCCTGAGATTGATGCATTCATGAAAGCCACTGCGGTGGTTGGCCAAGAAACAAGCTTGATCACAGATTACGTGCTCAAGGTACTTTTTCATTTCCATTGTACCTCTTCTCATTTACCTCTAAAGGGCTAGCCTGACTTGAATATGAAATTTTCAGATTCTTGGATTGGATATTTGCGCGGATATTATGGTTGGAGATGAAATGAGAAGGGGCATTTCTGGTGGGCAAAAGAAGCGTGTCACTACTGGTATGCAAGCCTAACTTGAGTTGATTGTATTGCTACAACAATTGCTTCTAGTTTTATTTCTATGATGAAGTATGGTGTCAGATTTCGAGTTCCGAATTTTTCTGTTTGTATTGAAAATAAACAATATCATTCTCAATGCATAGTTGTTTCTTCCAGGGGAAATGTTGGTGGGACCTGCAAAAGCATTCTTCATGGATGAGATATCAACTGGGCTGGATAGTTCCACCACATACCAGATTGTCAAATTTATGAGACAGATGGTGCATATCATGGATGTAACCATGGTGATCTCTCTCTTGCAGCCGGCTCCTGAGACGTTTGATCTTTTTGATGATGTCATCCTTCTTTCGGATGGTCAGATAGTTTATCAAGGTCCACGGGAGAATGTTCTTGAGTTTTTTGAGTTCATGGGATTTAAGTGTCCTGAAAGGAAGGGAGTTGCAGACTTTCTGCAAGAAGTTACTTCACTAAAGGATCAAGAGCAGTATTGGCATCGAAAGGATCAGCCTTACCATTATGTATCTGTACCTGAGTTTGTAGAGGGCTTCAACTCATTCCATATTGGGCAACAAATTGCAGCAGAACTTAGAGTGCCATACGATAAGTCGAGGATGCATCCTGCAGCTTTGGTGAAAGAGAAATACGGTATCTCCAACTGGGAGCTTTTCCGTGCTTGCTTTGCTAGGGAGTGGCTCTTGATGAAGCGCAGCTCGTTTGTATACATCTTCAAGACTACGCAAATAGTCATAATGGCCACCATTGCTTTGACAGTTTTCTTGAGAACTGAGATGAAGGCTGGTAAAGTTGAAGACGCTTCTAAATTCTGGGGTGCATTGTTCTTCAGTCTCATCAACGTCATGTTTAATGGAATGCAAGAGCTCGCAATGACTGTTTTTAGGCTTCCCGTGTTTTACAAACAGAGGGACTCTCTGTTCTACCCTGCTTGGGCCTTTGCTTTGCCATTTTGGGCGCTCCGTATTCCTATTTCTATAGTAGAGTCTGGACTATGGGTTGTGCTTACATACTACACCATTGGATTTGCACCTTCTGCAGCTAGGTAAGACAAATCACATAATTCAAAGTTATAGAACTGCCATTATAAACATGTGTTGGCTAATTCTCAATATCTTACACTCTTGCAGGTTTTTCAAACAATTCTTGGCATTCGTGGGGGTGCATCAAATGGCTCTCTCTTTGTTCCGTTTTATTGCTGCAGCCGGAAGAACTATGGTTGTTGCCAATGTTCTTGGATCGTTCACTTTGCTGTTGGTTTTCGTGCTGGGAGGCTTCATTGTTGCAAAAGGTAAGAAGCAAACTTTTGTTAATCATGAATCTATCTTCACTAAGAGTTATTTGTTTTCGAATATCGGAACTATTGCACATATCAATGACAAATGTGACCTTTTGAACTTTTCAGATGATATTAAAGATTACATGATATGGGGATACTATGTTTCTCCTATGATGTATGGACAAAATGCTATTGCCATCAATGAGTTCCTTGCTGATAGATGGAGTGCAGTAAGTTTCAACATATGTTTCATAATGTTCGATAACTTGATTTTTCATGACTACACTATGATCAAACTAATATTGGAATTACCACAAATTATTTTTTCAGCCTTTCAATGGCACTGAAAGCACTATTGGAAAGACCCTTCTGAAGGACAGAGGTTTATATACTACCGAGTCTTGGTACTGGATCTGCATCGTGGCTCTTTTCACGTTCTCTTTGATATTCAACGTTTTCTTCATCCTCGCCTTGACATACTTGAAACGTGAGTGGTTTTTGTCTTTCACCTTTCATCTTGAGCAGCTTGTGAGCATGTCCACCTATTAACATTGTTGGTGTTGTATCTCAGCTTTGGGTGACAACAAGGCTGTCATATCAGAGGAGAAGAAGAATGGGAAAAAGCCTCAAACTAAGAATGATGAAGGTATGGGGCCTGCCATGGTACACAAAAAAAATAATACGAATATAAATCATATGTTTTGTTCCTTGTCAAAGTACTCAATGGTGCTGATGATTTCAGGTGTTCAACTGGCCATTAGAAATGCTGGTACAAGTAGTGAACCCAAAAGAGGGATGGTTTTGCCATTTGAGCCTCTCTCTCTTTCATTCAACCACGTGAACTACTATGTCGACATGCCTGCTGTATGTTCATATCCGAACTACTGCCTTCTTCCTCAGAATATCATACAGTGTGTTGATAGCTAACTTCAGAAACTATTGCATTCAGGAAATGAAAACTCAGGGGGTGGAAGAAGACAGACTTCAGTTGTTGCGAGATGTTAGTGGTGCTTTCAGGCCCGGTGTCTTAACAGCACTGGTAGGCGTCAGTGGAGCTGGAAAGACGACGTTGATGGACGTATTGGCTGGTAGAAAGACTGGTGGATATATTGAAGGAAGCATAAATGTTTCAGGCTACCCTAAGAACCAAGAAACATTTGCTCGAGTCAGTGGATACTGTGAACAGAATGACATCCATTCGCCTTTTGTTACTGTGTATGAATCACTCATTTACTCTGCCTGGCTGCGTCTTGCTAAAGACGTGAAGAAAGAAACTCGAAAGGCAAGTTCATAATATGCATGCCATATAGTTACATAGAGCTAGGAGTCAAAATATGATCAATGTTGTCTGACAGAATTCGGGTTTTTTGTTGTTGTTTCAGATGTTTGTGGATGAGATCATGGACTTGGTTGAGCTTAATCCTCTGAAGAATGCGCTTGTTGGACTTCCTGGAGTGGATGGACTTTCAACTGAACGGAGAAAGAGGCTTACGATTGCTGTTGAATTAGTTGCCAATCCTTCTATAATATTTATGGATGAGCCGACATCAGGACTTGATGCCCGAGCAGCTGCTATTGTCATGCGCACAGTGAGGAACACGGTGGATACAGGCCGAACTGTTGTTTGTACTATCCATCAACCAAGCATAGACATTTTTGAAGCTTTTGATGAGGTACAAAGGAATTCAAATTGATCTCCATATTCTATATCTTCGCGTTGCTGCAGATAGGTTTATAGTTTCAATGATTCTTCTTGCAGCTACTGTTGATGAAGAGAGGTGGACAAGTTATCTACACCGGACCTCTCGGTCGCCAGTCCCACAAACTTGTTGAGTATTTTGAGGTGAAGTTTCCCTTTCACTCATACCTTTTCTGTTTCTCTTAGGCTAACATTAGCATTAGGAAGCAGCCGGTGTACTGATAAGCATTCGATTATCTAGGCTGTGCCCGGAGTTACCAAGATTAAAGACGGTTACAATCCAGCCACTTGGATGTTGGAGATCAGCTCTTCTGCAGCTGAAGCTCAACTTGGTATTGACTTTGCAGAAGTTTATGCCAATTCTGCACTTTATCAGTAAGTATTGAATGGCAGGTCTCCCTTCTTGTTGCTGATATCTGCAACCATTCATCAATTTCAAGAAACAAGCACTGATTCTGTAAAATATTTTTTCTTGATATTTCAGGAGGAATCAGGAGCTAATAAAGGAGCTAAGCACTCCAGCACCCGGGTCGAAAGACTTGTACTTCCCAACTCAATATTCACAATCATTCTTGACACAGTGCAAGGCCTGCTTCTGGAAGCAGAACTGGTCATACTGGAGGAACTCAGAGTTCAATGCTATTCGGTTTTTCTCAACCATCGTCATTGGTGTTATGTTTGGTGTTATCTTTTGGCAGAAGGGGGACCAAATGTAAGCCGATTTTCTTTCATCTCAGTTGTGTTTAGTCAATGAGCATGAAATAAGTTCATTCCCAACAACAAATATTTGTGTGTGTTGTGCAGACATAGACAGCAGGATTTGCTCAATCTGCTTGGAGCTACTTATGCTGCTGTGCTTTTCCTTGGAGCTACCAATGCTTCTGCTGTTCAATCTGTGGTCGCGATTGAGAGAACAGTTTTCTACCGCGAAAGAGCTGCAGGGATGTATTCAGAGCTGCCCTATGCATTTGCTCAGGTAATGGAAGAAACTTGGTGATTGAATTTGAGCAGTCATCACAGAGAAATAAACTCTGATGTGCTGGTGTTTGTCTACGTGCAGGTTGCGATAGAGACGTTGTACGTGGCCATTCAGACATTGGCATACTCTCTGATCCTCTACTCCATGATTGGATACCCCTGGACTGCAGAGAAATTCATCTATTTCTACTACTTCATATTCATGTGCTTCACATACTTCTCAATGTATGGCATGATGGTTGTTGCATTGACCCCCGGATTCCAGATCGCGGCCATTGTCATGTCCTTCTTCCTCAGCTTCTGGAATTTGTTCTCCGGTTTCCTCATCCCACGCCCGGTATGCACTTCTCTCTGGACAAAATGAATTAATTAGTTTTGAACACATTTCCAAGTGCTGAAACATGTTGTTGAATGCAGCTTATCCCAATCTGGTGGAGGTGGTACTACTGGGCTTCTCCAGTTGCCTGGACCATCTACGGCATTTTCGCGGCTCTGGTAGGTGACCGGACGACAGACCTGGAGCTCCCGGGCAACATAGCAAAGGTGACAGTGAAAGACTTCCTTAAAGATAACTTGGGGTATGATCATGATTTCCTGATTCCTGTTGTGTTTGCCCACATTGGCTGGGTGCTCCTCTTCTTCTTCGTTTTCGCCTACGGTATCAAGTTCCTCAACTTCCAAAGGAGATGAGGGTGGTGTTTACACATCATAGGCTGTGTGCATAATCTTTTTAGGCTGTGTAGGAGAGAAATGCAGTCTCCAAATTTTATTGTGGTGTATAGGTTTGTTGTTATTTAGTCTCAACTTGAGTTACCTGTATAATTTATGGAATGCATTGCTTTTGTATCACATAGAATGATTTTTCCTAGTTTTCATTTGATCTTTGCTTTGCTATTTAGTTTCTCCTTTCCCAGCCTAACAAAATGAAACTCAATATAATGATGATTTCAACAAATACTAAATTACATAACATCAATTTTTGGTGACTTTTTAAAGAGGAATTAAGGGTTTCAACTAGGCAACCTCCAAAAAGTAGGACTGATAATTTATGAGGCGATACAATAATTCGACACGAACCCGCATAATAATTATGAAGTTAAACACGGCACAAACACGAAAATAATATTTACTTGCTAAGAACCATAAATCCGATTCGACAAAATGATATTGTCACGAATATGGCACGAACGTGAGAATTCTTCAAGAGAAATATAGTGGATAACACGAACACGATATATTATTGAATAACATGACCCAATACGAACAAGACATGAAATTATGTGTACTTAATGGGTCGACAAGATAACGACCCTATACACATGAAGTGTCTTCACAAGAAGAGAGGTCCCTATGAAACTTCGATCATTCGAGAATAGGCTAATATCGATACAGACTGAAACCTATTAGTATGGAAAGACTTGCAGATTCATACATTAACATTGTTCTCTAATAAATATTAAAAAAATAGTTTCAGATTTATGTTAAGATCCCATTCTGATAAACTTAATTATGTAAAAACATCCCCACTTATATTTCTAGTAAAACTATGAGGTAATGGCCATTGCCCCACCTTTCAAGATTTGTTGTGAAGCAAAAAAGAGAAGGGGGCTTCACAGCCATATTCAAATGCCAGAATTGGTTTCAAACAATCTGTAAACAAGAGGAAGAGACATGAGCTTTATTACATTAAAGCACAAAAAAGGATCAAAATTAGCATACATTGCAGTTTTTGAGCTAATGACAACACAGAAACAACCACAAATGCTGAAGATCAAAAACTCCGGGATGATCCATTTGGACAGCATTCCGTGGCAAGGAAGAAGAGATTGAGAGAAGGTTGAGGTGAGAGAGAAAGTTAAGGCACAGTTAGGCTACGTGAAGTAAGAAGTGATTCATCACTCAAAGTCCATTGATCATTTTCAAGAAAACAAATGCATTCCATAGACTTGAAAAAATTGTTTTTGATCAGCTTCGTTTTATTTATTAATTATTACATTACAATCTAGTAGGAGGTGGAAGGTCTGCATGATCCAATGATGTAGGAAAGAAAACCGACTTCATTAATCGAGACCTGAAACTGTTGGGAAGCAGCTGCCAGAAGAAGGTGAAGTATTTCATAACAAAACCAGCATTATTTACAAACTTGACAGAAAAAAAGAATACAAAGAGGCGCTGGAGCTTACAGTGTGAACAACGGGGAAAAGGGATAGCCAAATTAATAGAGATTGAAGAAACTGGAGGAGCTTAGCAAGAACCATGTTTGTAAAAATCTTTAGGCGCTCGAGTGGGGCCTAATGCTTACGCAGTTTAGACGGGATCTAGGCGTTTGTTAATATTTAATATTTATAATATATATAAAAATTAAAATTATATAAATTTTAATTATTTTTTTAAAAAATATACAAAATAAGTTGTCTGAACCATTTACGTAACACGTAGCCCGCTTAGTCGGCCACCTAAATCGACGCCTAAGTAGATTAGACGATATAAGCATCAAAATTTGTGGATAATTAGTTCAGCTGAGACTGCCTAGCACCTGACCAATCCTAGACTAAAATTTTTACAACAATAACAAATAACATATATTCCCTGCATCGAAGTTGAACCCCTACCTAGAATTTACTGCTAGTGCTGACTTTTTGGGGCTATGATTTTTTGTTTATTGTCTGTTTTTTTATTATTTATTTATTTATAATATTTCTGGTTTTGCACATTGATTTTGATGGGCGCTATTACATCAACTATTATTAATTTGTTGCGAATCATGATTAATGTGGTTGACATGATTCTGAATGATATTTTGCCGGAGTAGATGTCTAGATGAGTAGTATGCAAGTAGATATGAGAATATGCTAGGCTTAAACCAGCCTATTTGTTAAGCAGGTCGAGTTTTGTCGCTTCTCAACTTTAAAGCAAACGTATTAAATATAATAAATCGATTTATTTAAATAATTATATATTATATAAATTATTAATTTATTTATTATTTAAACATAAATAATATAATTGTGAATTAGATACAAATTAATATTAAATGACTTTTTTATTGTTAAATAATATATTAAGAATTAAAATAAAAATATTCATTAAAATATTAGATAGACTCAAATATATTTTAATTAAAAAGGTTGAAAACGTGGCCTACTATATTACAAAGGTTATGTCTAAGTTTTTATAAGAGGTTTGTTATTAATAATAGATCAAACTTGAGTTTATTAATTTTTAAAGGTTTACGCCCATTAAGTTACAGTCTGACATGATGTAATTCCACCTTTATATGCAACTTCACGATTCATTACATATTTATCACAAGTCTCTGTAAGTAGTTATATATTAAAAGATAATGTATGTAGATTTAGAGTGAGTTTCACGCTGATGTAATTAAAGACAAGACATGTTGTGAAAATAGAGAAAATAACGAATTTGGAAATAATATAAATTTTAATTACTTTTTAACTAGAGAAAACAATAACTCTTGTAAAAGAGTTATAATTCTTCTATTTTAGCTTTGTTTCGAGAGTTTATGGCCGGTGTTTCGTTTATTATCATTTCATTTGGTTTCATATTTAGGTGTTAGTGTCTTGTTATGATTATTTCATTTTTTAGTTTAAATAATGATGTTGGAGGTTCTGGAGCTAGAAATCCACATTGGAGATTTTCTACTCACAAATATGAAGTTGAAGCAGAGCTAAAGTGAAGTTGTAGCATGACGAGCTAAAGCATTAATTAAACTCTCATTTAACAAATCTAAGGTGTATTTCTTTTGATTAATGAAAATCCCACATTTTGATCATAGTACTTCAATTCCCAAAAAGTACTTTAGATTCCCTAAGTCCTTCATCTCGAATTCTTCGAACAAGTTCTTCTTCAATTTTCAAATCTCCTCCAGATCATTTCCTGTCATAATCATATCATCAACATAAATAATGAGACAAGTTATGAGATTTTCTCGCCTTTTCATGAACAAAGTGTGATCTGAGTTACTTTGTGACTATCCATGCTTCTTCATAACGGTGGTGATTCTTCCAAACCACGCCCTCGGAGACTGCTTTAGCCCATATAGAATTTTCTTTAATCTGCACACCTCATTCTTCTTGAATTCTTGAGCATATCCATGTGGTGGCTCCATGTACACTTCCTCCTTTAACTCTTCATGTAGGAAAGCATTCGTCACATCAAATTGGTGTAACTCCCAGTGTTTGATGGCAGCAATAGATAATATCACCCTGACAGTGCTCATTTTTGCCACAGGAGAGAAAGTTTCGGCATAATCCACTCCATAGGTCTGAGTGTACCCCTTTGCAACAAGTCGTGCTTTGTACCTCTCGATTGACCCATCTGGCCTCCTCTTGATTGTGAAAACCCACCTGCATCCGATTGGTTTTTTTCCTGCTGATAACTGACATTTCTCATAAGTGTCATTTCGAGCTAGGGCTCCCATTTCTTTATCCATAGCGTGTTTCCAATTTCTGTTGCCAAGGGCATCTTCTTCTGAGTGTGGAATAGTTTCTGTATATAATGTCTTCTCAAATTTGCTGGCATCTTCTGAAAGACTCGCTGTTGCAAGAGATCCAATAGAGTACTGAGTACTTCCACCTCTTTCAGGTGAATATCATCTGGGTGGGACGCCCCTGTTGGATCTAGGAGGCAGCACATAGTTTTGAGTAGAAGGCACTTGATCATCAGTTTCTGTCTCAGACTTGTCCGTATCAGAGTCTCCTGCTGTGGATATCGGAGAGGGTATCATTGGAGACGACACTGGTTGTGGACTATGAATTATTGTTTCTGGATTCAACTCAAGCGTAGAAACTTCAGTGTTGTTGGCAGGTTGTGGATCTGCTGGTGAGAAATCTGAATCTATGAGCCAGCTTAGTGAGTCACTCTTTTCCAGAATATCTATACTCTTCCCCTGACCGCTAAGATTGCTAAAGAAGAACTATGTTTCAAGAAAGGTTCAATGGATAGTGGTATACATACAGCGAATTTTAGGGTTGTAGCACCGATATCCCTTTTGGTTAATACCATAGCCTAGAAAGACACATTTTTCTGCACATGGTGATAGTTAGTTCGTTCATGTTTGGGAATATGAACAAACACAGAGCAACCAAAGATTCGGGGCTGAAGAGTGAGAGGAGTGGGTATTTGGGCATGAGTGGCTAGCATTTCAAGTGGTCTTTTGAGTTGGAGAATTTTTGTAGGAAGACGGTTTAAGAGGTATACGACAGTAGCTACTGCTTCGGGCAAAAATGTAGAGGGACATGAGATTCTATCATCATTGCACGATTTATCTCGAGTATGATGCGATTCTTTTGTTCCACTACTCCATTTTGTTCGGGCGAGTAGGAGCAAGAAGTTTGGTGGACTATCCCTCGTTCAAGGCATAAGTTTTTCATAGTGTTGTTGACAAATTCCCCCCCATTATCAGATCTAAGGCTTTGGATTTTTTTTGTTAAACTGAGTTTGTATCAAAGTATAGAAGTGAGTGAATTTTTCAGTTACTTGGGATTTATGCTCAAGAAAGTAAACCTATGTCATTCTAGTGCAGTAATCAACAAATAACAAGAAATATCAAAACTTATGACTATTTGAGACGGGTGAAGGTCCCCAAACATCAGAATGAATTAATGAGCACATAGAATCAACACGAGTATTATTTGAATGGAAAGATTGTCTATGGCTCTTGGCCAAAACACAAGTTTCACAGGTACTAGGGTTATACTTAACTAAGTGAGGAAACATAATATTTAAATACCTGGAAGACGGGGGACCCAACCGTTTATGCCATAGCCAGATTTCTCGCTCAGAAGATCCATGTGCCAACATAATAGTGATTCTAGGAGCAATCTCGTCAACATAATATAAGCCCTCACGTTCAGTGCCAGGTCCAATAATCTCCCCTGTCCTGATATCCTGCAGAAGACAAAAATGCGGGTGAAGCAACAGTGTACAATTTAGCTCTATGGTGACATGGCTGATGGATAATAATTTATGAGATAAAGTCGGGACATAAAGGCAATTAGATAGACGAATATTTGGAGAGATTTTAACATTTCCTGCTCCTTTAACAAGGGTTAAGTCTCCACTTGCGGTCTGAATATGAGTCCGTAGAGGTTTGGACGAGCTCAAAAAATCACTTTTTTCAAAGGTCATAGTGTCAGTTTCTCCACAATAAAAAATCTAATTGTTTTTAGCACTATTTTCACGGAGAGTAGCACTATTTTTGCTGGAAATATGACTTGTGGACTTATTTAAAACATGAGACAATATAGAAGGGCCTTCTTGCAAATTGGGGAGGAAATTATAAATATTAGAATTAGAGATGGGTTTGGTTGTAAAACCAAACCCTATACCTCCTTCTCCAAACGGTTCAGTCTGGCCGCCATCCCCAATCCATTCGCCGTCGACGCTTCGTCCGCTGTCAACGCTCCGACCTGTAGGGTTTTCCCGTGAACCGAATCACCAAAACCAAACTGAACCGGATCGATTTATGGATATTGTGCATAATTAAATACAAGATAAAACCTAGAATGCTCCTATGAATTTAATTCTCAGAATTGTGGATTGAGGAATTACCGTTATTCCATAGTGTCTGAACTGATCTTTCGCGTTTGAATTTCCAACTTCAATTCAACCACGCGATTCGATTTAATCTGCGGAAGCAGAAATTAGTAATCTAATTTCTTAGAAAAAATCGAAAACAAAGAGAGAAGAAAAGAGAAATATGTTCTCCAGATTAGATCTTCAGGGTTGTGTCCCAATGCTGCTCAGATCTGCTACTGGTGAGGATTCCACAGATCTGTGTTGTAGGCCGGAGCAGAAAAATCCTTCTTCTCCCCTCTACAGGCGTCGCCCAGTCTCTCTGCCTCTAGGGTTTCACTGATTTGAATGTGTTAAATAGTGGCAAGGGTTTCCAGAGAGAATGGTCTATTTATAGACCAGGGTTTTATCCCTAATGGGCTACTGGGCCCTTTTTCAGCATATTTAATTGGGCCAGTCCTGGGACCTAATGCAAATAATAAAGTGGGTCTATAATTAATTAATTCTCATGTCCACAACCCAGGACATGATTAATTAATTAATATTAATTCTTTTTCACCACAGAATTAATACTGACCTACCCCTTTATTACCACGTTATGAGTGTAGGGTATTTACGTGAACCGAATCACCAAAACCAAACTGAACCAGATCGATTTATGGATATTGCACATAATTCAAATTCACAAAACCCTAGCATGCTCCTATGAATTTAATAACCAGTATTGTGGATTGAGGGATTACCGTTATTCCGTCGAGTCTGATCCGATCTTTTGCGTTTGAATTCCAAATTCCAATTCAACCACGCAATTCGATTTTATCTGCGGAATCAGAAATTAGAACCCTAATTTCTTAAATAAAATTGAAAATAAAGAAAAGAAAGAAACATGATTTCTGTTCTCCAGATCAGATCTTCAGGGTTGTGTCCCAATGCTGTTCAGATCTACTACTGGTGAGGACTCCGTAGATCTGTATTCTGAGCAGGACCAGAATCGAAATTCTCCTCCTTTTCTTCTCCAAAAACGGCGCCCCTCTCTCTCTCTAGGTTTAGTGTGTTTCAACTGTCTTACAACTTATGAGAGAGAGTTGTCTATTTATAGACCTAGGGTTGTAAACCCTAATGGGCTCCTGGGCTCAATTCAGCACACTTGTTAGGTCAGACCTGAGACCTAATGCAAATAATAAAGTGGGCCTATAAATTAATTAATTTCCATGTCCACAACCCAGGACACAATTAATTAATTAATATTAATTCTTTTTCACCACAGAATTAATACTGACCTACCCCTTTATTACCACGTTATGAGAACGGGTTGCATTAATTAAGAATCCCCATATTTAAGGTTACCGGACATCCATTAATTAATCGGAGCCTCTGACAAGCTCTAACTACAATTAATTAATATCTTATTATTCCTGAGTAGTACCACTCGAACCTTATCACTCGTGTCTGAACTTAATCAGCCTGCAGGACTTTGGCACGATGAATGTTATTGAGCTCCTCAGGGAATGTCCCCATCCTATTACTCGGATATGGTTACCTAAACCCAGTCTCAGGCGGCACTACACGAACTGCTGTTACCCAAGATGCGGATATACGAGCACGTTACTTAGGCTCTCCACCATGGCAAGTCAAAGCAACAGTCAACCCGTGCAAACCCCTGAACCTTCGTTAGGGTTTGGACTCAATCAATATAACGAGATCTTGTATTCGCTGATGTCAGACAAATGAATACATCTCACTGCGGTCTATCAATACGCCACCTCTGCGTACCAGCATGTCAAGTAACCAAGACAGACTACTTATTCCGACAATGCCGCAGCCATCTGGATAGACGTATCCTCATACGCTGTCTCGGCTGTGATCAGGTTTATGTCTCACTAGGTCAAGTGATCATACTGTATTCTGCGATCTACAACACGCTGTATGATCGTCCCTATCGATGAGACAAGAGGATACCATTGTTCATACATGTACGATTGTTAACAGATAGGAGAAATAAACCGTTGTATACTCATTATAATAAATGCTTTCAGTATACAAAACCCATCAATGAGAACGGACTGCATTAATTGAGAATCCCCATATTTAAGGTTACCGGACATCCATGAATTAATCGGAGCCTCTGACAAGCTCTAACTACAATTAATTAATATCTTATTATTCCTTAGTAGTACCACTCAAACCTTATCACTCGTGCTTGAAATTAATCAGCCTGCAGGACTATGACACGATGAATGTTATTGAGCTCCTCAGGGAATGTCCCCATCCTATTACTCGGATATAGTTACCTAAACCCAGTCTCAGGCGGTACTACACGAACTGCTATTACCCAAGATGCGGATATATGAGCACGTTACATAGGCTCTCCACCATGGCAAGTCAAAGCAACAGTCAACCTGTGCAAACCCCTGAACCTTCGTTAGGGTTTGGACTCAATCAATATAATGAGATCTTGTATTCGCTGATGTCAGACAGACGGATACATCTCACTGCGGTCCATCAATACACCACCTCTGCGTACCAGCATGTCAAGTAACCAAGACAGAATACTTATTCCGACAATGCCGCACCCATCCAGACAGACGTATCCTCATACGCTGTCTCGGCTGTGATCAGGTTTATGTCTCACTAGGTCAAGTGATCATACTGTCTTCTGCGATCTACAACACGCCGTATGATCGTCCCTATCGGTGAGAAAAGAGGATACCATTGTTCATACATGTAAGATTGTTAACAGATAGGAGAAATAAACCGTTGTATACTCATTGTAATAAATGCTTGCAGTATACAAAACCCATCAATCTCCCACTTATACTCAAAGCATAACTAAGCTATTACAGAGTATACAGTCCGTCTATCTAGTCTGCTGTCTCTTTAACCACTGTCAGTGGTCGGCATCCACCTCAGACCCAACTCACGAATATGTCTTTCGTAAACTTTCTGCGGTAAGCTCTTTGTAAATGGATCAGTAAGATTGTCAGCAGTGTCAATCTTCTTAATCAGCACATCGCTCCTCAATACGATTTCTCGTATGATATGGTACTTTCTCTCTATGTGTTTGCTTGCCCTATGAGACCGTGGTTCCTTTGAGTTTGCCACTGCACCAGAGTTATCACAATAAATTGTGATGCTCCTCGGCAAACTCGGAATCACACCCAACTCTAAAAGGTAGTTCCTGAGCCATACCCCCTCTTTCGAGGCGTCGGAGGCGGCGACATATTCCGCCTCCATGGTGGAGTCAGCAATGCATTTCTGCTTTGAGCTCCTCCAAGATACAGCTCCACCTCCCAGGGTAAACACATATCCTGAGGTCGATTTCTTCTCATCCTGGTCCCCTTGGAAATCTGAGTCTGTATATCCCACAGGGCACAAATCCTCACTTTGATAAACTAGGCAGTAATTCCTAGTTCTCTTCAAATACTTGAGGATGTGCTATACAACAGTCCAGTGTGCCTGTCCAGGGTTAGACTGATATCTCGCTACCATGCCAACGACATAACAGATATCTGGTCTGGTACACAGCATCGCATAAATGAGGCTACCCACTGCCAAAGCATATGGTACAAGACTCATCTCATCTTTCTCCCGCTGTGTCTGAGGACACTGCCCACTAGAAAGATGAACGCCATGTCTGAAAGGTAGCAAGCCTTTCTTGGCGAGTTGCATGCTAAACCGGGCTATCACAGTATCCACATAGGATGCCTGGGATAAGCTCAACATTCTTCTCTTACGATCTCGTAAGACCTTAATCCCAAGAATGTAGCCAGCTTCTCCCAAATCCTTCATTTGGAACTGTTCGTATAACCAAACCTTGATTTCCGACATCACTCCCTTGTTGTTTCCAAATAGGAGTATGTCATCAACGTAAACTGCAAGGAAGACCACACTCCCACAGACACAAAGTCGGTAAACACAACTTTTGTTTTCCAACTGTGCAAGTCCATAAGATTTAATCACATCGTTGAAACGTAAGTTCCACGACCTTGAAGCTTGCTTAAGTCCATACAAGGACTTCGTAAGCTTCCAGACAAGATGTTATTCGCCCTTGCTTATGTAACCCTCGGGTTGCTGCATATAGATGTCCCTACCTTCTTCAAGGTAACCGTTTAGAAAAGCGGTTTTGACATCCATCTGCCAGATCTCGAGGTCCATATGCGCAGCTATGGCAAGGAGTATCCAAATGGATTTGAGCATGGCTACGAGTGAAAAGGTTTCTTCATAGTCAATGCCCTCTTTCTGACTATAACCCTTTGCCACCAGCCTGGCTTTAAAAGCCGTGATCTTTTCATTCGCCCCTTTCTTTCTCTTGTATACCCATTTGCATCCTATGGCCTTAAAGCCATCCGACAAATCAGTTTTCTGGTATACATCCATAGCAGTTATGGATTCAATTTCATAATCCATGGCGACATGCCATTTGGCAACATCCTTGTCCTGCACTGCCTCTTCGTAAGTTAGTGGGTCAGAGTCCTCATGTCCGTCTTCCGGGCTCAAGTCCGAAGACTCACCCACGAACATGTACCTTTCCAGCTGGAAAATAACTCTCCCACTACGACGAGGCATCAGTGCCGTGTTAGTAGTAGGTGCAGTAACTTGTGGTCCTTCACCTTGCACTGAAGAACGTGTCTGTGGTGTTGTGCCTCTCACAGGTGCACCCACATCTACACGTTCCCCATCCCTTGGAATTGCATTCTCGTTCTCAATTTCTTGAAGAACGTTATCACTCCTTGACTTGTGATTACTCACATACTCGTCCTCCAAGAATCTAGCGTTGGTGCTAACAACGACTCTTTGACTCTCAAGACAGTAAAAATAACCACCTTTCGTTTGCCTGGGATACCCTACGAACAACATTACTTTTGACCTGCTTTCTTACTTACCAGGTTCCTTCGACAGTATGTGTGCCGGACAGCCCCATACTCTAAACTTCCACAAACTAGGTTTGCGACCAAGGAAGAGCTCAGAAGGCGTCTTAGGAACTGATTTAGAAGGCACCACATTAAGCACGTAAGCTGCTGTTTCCAATGCGTAGCCCCAAAACGAAATTGATAAGTTTGCATAACTCATCATTGATCTTACCATCTCTAGAAGAGTCCTATTTCTTCTTTCAGCTACACCGTTTTGATGGGGAGTACCCGGTGCAGTCCACTGGGATGTAATCCCATTTTCTGACAAATATTGCAGGAACTCAATACCGAGGTATTCGCCACCGCGGTCAGATCGCAGCGACTTGATAGTTTTCCCGACCTTCTTTTCTACCTCAGCCTTGAACTCTTTGAATTTCTCAAAGCATTCAGCCTTGTAGTGAAGCAGGTAAACGCATTCGTACCTTGAGTAGTCGTCAATGAAAGTGACAAAGTACTCGTACCCTCCACGAGCCAGCGTGGACATCGGTCCACATAAGTCAGAAGATCAATTCCAACACTTCCTCTGCTCGAGACTGACTAACCTTGAAAGGCCTAGTTGACATCTTGCCCTCGATGCAGGATTCGCAGACTTGATAAGGTACAGCCCGGACTAAGTCCAATGTACCGTCATCTGCAAATCTCTGAATCCGCTTCAAGCTGATGTGACCCAGTCTCAAGTGCCAGAGATATGTAAGATCCTCATCAGAAGAAGTAAATTTTCTCTTTCTAGGATTATCAATTACGGATGAATTACATGCAATACTTAAGGACTTATTTGATCGAAGTAACATAGAGATTTTAAATCAACATCGCATATCGGATAACATTGTTACTACCAATGATAAAATCATAAATAACAAATATCCATAAAAGTTGATAAAATTTCTCCTGCCGATAAACCACGGCCCACAAATAAACTCTCAAATGTACTTAATTCATCAAATTATAAAGAAAAGAAAACTCCATGAAGCTCCATCATAAGACGTTGCCTTCATCCAGTTTGGTATCTTCTTGCCATCAATCATCAGCCTTGTCGGCACGATCCCCTGCAAAGTACAACAACATGATCAACAAGTCAGTGCTTACAGCTCTAGGAGAGCAACAACAGACTCTAATCATGCTTACAATTATACATGCAAAATGGCATACCTTGTCTAGCTTTGTTGGCTTGACAATCTTTCCTCCAGTGTCCTTTCTTACCACACCTGAAGCACCTGTCCCTTTCAGTCGCCACATTAGGATTTTTCCCAGCCCCACCATCATTCACAGGTGTCTTCTTGGCCCATTTCTTAATCCCTTTCTTCTGCTTCATACTTTTCGGTACAGTAGAGAGATTAACAGAAGTGGCCAAGGCAACCTTCTGAGGGTTCATGACCGATTCCGCTGCCATCAAGTCATTGAGTAACTCATTAAGAGTATACTCTTTCTTGTTCATGACAACATTCAACCTAAAACTCTCAAAGGACTTGGTTAGAGAGTTCAGTATGATATCGACCTTAGCCTCAGCGTCGATACCTCCACCATGCACAGTTAGCTCATCCATGAGGTGAGTCATGGTAACTACGTGCTCTCTCACTGAGGTGCCATCAGTCATTTTCTTACTCACGATTTCTCTCATGAGATTGAACCTAACGGCTCTATCAGTTTCCCCATAGGTTGCCTCCAGACTCGTCATGATGTCATAAGCATCCCTATGGTGCTGATGTTGCTGCTGCAAGACTTTCGACATAGTGGTCATCATGTAGCACTTGACTACATTGTTCGATTTCTCCCACTTGTTATAAAAGTCTATATCCATTTGACTGGATTCAGCAGTTGGCACTTCGAGACGAAGTACTTGCAAAACGAACATATAATCTTCTGCAATCAGGAGGTACTCGAGATTGCGCTTCCATTCCAGGAAGTTTGGACAAGTTAGAGTGTTTTGTGCGAGAATATTGATGACATTAGACATAGACATATTTGAAACAATAAAGAATCTTAAATAAGAACATACATGTAGAACTTCGAAAACAAATGCATTGAAAACCTTTTAATAAATCAAATACAAATGTTTTCCACTAATTGCCCAAGAGTTCCCACCGCAAGCTACACTCGTAGACATTTACGATGTCACCCTCAACCAGAACTGCGGGTTTTAAGCCCCAATCCATTTAATTTCACTACCATGTCAGGAAGCTTTTGACACTAGAAATTAATAATTAGTGAAAACCTTAGACCAAGCCATCTCTAAAGAACAGGGATGCAATTCTTGCATTATATTCTAAGATGCTTCTAAGCCATTAACCAAAAATTTAACTCCGACCAAAAGAGACCGTTTAGCATGGCACGTAACCATACCGCACAACCCTTAAAGCTTTTGTTATCTATAATTTAAATCAATCCTAGAATACTTGTGAAAGAGATCTACGCAAGCTACACTCGTAGACATTTACGCAAAGCCCTCCCACTATTCACATGATTTAAATTGTTTGTCTAGAAATCCCAACAACCGTACCCATGCACCTCTAGGAACTAGCAAGCTACACTCGTAGACGTTTACTAGAACGACAGATACACTTACAGCCTAGGACCGCTTTGTGGAGGTCAATTGATTTTAATTAAAAAATCTGCTTAGTATTTTTCTTTTAAAAGGTTTCTTTATGCGCACACATAATTTCTGTGTCATTATATTTCCCAAATTCTTGCATGTAATAATACAAGCCCAAGAATTCCCAAAATATAATCCAACAAGAAATTAATCACATAAGCATGCTTGGAAAGCTGTAAATAATAAAAGCGATAAATCATGTTTTTCCTATTATCTACACATGCTTAATTGTGCACATAAATAAATCACATATCATACGAGGACAATTAAGACAAACAAAAATTCCTCATGGCCCCACAAAAATAGAAAAATAAATTCTATCTATTACAATTTGAAATTGAATCTAATTTAGATAATTCCAAATCTTTTCAAATCTTCAGGGGCCTCCAAATCTTGATTCACCAAATCTTTTGGGATTTAGGCCTTTGTGATATGATGATTTGCCCTAACCCTAATGCAAACCCTAGGGTTTACACAGGATTGCACAAACCACCAAAACCACAAGCCACCGCGACGGGACAGCATCAGCCGACGACGACTACCGCCGCCGCTGGCGCCGCCCTGCGCCGCCGCGCATGCGCACCGCGCGCAGCCCTCCGTCCCTCGTGCGCGCGCAGGCCGCGCTCCGTGGCCGTTGCCCGCCCGAGCCGCGCGCCTGCCGCGCCACCTGCCGCCGCCCGCCGTGTCCTCTGCTGGCCCTGCGTCGGCTCCGTCTTCGTTCTTCGTCCTCGACCCGTCCAATTACATAAATTTGAAAAATTACAGAACAACTATTCTATTACAATTTAGAAATCTACACTAATCATAGATTTTCTCGTGATTTTACAATTAATTCAGCCCTACACGGATAAACCGCCGTAGGCTGAATTACACGGGTTGCCACAAGGAAAAAAAACCAACATCCACGAAACGATAAATTCATACATGCATATCGAATTTAATTATACACAAAAGAGCCATAAATCAAGAACCTGGCTCTGATACCAATTGTAGGGTTTTCCCGTGAACCGAATCACCAAAACCAAACTAAACCGGATCGATTTATGGATATTGTGCATAATTAAATACAAGATAAAACCTAGCATGCTCCTATGAATTTAATTCTCAGAAATGTGGATTGAGGAATTACCGTTATTCTGTAGTGTCTGAACCGATCTTTCGCGTTTGAATTTCAAACTTCAATTCAACCACGCGATTCGATTTAATCTGCGGAAGCAGAAATTAGTAATCTAATTTCTTAGAAAAAATCGAAAACAAAGAGAGAAGAAAAGAGAAATTTGTTCTCCAGATTAGATCTTCAGGGCTGTGTCCCAATGCTGCTCAGATCTGCTACTGGTGAAGATTCCACAGATCTGTGTTGTAGGCCGGAGCAGAAAAATCCTTCTTATCCCCTCTACAGGCGCCGCCCACTCTCTCTCTGCCTCTAGGGTTTCACTGATTTGAATGTATTCAATAGTGGCAAGGGTTTCCAGAGAGAATGGTCTATTTATAGACCCAGGATTTTATCCCTAATGGGCTACTGGGCCCTTTTCAGAATATTTAATTGGGCTAGTCCTGTGACCTAATGCAAATAATAAAGTGGACCTATAATTAATTAATTCCCATGTCCACAACCCAGGACATAATTAATTAATTAATATTAATACTTTTTCACCACAGAATTAATACTGACCTACCCCTTTATTACCACGTTATGACAACGGGCTGCATTAATTGAGAATCTCCATATTTAAGGTTACCGGACATCCATTAATTATTCGGAGCCTCTGACAAGCTCTAACTACAATTTATTACTATCTTATTAATCCTGAGTAGTACCACTCAAACCTTATCACTCGTGCCGGAACTTAATCAGCCTGCAGGACTTTGACACGATGAATGTTATTGAGCTCCTCAGGGAATGTCCCCATCCTATTACTCGGATATGGTTACCTAAACCCAGTCTCAGGCGGTACTACACGAACTGCTGTTACCCAAGATGCGAATATACGAGCACGTTACTTAGGCTCTCCACCATGACAAGTCAAAGCAACAGTCAACCCGTGCAAACCCCTGAACCTTTGTTAGGGTTTGGACTCAATCAATATAACGAGATCTTGTATTCGTTGATGTCAGACAGATGAATACATCTCACTGCGATCCATCAATATGCCACCTCTGCGTACCAGCATGTCAAGTAACCAAGACAGACTACTTATTCCGACATTGCCGCAGCCATCCGGACAGACATATCCTCATACCCTGTCTCGGCTGTGATCAGGTTTATATCTCACTAGGTCAAGTGATCATACTGTCTTCTGCGATCTATAACACGCCGTATGATCATCCCTATCGGTGAGACAAGAGGATACTATTGTTCATACAAGTAAGATTGTTAAAAGATAGGAGAAATAAACCGTTGTATACTCATTGTAATAAATGCTTTCAGTATACAAAACCCATCACCGTCCACGCTCGCAACCCTTGCAGTCCCTCCAAAACTGACTCCACCGCCGGCTTTACCAACGACCACTTTTCCTTTTGCGATGGGAGGTTTATGGTTATCCTCCCACCATTCTGGGTATCCAACGAGCTCAATGCACATCTCACGGGTATGTTTTTTCTTTCCACAATGAGAGCACTGCAGTTTTGTTCTATCAATCTTTGGCCGCGATGACAAAGCTACGGAGCGGTTGAAGCGACCTGGAGCAGTGGCCTGTCGTGCACCAAAACCAGAGACTATGGATCCAATTTGTTCCATTCCGGAGATGGTAGCCGGCTGTAGGATTTGCAGCCGGGCGGTCTCCCTTCAAACCTTTGAAAAAGCAGACTGAACCGAAGGTTCCGGAGTTTCCTTGAGGATCTCTCTGCGAATGGGATCCAATATTCAATCCAATCCCGAAAGAAATTGATACAAACGGCGCCGATCTATGATGGTTTGGTATTGTTTTACCCCTTTCTCGCAGCAGTTTATGGGATTAGGGTCTCTCCTATCAATGTTCATCAACACGGTTTGAAGCTCATTCCAGTAACCTTCTAGTGATGAGTTTCCTTGACTGTCTATGTTTGCTTTGATTTCCAGGTCATATAGTTGAAATGGATCTGCACCACTCCCATATGTGGTTGCTAAGCTCTCCTAGATTGCCCTGAATGTTTGATGTTGGGCAAAATTGGAGACTAATTTCGTCTCCATATTTTGTATCAACCATGAGAACACTGTTAGATCCATCTCTTCCCATTGACCATAATTGGGGTCTTTTGGTTCCGGAGGAGGGGGATTACCAGTGATATGGGATAATCGTCCCCTGCCTCCAATCGCCACCTTCATAAGCCTTGCCCATTGTGGATAGTTGTGGCCAACCAACTTAAAACCTAGAGTGTGTTTTCTGAATTTCTCATTAGATTGGCCAATTGTATTGTGAGATCTGAATTGTTTTGCTGCTCTTCTAACATCTCGTTGTTGTAGGTTGAATATAAGAACTGAAGATCTACCTTGACGAATTCAATCGGTCCGAGAAAGTGTATAAGAACGATGATGAAATTTTTCTGAGTTCAAGGATAGGTGAATTTGGTTTTTGGGTTTTAAGGTTTACAGAGTCAGGATGTTACTCCTGCTCTAATACCATATTGGTTTTGAGCTTGAACATTTTTGGTGTAAAGGAAGAATACATTGTTGAAGGCTAGATAGAAGATGAACTCAATTGTTTTATTTCTGTGTACTTCTTTGAATATTACAACACTTCTTTTATAGTTACACAAAATGATAAATATGGTAACTATATAAACATGGTAAAGATCCTAATTGATACAATTGTCCTTGATTATACAATTGTCCTTGATTTATGCCTTGACTTCATTTGTAGATTTACTTTTCAACAGTTCGTTGATCTGAAAAAGTAGTTTGGGTTTTATTAGCATTGTTTTGAGTAGTATATGTATTAATTTAAATATTATAATTTGAGATAAATTAAAAAAAGATATGCATAATTTGGGATATAATTGAATCTTTTACTTCTTAAATTTTAGAAGAAGATTTTAGTAAAATACTTATGATAGAACATATTAATAAAAAATTAGTTGGATTAATCTTGTAAATCCATCAATTTTCGAGCGGGTTAAATTTTTTTGTAGCTAAAATATTTCAACAATAAACTTATTTTTTTGTACAAAGTAAAGAGACATCCCTACAAAAATTTAACCAAATTAGGGCTCAAATTATTTGACACCAAAGATGATTTATATGTTCGAAATAATATTAAAAATAAAGTACCAAATATCTTTAATATCTCAAAAGTTGCAGGGTAAGTGACTTGGAGAAATTAGAGTAAGACTGCTTCTTGGGATTCTCTTCAATGGCGGCCGAAATTCAGCACTAAAAATTGAATTGGCTTCACATTATCATGTGAAATTCGACATTGCAACCTCTTCCGTAAAAAAATTGTAATAATCATGACATTTATTTTTGAAATGGCATTGCATCTATTCAATAGAGTAGATTATGTAAATCCTCAAATTAGGTTAATGTAAATATGAAGTATAATTAGAAATATTATTGAATTTGTCAAAATGAAGTGGGTACTAATCTGTTGTGTAAATGACAAGTAGGAGTGGAAATAGATCAGGCTACTTACGGTTCAGCCTACTTAAAGCTTACACAAATTTAGCCTATCTCGTAAAAATGCCAGACTTGGGCTTCTTTAATGGCTTATATAATTAAACAGACTTAGGTTCGGGCTTCAAATCCGGCCTTTCAAGCCTAACAGGCCGGCCTACTTGAATAATATATTATATAATTATTAGATATATTTATTATTGTATATAAAAAATTAAATTCATAATTTAATACAAATTGAATATTTATACTTGTAGTTTATGTTTTAAAGTCCGAATTAGATTCAAGAACTCATATCAAGTTTCAAATAGATTTACATAGTTTCTCTTATTTTTATTAAGTTATACTCCATATATATATATATATATATATATATTATAATTTATAAAAAAAATATTAAATAGGTTTAATAGACCTAAAGTAGGCTAAAAGCCCGGCCTATATCACTAAAAAGGCCAGGCTAAGGCCTTTATAAAAGTTTATGATAGTAAATAGGTCAGGCACAGATTTAATGAATTTTTCGAAGGTCCAGGCCTATCGGAGCAAAGCCTACCTAGGCCTGGCCTATTTCTACCCCTAATGGTAAGTATATTTTTTACAGTTTCGGTAAAAGTACATCATCGTTTTCTTACAGCAAATTTTAATATAAATATCACTAAGTAAATTATAAAAAACATGAAGTAAGTATTACCTTGTAGTAAACATGAGAGTAAATGTGAGAGTTTATAGTAATATATAATATTTCTGAGTCATCTGATGAGTAGTCAATCTACTCAAATTTTAACAATTTTAACTAGATAAATTTATTTTTATGAATATTCTTATAACTCGAAAATGAGCAAGCCCATTTTAGAGTCCATTAAAGAAGAAAGTCCAAAGAAAAAAGCACAAAAAACACAAAATAAATACTCTAAGGCAATCTCTTCGGTCAATCACTTTCCAGGCCAAACTACTCCTTGGCCGAACTCATAATTTACAGAGCTCAAAGACGACCGAACTACATCCCGGTCGAACCAAGTAGCTCGAACAATATGAATCGAACCACATCAGGGTGAAGTCAGCTCAATCAAAGAGATACAACCGTTTGAGGCACCGGTTCGGCCGAAGCACTGTGACTTTATGTTTAGAGTCGCCTTCTTGTATTTGGTCCTTATAAATAGGGTTGCATTTATTGTACATAGACACATTGAATTCAAGCATTAATACAACATAAAAAGCAAAAATACTCAAGTTCTATTTCCAATCAAGCATCTATATTCGTTCGTTTATATTTCCCTATTTATTTTATTAAGTATTCTTGTCAAGTAAGTCTCTACAAAATTCGAGCATTAACAAATCTTATTAAACCAGCTCCAATAAAACTCTTAAAAACGCATTTGAGTATCAACGAGTACTTGTATCTAATATTAATCAACATTTCACGCATCATGGGTATATATCACTATTTATCATTTGCGGAAATGGAGATCTTAGTCCTAAAAAAACTCTGAATAAAAGGTTAGGAGATCGATTTTCTATTGAAAATGCTGTATATCTACTTAGAAAAAACTTTCGAGGGAAAGAATAATTGAAATAGGGAGGTAGCTCTATCCATGGATCATTTAGTGTTTGTCGAAGAACAAAGGCAATGAGTGTTCATTTTCGAGGGATAATTGTGGAAGGCGATGGTCATCAGCTTTATGGAAATCCTTGCATTATTATCTTTGTTTTGCAGACTACTTTTTTGGACGCACACTCGACTTCTTACCAACTCCACGTTCTTCTGCACGAGCCCTCCTCCCTTTCTGTCGGCCATTTTTCCTCTCTACCATCCTTTCTCACCAATCAATTCCACACACTCACACACATATATAGAAAGCGAATTTCGTGAAAAAAAAAGTCTCCATAAGAAAATGAAAAAAAAGCTTAATCATATTTATTATATTATTTGAATATTATATTGGTATTCAAGCAATATATTGTAAACATAATCAAACAATTTTCTCATTTTTTTCATGGATAAATTTTTTCTCAAGTAATCTCATATCTCTCTCCCTCCCTCCCTTTCTCTCTATATATATAGGAAGCGAATCCGATGAGAAAACTCCATCCGAAAGTGAGAAAATTACTTGATTATGTTTACAATATTATTTAAATACAAATTAATACTTCAAGCAACGTGGTAAACATAATCAAGCTTCTCTCACTTTCGTACGAGAGAATTATTTCTTATGTGATCTAATCTATCTCTTTCTATCTCTCTCTCTCCATATATATATATATATATATCATGTGAAAAAAAATTCCAATGTGAGAAAAAGAATGAATGCTATCCATTAGATCTAAATAAATCAATAGTTGATACGCAATCAACTAACAACTAAAACAGAATCAAGCAATTGCTTGATTACACAATTAAGTAACGTGGTAAACATAATCAAATAACTTTCTCATTTCTCATGAGGCAATTTTTCTCACCAGATTCGCTCATATATATATATATATATAGATTCACTCAAATGCTAAAATTAAAGTTTGTGTTAAATAAGAATGAATCTCAGCCCTTGGATTAATAGCATCAATGGTTGAGATTAAAGCATAAAAATTAAAAAATTAAGCATAATTTCCGTTTGTGCTTAATTGCTTTATAAATCGTGCTTAATTCGATTAAGCATGATTTATAAAGCAAAAAAGCATAAAATCTGGGGAAATGTTTTAATCTCAACCATTGAATTTTTTAGATGAATGGTGTAGATTCATTCCTATTTAGCACAAACTAATTTTTAGTATGTGAGTCACTCCCTATATATATATATATAGGGAGCGGATCCAGTGAGAAAACTCTTAACGTGAGAAAGTGAGAAAGATGCTTGATTGCATTCACGGCATTGCTTGATTGTATTCAGGTCGTTGCTTGATTGCAATGTTGCTTGATTGTGCTTTAATTGTTGCTTGATTATTTTGTTGCTTGATTGCATTTTAGTTGTTGCTTGATTTAATATCAACCATTGATTTTTTTAGATCTGATGGACATGATTCATTCTTTTTTCTCACATGGGAATTTTTTTTACATGATCCCTCCTCTCTCTCTCTCTCTCTATATATATATAAATAAAGAGAGAGAGAGAGAGAGATGAGATCATTAAAAAAAAATCCTCCTATAAGAAAAAAGAATGAATCATATCCATTAGATCTAAATAAATCAATGATTGATGTACAATCAAGCAACATATTAATATTGCGTGATTGCGTTTTAGTTGTTGCTTGACTAATATGGTGTTTGATTGTGTTTTTGTTGTTGCTTAGATTGTATATCAACCATTGATTTATTTAGATCTAACGGATAGTATTCATTCTTTCTTCTTATAGGAGAATTTTTCTCACTTGATTCCATCCCTTTATATATATATATATATATGAGAATAGATGTTAATGTAAGAAATGATAATAAATTTCAGTCATTGATTGCATAAGATCTGCGGTCATGCTTTAATAATTTTCGTTTTCATTTTATCCTCCGTGTACTTCATTGTTACATATTTAAGGATACCATTGTCATTTAACATGTTTTAATTATGGTATCTCTTTCAAATAAATGGTTTCTTCTTTTGGTTTCCTTCTTTCACGCGATTTGGATCTGTAATTTCTTTTCTTTTCGATTTTCCATGAGATTTCGATTGCCTTGTTGAATAAGTTTTGATATTTCTCAATATATATCAATTCGTCTTCGTGTTTCTTTTATCCTCATTAATTCATATATATGATTTTGACGATCGGATTCTGGTTTTGATTGGTTCTTAAGGTCTGATTCGAAGTTTTTGTGCTTTCTAAGTTTACGTTTCTTTCTGGTTTTCTGATTTGAATATCATATGTGTTCCAGTTGTTAGAAGTTTTTGGATGATATTTGTTGATTATGGTTTCACGAGCCTGTTTTTTATTTATTGTTTTGAGAATTTTTATTTCCAACAGTTTTTGAAGTCTTTCATTCTACTTTTATATTATTCATCTGTAGTGGTGTGTTATTCATTATTTAGTATTACAACTTTATTTTTAGTAAACTCCGATTATTCCTT
The DNA here is from genome assembly GCA_026898455.1 of Plectranthus barbatus. NCBI lineage: Eukaryota > Viridiplantae > Streptophyta > Magnoliopsida > Lamiales > Lamiaceae > Plectranthus > Plectranthus barbatus. Next base: position 116,329 of record JAPKLW010000522.1, read on the forward strand.
TTTATTGATTTCATTTTTAGTAATATGTTGTTCATTTTATTTGTTCTCAGGTTCATTTATACCAGAATGTGATGATACGCTGAAGCCTTACAAAGGGAGAAATTTAGAGTATTGGATAAAATTTATAAACCATTTGGATGACTCAATTGCTAACTATAACAATTCATCAATGAAAAAGAATATGTTTGAAGATGATTATGTTGCATTAGTTCCTCTAACTATCAAAGTGTTACTTCCATATGTGGTCAAAACTGAAGGGAGCGACAGTCAGTAAATTCCAAGGAAAGAGAAAGCTATTAGATTGTTAATTATATCTATGAAAATGTGTGCAAAACCTAAGTGAAGATTGAAAAAGAATCTAACATCATAATGCATAATATAATATCAAAAATGAATATCTCAGTAGATATAATGAATCATACGAGCGATACAATGACCGTTAAGATGAAGTATAACTTCAAATAACAAATATTGTTTTTGAATTTAATGAAGTAGATTGGAGATAAAATGAAGTATATAAGTTCGTTCATTGTTCGTAATGACTATGTTGCCCTTTAATGAAGTAAAATGAGGATATAATGTCGCGTTTTTTTGTTAAAACTCTTATGTAATCTGGATCGTTGATGTTGTCAAATCTATGAACTATATTTATTCTCATTTCTCACGATAAGGGCTATTCTCACCTGATCTATATATATATATATATATATATAAGGGACTCATCTTCAGGAATGAACAAGCACTTTTGGTCATATTATGTTATTTAATTCATTATAATGTTTGTAATTTTTCATTCTAATAAAAGTTAAGTTCCATTTTCATTATACTATTAATTTCATTATATTAAATTTACTATAATACATATTATCACACATATTATAATAAAATATATAATATAATGAGAGCTTACTATTATTTATATATATATATATATATATATATATATAGAGGTGCGATCTAGGCTGAACAAGGTTCTGTGAATGAACAGAGACCAAGATCTAACCGCACATTCATGAGATCAACGTCCATAATTCTTCCATGTCGTGTATCATTTTTCTTCATAACATATATCATCATAAGGTTAAAAATGTCCAAAACCAATAAAATCAAATCTAATAAAATCTTTAAGCGAATTTTAAGGGAGCAGTTTCCCACAAAAATAGATACACGATCTATTTCGAGTACCAAATCAAATGCCCCACGATTTTTTCCATTATTATCAAATAAATTGGAAAGAGAAAATGCACCACGATTTATTACATAATCTAAAGTTAATCGTTATCATTGTTTATTGCTTTGTGTGTCATTGTTTATGACTTTGTGTGTCATTATAAGGTTATTCTCTCAACTTCCACTAATATATTATCATTAAATGTATAAACAATTTTAATTATTCGTTAAACAGGGATTCGAAGAATGATACATTTATTCATAAATAATGACACTCACATAAAATAAAAATGACAATCGCATATGACATAAAAATAATAAAATCTAGACGTGAAGGCGATCCACCAAGTGTCAGCCGGATTCGAAGAATGATACATTTATTCATAAATAATGACACTCACATAAAATAAAAATGACAATCGAATATGACAGAAAAAAATTAAAATCTAGACGTGAAGGCGATCCACCAAGTGTCAGCCGGATTCGAAGAATGATACATTTATTCATAAATAATGACACTCACATAAAATAAAAATGATAATCGCATATGACAGAAAAAAAAATAAAATCTTTGACAGTTCACGTCCGACTTCTTCGATGGTTGAGATTCTCACTCGACGGCGTTCCCTCTGCCTGAGCGATGCCGGTGCCGGCGACTGAATAAGTGGGAGAATGGTGGCCGTCCGGTTTCAGACCGGCGACGGGGAGAATTAAAAATCAAAATGCCGAAAGATAAGATAATCGGCGTGGCCATGGATTTCTCCAAGAGCAGCAAATCGGCGCTGCGGTGGGCGATCGATCATTTGGCTGATAAAGGCGACACGTTTTACATCCTCCACATCAAACCCTACTCCGCCGACGACTCGCAGAGCGAGCTCTGGTCCCAATCCGGCTCTCGTACGAAAACCTAAATTATTTGAAAGCAATGGCGCATAGAAGAAAAAAAAAATCGAATGAAGGAACGTATTCAGAGAACGAAATATGGAAAAAATAATTAATTGAAGTAGTTAAGAAAGTAGAGAAATATAAGATGGAAAATAAGATATGATATAAATTAAATCAAATTTCCAAATACAGTTACCATAAAAAAATAACCGTCCATAATAATAAAAAACATACATTACCTATAATACCCTTTAATGATATTAAAAAAGAAATTTCATTTGACACATGTCATCATATCAACCGCTGGATTATTTAAATCTATGGTTAATATTTAGTTCATTGTTCATTCACAGTACTTAGTTCAGAAATGAACACAACTCTATATATATATATATATATATATATATATATATATATAT
>JAPKLW010000522.1:118902-168625 GCA_026898455.1 Plectranthus barbatus
TCAAATAAGAATTCATCACGAGGATTGAACTAAGATTTTTTTTTTAAATTTTTATAACTTGTGTGATACCTCATTATAATGTGTGTAATATATTTCATTTATCGTGATAAAAATGAACTTAAAATAAATTATAATAAAATGAAGCTTAAATGCGATATAATGAAGTATTATATTCACCATAATAAAATATTATACACATTATAAATAAAATTCTTATTTCATTACATAAGATGAGTACTTCTTATTTTATTATAATCTTATATATATAAGTGAGGAGAAATCGTTTTAAAGACCATGCGCTGGCATAAAAAAAAATAAAATAAATAAAACCTAGATTTATAATATCTTGAAATCATCCGTGTGTGGTTTGTGACATAAGCGGCAGGCAAGTGATGTTACATCTTTCAATATTATCTGTATAATGAAATCAGTGTATGTGGATCTTATGACTGGCAACAAGCTATCAATCAATTATATATTATTGGGAAGGTCTTGGGTTAGCCAGACCTAAACGATTTAGGCGGATTTTATCCATTAACCCAAGATTTCAGCTGGTTTTATCCATTAACCCAAGCCCAAACCCATATAATATACCCTATTTGGGATGGGTGAACCCATTTGGGTAGGATAAAACCCGCCTAAACCGTTTAGGCCTGCCTAACACAAGTTTTTGCCTATATTATTCAGATCATCTATTCAAATTGTGTTGATTAGGAAAATTGAAATGAGATGGAACGCAATTTGTAGGATTTAGCATTACAAGTTACTAGTTTTTTCCCCGCGCGTTGCGCGGCGTATATATATTATTTCTATTGTTTTATTATTATGTTATTAAAAAATATAATAAGTATTATGAAAATAAATGAGTATTATAATTTATACAAATAAGAGTTATACACTATAAAAAATTGAAATAATAATAGGCACATAAATAATGAATCTTATAACATATAATAAAATGCTTATGAATAAAAGATGATTTTGAATAAAAGTAACTCAGTACCTAATAGAATAACTTATTTACGTATGAGTAGTAATAAAATTAATACTTGATAAAATAAAATAATGAAGACTACATAATATAAGTGTATGAAGGTTTCCAATAATTACTCATTGATTTGAAGAAAAACTTATGAATTACAACATGTAAAATTATAAATTCTGGAAAATTTCTTTGTTCATAACATTTGAAGTTTTTGACAAACTTCGGTCGTCTTTGTCACATATAAAGATTTTCAATCCAACACAATTTGTGACCCTAGAGACAACAACATACAACTGTCCATGTGCAAATACTGGTTTGTTGAGTAAAATTCCCACATACGATAGTGACTGTCCTTGACTCTTTTTTATGGTCATGACATATGAAACCTAAATTGAGAATTGTCTACGCTGAAACTTGAATGGAATTTGAGGATGAGATGGTATTATAGTCATCCTTGGAATAAAAACATTTTCACCAGTATTTTTTCCACTCAGAATCTTGGCCTCTATGACATGATTACCAAGTTGTGTTACAACTAATCGAATCTCATTGCACAAATCAGATGAATGATCAATGTTCCTCAATGATGTACACTTCATTAAGCATATCCAGGATACTTCAATGTATTCAAGAATTCTGGAGTGTGCACTTCATTAAGAATATATGCTATGTTGTGCACATAGAATCAGAACTTAAGTATACCTTTCCCACATTATTGTTCAATGATGTCATATACTGATTGACCCTCTCAATCACATCATTTTTTGGTGACAAAATAGTCTGGTGCCGCAAATATGAAACATCTATTGATCCTATAACTGTTGTAGGATACGTGTTATTAACAATAGCTCTAATTGGATCTCTGGTGAATTTAATATTAATATCTTCATGGATATCAATAACTCATTCGCCGTCATTTGGTGCTCTTAAAGCCCCATCCCCAATTATCGCAACCCAATGAGCAAAGTCTTTTAGTGTGGATGCTTGCATATGCTCTCCAAGCATATTCAATCGCATGTTTATCATCAACTTCAAGACTTTCACATGATGCCATAAGTAAGGTGAATTAACTGTTGCATTAACAACATCTCTTCTACTACCTCTTGGTATAACATACAAAATTTGTCTAAAATCACCACCAAATACAATAATTTTGTCTTCGAATGATTGATTATTACTTTGTGTATTCTAGAAGTGTATTATATCTCGCATTGCCTTACTAATAATTTATGAAAAAAGCATATCACCACCCTTCTCTTTAGCCAAAACCTATTTGGTTACATAGACGACACCAAATCTTTTCCCTCTAATACACTTCCGTCCACCGGGGGCACCGCTGTAGTCCATGGATCATATGAACTCTAGCGCACCTTGGGGTGGGAATAGGCCGGGCTACCCGACAGGGGCCTTTGGCCTAGCCTACCACAGGTCGGGCCAAGCCAGGCCAATTTCATAAACAGGCCAGACTTAGGCTATTTAAAAAGCCTACTTAGCCAAGCAGGCCCAGAATCGGGCTCGAAAATAAGCCTAACAGGCCGACCCATTTAAATAATTATATATTATTTAATTAATCGAATATATTTATTATCTACAATTTAAAATATATTTATGATTTATGAATAAAAAATATATTGAACAAATTATTTGTTACTAAATAATGTATTTATCTAAATTATTAAATATATTTGCTATTAAAATAACATAATATATTTAAATAAAATATACATTAAGTAGGTTCCAATAGGCTTTATACAGGCAAAAAATCAGGTCTATTTCATTAAAAAGGTCAGGCTAAGGCTTGCAAAAAAGCCTACTATAGATAATAGGCCGGGCTCGGGCCTCTTCAAATTATAGCAGGTCAGGCCTACGGGACCAAAGCCCAGCCTATTCCCACCCCTAAGCGCACCAAAGATCGGTGACTCCTTAGTCTAGTTCTCTCATCTCAACATAGGAGTTCATGACTGAAGTACTCTACTGCACCACCTTGCGTGTGGTATGTCTTGCTCTTGAGGTCGCGTATTGTCACAACTCCAAATCTCGCAAGCTATCCTTAAAGACGACCTCCAAACTATGAAGAAAGTGACTCGATCTGCAACTGAATATGGCCAAAACTTCAAGTCCTTATGTGATCAATTGACAGCTATGGGACGCCCCATCAATGATACGTATAAAGTTCCTTTGTTCCTTCGAGGTTTTGGTTCGTCCTTTTCTAGAAAGTGTTGCTCAAATGATGCTCACTGCACTTCATAACTTTCGTGATCTCCTATCTAAAGCTGAGAGCTTTGTATTATTTCAAGAGTCCATTAACACGACAGGATCTTTCTCTATTTCCTTCTACAATTGGTATAAACCTTCGGTGCAGTGCCCACCTTCCTCTAGAAATTCTAATTCTTCTTGTGGCCATGGCAGTGGTTCATGTTACTCCAACTCTTGCAGTCGTGGTCGCAATTAAAAACTTCGACCATCTCCCTGCCAAATTTGTCGTCATGAATGCCACTATGTCAATTTATGTTTGAAAATGTATTCTTCGCAGTCATCTCTAATAGCTGCACACTTGGCTGACACATTCTCCATTGGCTACTCTCTCTCTCAATCTAAAGCATCAATTTGGTTCCTTGACACCGGTGTCTCAGCCCACATGACACCAACTTCTTATTCTTTGGAGAACTCTCAGCCGTACTCTAGCATGATAGTATTATTGTTACTAATGGAACTTGACTTTCTATCTCTCATATTACTAACACTCGACTTTCTGACTGTGTTCAGTTATTGAATGTCATGGTTGTTCCGATTCTCACCAAAAATCTACTTTCTATTAGTAAGTTGACATTGTGTTTCTAGCTTGAAGTGATATTTAATAAGACCTCATTTGCAGGACCAACAATTTATGCATTTTGTATTGGTAGACACAAAGCATCATAGAGAGTTACTTAAATAAGTTATTAATATTATTTTATCGAGTATTAATTTTATTACTACTCATACATAAATAAGTTATTCTATTATGTACTGAGTTACTTTTATTCAAAATCATCTTTTATTCATAAGCATTTTATTATTTAATAAAAAAATATATAAAAATAATAATTTAACCATGACTAATTGAGTTTCTTTCTTTATGAATAGTTAATTGTATCGTCAATTGAAATGTAGTACAATATTTGTGAAATAAATACATAAAATAACTTTATCAATATCATATAGGAATTATAAAATTTAATTTTATATGGAAGAATTAATTATATATTAAAACATAAATAAAAATCATAAACATTTAAGTATTAATGAAATAAATATATAATCATATTAATTGTATACTTACTATATTTATTATATACAACTATATTAGTAAGGATTTTTTGGGGGAAATTTTTTAGATTGGGGTTTTGCCATAGATTCATTAATATATTTATATTTATAAATTATTTCTGCAATTTTTTATTAAGTTTTAATTATTATGTGATAAGTGTAATTCTTCCCTTATTTGTTATAGAATTATTTTAGGAAATCTCAATAAGGGGGAAATTTAGTGGAGGAGTTTTGCTTTTATATGTAGATATAAATATAAATATATAATATTATAACATATTTTCTATTATTAAATTATCCTTGGCATTAATCACGTGAAAATAAATAAAGATGCTACAGTGAAGATACTAACTTATAGGATTTTAAAATCTGTTATCAAAGTTATAATTTATAGGTGTAAATATTCATAAATTAAAATTGAACTAATCGTGAATGAAGCTTCCACCACAAATCTATTAGCACTGACTTATATTTCTATTGATATGTAGTATAATTTGTTTAATAATAATAAATTCGAGTTTTTTAAGTTGTGATTTGATTATCATTATTGGCAAAATATTTGCTAATCAATTTATATTCTATAAATTACGTTTCTTGTCATTTTGCATACTAAATAAAATAAAATTGTAACTAGTTATTCTTGTAATCAAATATATTGTAAAATTAATATTTTGAAAAGATTAATATTAATTTTAGATAATGAGATTTTTGATAATAAAATTGTAACTATATCTCCTTGTCATTTAAAAATGTGGTTCAAGATAATTAGCATATTTGTATTAGGTATCACATTTTTTCTTTTTGTTCAAGTGTTATTCTTTGTTGCCATAAGTATATTTGTAATAATTTAAGAAAACACATAGTTTTTTTTTAATTTCGAAATTACAATTTAGTGAATGAACTGAAATAGTATTGTTAGGGTAATTTTTAATTGTGTAAATTTAATAAAATATTACGATTCATTTTTTCTCACATCGTCTTCTTCATTGGAAATGGTAAAAACGATTTTTGATATTAGAAATGGAGAATATATATAGAGAATTAAAAACAAATTGAAAACGTGAGTGCAATCTTAATTATATATCATCAATTCAATTCCATAAACAATCCAACATAAAAATTTACAAACTCAAAAGGCAGGAATTCATACAACCAATATAATTTTAAAAACATCAAACAAAAATTTTATATTTAGACAATGATCCACTATCACTACAATAAACTAAAAAAATAGTAAATAAAAAACTTGGATAAATACTTCATGATTAAATAATAAAAAGTGGACAAATCTTAACTTCACGATACTCTTGTAAAAGCATTTCGAACTCATTCATCCCTCAAAAAACCATATTGAATTTGTGTAAATTTGATGAAATATTAGTGCAATTTATAGGTGGTGGATGAGGCCAAATAAGGAATATTTATATATATACATAAATGTAATTAATGTCTATACACAATATAAAATTTAAAAATAATGATATTATATTAAAGAAAAAGTAACCGTAGAATTGATGAAAATTTGAGAATTAATGGAGAGTTAATTAGTGAATGAAAAATGTAGTTATTTAGTTATACTAATTATCATAATATTAAAATAATATATTGTACTTATTTAATTTTTCTTAATTACTTTAGGTAATATTTCTTTAGGAGAAAGAATTTCGAGGATTTATTTGAGTATATATAAACTTAACATTAAACATATTATATTTTAAAAGTAGGAAAACAAAGTTCTTATAATTATTTTATGTAAATATAAATAAAAAATATAGTTATACAAACATATATACTTACAATTAATTAGTATAATTAGTAATTATTTATAATTAGAAATAATAAGTATGAGTATATTCCAATAAAGTAATTATTAATAATAATATATACTTACCATATTTAATGATACTTACCTAATATGTTGTAAGTTTATTTTTGGTAAGTGTTTTGGGGGGAAATTTTTTTTGGAGAGGGGTATTGCTTTTAGGTGTATATAGATATAGATTATATTATATTATTTCTTTATTTATTTTAGACATAAAGACTGTATTTACACGAGTTATATATTAATTAGACCATTCTCATAGGCTAAATATTCAAATATAAGCTTAAATTATGTATATTTTTTTAAAATTTAAAGCAAATTATCAACATTTTCAATTAAATAGCTAAATTATTATAAATTATGTAAATATAGGACACAATATTTTTCCAATAATGAATCTAACTATTGACCAAAATTACATGATATTAAACAAATATTATATGTATTTGTAAATGTCGTCTTCTGAGATTTTAGTATTCTCATATATTTAATGTTTTTTTTTTGTATTTCCACCAATGATTTTGACACGACTTCTTTTTCTTGTTCCTCAAATGATATCATATAGAAATATAGGGGAGTGATCATATGAGAACTCCCCTTACCATGTGAAAATAAGAATTAATCTCGGTCATCCAATCGATGATCCAACGCTCAAGACCATATAAATCACGTCCGCATTATAGTGGAGTGAAACTTGCATTAAAGGGTAATTTTGTAATATTTTTTCTCTCTCCTCTAAAATCATCCTAAATATTTAAATGATCATATATCCTTCGGTTTAGATTATTTCTTAATGTATCATATATCAAATTAAAGGTAATTTAATTATCTTTCAAACGAAATCCCTATTGCATATGTTTCGATTTAAAAATCATCATAAAAAATGAAAATTAGTGATTATATGCATAATTCTCGTAACAGTACACGAATTCTTATATAATGAACGGAGTTGCACAATATAATGCATGAGCTTATATTATATAATGCAGAATATGAAAGATAAAATGCAATAACCTTTTTCCTGCAAGATCAAAAAAAAAAAAAAAAAATTCATTATCTTTGCATACTGTAGATAATACCATAGTTGTTATAAAAGTTGATCATATATTACTTGTTTTTAATTATTTATTTTTTGTTATATTATATAAATGTATATTACTATATTATATAATGTATGTTTGTTCGGTATATAATGAATGTTTGCTAGGTATATAATGTAGTGGTGACCATTTGGAACCGGAACCGCCGGAACCGGCCCTGAACCGGCCCGGTGGTTCACGTTTCCGAACCGGAACCGTCCAAAACGGTTCGGAACTGGAACCGTAACCATTTTTGGACGGGCCGGTTCAGGTTCAAGAAAAGCCCGAACCAGAATCGGCGGTTCCGAATCGGAACCGGCAGTTCCAGTTCCGAACCGTTGAAAATATTTTTGAAAATTCAATAATCGACGAATCAGAGAGCGCCACGTGTCCCTGAAAAAATATAAATATAAAAAAAAAAAAATTTCGAACCGCCGGTTCCGAACCGGAACCGGAACCTTCTACCCACGGGCCGGTTCCGGTTCTATTTTTCCGGAACCGTGGAACCGGCGGTTCCGAACCAGAACCGGCCCAGAACCGGCCCGTGGCCACCACTAATATAATGCATGTCGAGGTCAATATAATGCATGAAGTTACATAATGAATACAATAGCACAATATAATGCTTGAAATTATAGTATATAATGCAAAATATGATAAATAAAATGCAACATGTTTTTTCAGCAAAATCATCATTTCATCATTATATTTGCACTTGTTATTTATTATATAGTAATAGCATATGCATTATAATAAAAGTAATATAATTTTCTCTAAAATAAAAGTAATATCATGTATAACATGCATAATTTTCGTAACAGTACACAAATTCTTATATAATGAATGCAGTTGTACAATATAATGCATGAAGTTATAGTATATAATGCAGAATATGATAGATAAAATACAACATGTTTATTTCAGCGAAATCATCATTCATCATTATATTTGCACTTGTTATTATATAGTAATAACATATGCATTATAATGAAGGTAATATAATTTTTCTCTAAAATAAAAGTAATATTATATATAATAGAGGAAGTAATGTCGTATAATGATAGTAATATTGTTCTAAAATAAGAGTAATACCATATTATAACGCAGGAAGATGTTTGTTAGGTATATAATGAATGTTATGTATATAATGTATGTTTCCTAGGTATATAATGCATGTTTCCTAGGTATATAATGCAAGTTTGTTAGATATATAATGAATGTCGAGATAGAATATGCAACCAGAATCTTAAATAAGTACAAATTGACAAAAATACCCTATAATGCAAGTTTTTTGAGATATAATGACCGAAAATTTTAGTAAAATCATGAGCGTTCATTCATCAAAATCAATGGCGAGGATTGGTTCTTATTTCTTATGGTAATAGTGGTTCTCACTGGATCGCATCCCTAAAAATATATGCATCATATTATTTAATAATATGAAATCTCGACAAATCTAGTTAGTTTTCGGTCACTAAAAAAACATGGTCTTATACATCTATATTTAAAAATATTTGACTATTTAATTGAAAAGTTGATAGTTATATTAAATTTAAAAATATATATAATTTTGAGTGCATTTGAATATTTGCCATTTCAATTATCAATGGGTGATGGGGCATCCCTCTGAAAATTCGAATTTATTTTGGCCCTACATAAATATACGCATAGGTAGATTAAAATTTTCTTTCTTTAATCATTTCATGCGATATTCATTGATAATTTAAAAAATATATGTTTAGTCATAACTTCAAATTAAACAATTTAAATTGAAATATAGTATCCTCTTCTGTATTCGATTCATGACCAAGTAATTATTAGTAAAATGCTTAATTAATGAGTATCAAACTAACATAGGTTATCAATCTGTGCCAATTTTGCTCTTTTGATGGATCGATTAGGACATGATAATTCAAACCTATTTCATGTCTCTTTTGTGGTTTAGCTCGTTCACCTTGAAGCAAGGTTGTAAAATTGATTAGCATTAGTTGGATGTTTGTGGAGGCTTAGCGCCTAAACGAATAAAGCGGGATCTAAGCCATTAATCCATATTGTATTATTTTATTTACATATTTTAAATATTAAAAATTACAAGAAAACAAAGTATAGTTATCAATACATCCTAAATTTATGTACTTTTGAGTAAAATAATATTTATGCTCACACTTATATTAGATTAGAGAGATAGGATCAGGCGTTAAAATTGAAATTTACAATAAATTTAATTTTTTTATGGATTTATAACATCAAATAATTAAGATTAAAAATATCAATGACTAAAATTAAAGCATAATTCCCATCATGCTAATTAATTGTTTTATAGTAATAACTAAGCATGATTTATAATTAATAACTAATTAAGCATTATTAATTTTTTAGATGAATGACATAAATTTATTTTATTTAATTTTTAGCATAAGATCTGCATAATCGATCGAATCGCCATCTAACTAGACTGCCTACGTGGCGAATAGGAAAAAGAACGTTTTAACTCAATGGATATAAGTCTTTTTTTGGGTCGGTCGGTGTCCACCTAGCGCCTGGATCAATTTTTACATCGATGGATGCTTTGGAGGAGTCTTGGAGTATATATTCTAAATTCAGCTTTCACATAAATACATACAAAAACAAACATATGGAAGAGGTAGCTGGAAAACTCAAATTTCAAGAAGAATGGCACAAGGGGCCCAATTCAATGGAAGAAGCAAAAGAAATTAGGCAGAAACTGTGGGAAAAAAAAGACTTAGGGGCTGGTGTGGGACATGGCCCCCATGAATTCAACAGTAGCTTTTACACATTTTACATATCAGATATTGTCCGATAAAGAAGAAACTACCTTCATGGTACAACCCATGTGTGTGTGTGTGTGACACTTTTGACTGTCCCATTTCACACGCCCACACACACACCCGCTCAAATCATGTGTATATATATATATATATATATACATATAGAAATAGAGTAGAGTGGTTGCAGTGAGGCATTTGGGTTGAGTATCGGAGGGCATGGCTGAATTCAAGCATCTGGTGCTGGTGAAGTTCAAGGGCGACGCTGACGTGGACGCCATTCTCAAAGGATTGGAAAAGCTCGCCTCCGAAATCGACACTATCAAATCCTTTGTCTGGTTAGTTTGTTTAATTCAGACATGCATGCATCTTTGTAATAAATGATTAGAATGGTTGCATCAATATCGATATATGATGGCAGGGGGGTCGACATTGAGGGGTTGGAGGCTCTGACGCAGGGATTCACACATGTGTTCTTGATGAGCTTCGGCAGCAAGGAAGATATGACTGCACTCGCCGCCCACCCCAGCCACGCCGAGTTCTCCACCACGTTTTCCACTGCGATTGAGAAGGTTGTTCTTCTTGATTTCCCTGCGATTACTGTCAAACCCGCAGCTTGAATAATCAATGATAGGTTTACATCAATATCATATATGTGATGTTGTGTGTGTGTGATCTTCTTTGCATCCTATTCCTACCTAGCTAATGATATTGTTTGTTTGAGTTTTTTCAATCACTATATATCAGTATCACTCTTTGTATCAGAATAAACATATATATATGTTTGTGCCATTTCTTGATCAATATTGGATATATAGTGGGAGAGTTGGGATTTCTTTTCTTGCTTCATCACCAAATGCAAATTTTTTCATACCTGCAAAGAAAATCTGTCAACTACAGAAGATGCAGAAAGCAGTAATATTTTTATCAATAATTAATTATTCTTTTTCTTGACAACAACCACGTTTGCCAACCACTGTGGGTATTTTACCTCTCTGATGAAACCTACTTTTAAAAAGTTCTGAACTTCATCGGCAATCGCAACTCTTTTATCAGCCGGGAATCGACTTCTTTTTTTATGCACCGGTTTGTATGCGGTATCAACCTTCAAGCAATGTGAAATCACCGAGGGATCAGTCCCCAGCATCTCGGAATGGTCGAAGGCAAAGATGCTACACTTCGAGCGCAAAAAATCCTTCATCATTTGCTTATAATTAGGTGGAATGTTCCTTCCAATTTGTGTGGATTTCAACTCACCCTTTTCATCGAGTTCCATCTTCTCAGTTTCCTCTAGCTCTTCCACTGTCCCAATTGTACGCAATGTTACTGCATAGCAATCCCGTGCAGTATGTTGTTCCCCTTTGATCGACCTGACTCCCCACGGGGTTGGAAACTTTATCACCTGATGAAAGGAAGATGGGACTGCTTGGAGCTCAAGCATCCACGGTCGACCTATTATGACATTATACGAACAATCCGCATTAATAACTTGGAATCGAACCGATAGGTTTATTCCCTTTGAATAGACGGGTAAATATAGCTCGCCAATCGGTATTAGTTGTTCTCCACTGAACCCAATCAACTAGCTCGTACTCGATCTTAAATTCTTCTCCAGAATTCCCATCCCCTTGAAAGCTTTCATAAAGATTAAATTTGAGGAAGCTCCACTATCTACCAAAATTCTTTTCATTCGACAATTCTCGATTAGCAGTTCTATTACTAACGCGTCATCACGAGGGTGCTTTACACTTTCTAAATCCGATGGTTCGAAAACTATCTCCTCCCTAGATATCCAAGCTGGCTGTATCGAATCGATATTCCTTGTTTCTCTTCTATAACGCTTGTATGCATTTCGAGAGGGTCCGACCATCGGTGGTCTGCCAGATATCATGTGGATTGTTTTCTCAATCCTAGGCTCCTCCATCAATGGCACTCGGTTTGCTCCAGTTGCACTTTCCTTCATCCCCCTGCCAACTTTCCCTTTTCCCCTCTTCCAAGTATTATTCTTTGCCTCTCCTTTCAAATGATGCAAATGACCTTGTTCCAACAGCCTCTAAATTTCCCTTAAAAAATCATGACATTCCACCGTTTTATGTCCATACCCTTGGTGGATCGCACAGTAATTTTCTGGAGTCTATCACCCAATGTTCGCTAGCACTTTAGTTGGCCAGTTCACTTTCTCCCTCAGGGCCATCATCTCTTGGATTACTACCATTGGGCTCGCATTAAGCTCGAAAGACTTAGCTGTTGGTCGTACTGCTTGTTGAATTGTGCCTTTTCTATCACTTCGCTGAGTGTATGGTTGAAATTGATTCCATTTGCTACTATTGGTATCCGACCGCACCACTTTTTTTGCTTTATTCTTCCTTCCGAAATTCTCCTCTTCCACTTCCTTGCGAATCTATACTTCCGATCGTGCCATGATTTCGGTATAAGTTGAACAAGTATACTTCACCAGCTTCCAAAATAGACTCTTGGAGTGATTCTCCCTCCTTTTTCACGACTTGGTACAAATCGTCTGACTGTTTCGGAATGCGACGATTGCTTGAGAAATGCGAGGAAAACTGTCGGTGCAATTCAGTGAACGAGTCGATACTTCCTACTTTCAAGTGCATAAACCACTGCATGGCTGGTCCCTCGACACAGACTCCGAAACTCTTGCACATACATGCCTCTCAAACCGCTTTCGGTACCGATGTAGTTTGCATTTTGAATTTATATAGCGTCACGAACTCATCTGGATCAATGGTTCCATCATATGCTTTGATTGCCAGAATGGTGAATCTCTTTGGAATCCACGCATTAGCAAGTCGATGGTTGAATGGCAAATCATTATAATCTCCTGTCACTGGTGGTGTAGTAACATTTATCATACCCGGCACAATTGAACTTCCTGGTCAGTTCCTCCAGCCTAGTTTCTAAATCCATAATCCGATCCTCTTTTGTGTCTTCCATCGGCTTGTGATTTGAGAAATGATCTGAATTCTCAAATTTAGTGTCTTGACGATTTGTATCCATATCCACCGCCCTTGATTGTTCTTGAAACACAGCCAACTGTTCCCGTAATCTCTCTGCATCCAAGGTAGCACGCCGGTTCTGCTCTCTGAGGAACTTTATTTCATCTTCCATTCTCCTCACATTCTCTTCAAACATCCCCCTGTTCATCGATGAGTTTCCCTCCATTCTTTCATCCTCCCGTGCGCTCACTTATTTGTCCATTTCTTTTCTTTCTTCTTCTTCCCACAGACGGTGCCAATTATTTGTTCAAGAAAAATCAAAGAAAAAGAATACTAAAAAATGGATCAGTGCTTTTATTTTCAATAATCCAACCCCTTTGCAGGTCGTTTTTACATCTTATTTATAAGCTCATCAAGAATAATTACACACTTTTCTTCCATGATTTAAGGAGTTAATTCTTCCTTTCTATAACTGACTCGACTTCCATTAATTGAGCCACTTGATCTATCTATCCCGCAGTCTTCGTCTGTTATCATTGACCTTCCTCAAATGAAGTATTTAGAAGCCGTTCGATAGCCATTGTTGCAAGTCGACCGTTTCTCCTTTATGATGGTTCGAGTTGGTCTCACATGTTGTGTTTTCTTCATTGAATTGCTATAAAAGCTTGGAGGGGGATTTATATATTTCCAAGAAATTATGATTATTTTCTTGAGCACAACAATCATGATATACATGACTTTTACAATTTCAACACATTTCTATGTTGCTAGAGACTAGATAACCTAGCTTTGATGCACCAAAACCAATACAAATAATTTTAAGATCTAAAGGGGTACAATATTCCCAACAACGAGATTCGATCCTGATGTCGTCAATCTGGCAACTTCATGGTGGCTACGTCACTAGTTTGAACATTGATCCCCAAACTAACTAGTTTGATATTTCAAATTGGTGAATATGTTTCTTGCTTGAGTTTCCGAATTGGCCAGTTCCAGATTGATCTTCAGATTGTCTGAGTCATTTGCATATCCACAAACTATTTCTTCAATTTGTCTTCAATCGGCTCTAATTGCAACTCAATTAAAGACCTTACAGGACTTTATATTTATGATCAAAATCAGGACTAATCTAGAGAATATTTAAACTGGTATTAACCCATCGTAACAAATTAAAGATAAAGAAATTTCTAATAACCAAATTTTCAAACAATATTAAATGACAACTGGTTAGTTTAATTTATCAAAACACACTCAAAAGCAAAATTACAATGTAATGTCTAATATCTTCCGCCTTCTGCTCATGGGCCTCATTTAATTAATTCTCACTCCACACATAAAATATTCATGTGACATTTTTTCTCTTCTATTCCCTAACATGGATGTTGATTTTTATTTTTAAAAAACCATTTAATCCGCTTACAATGAAATTCTAGGTTATCAAATTCCATATAATCTCAAATGTATAATTTTATATAATTAAGATAAAATTTGAACAATTCAATTAAATCAAGCGACAATTTAAATTTATCATCATGCCTTTTTTTTTTTATATATATTTTCTTCTGTACTTATTTACTATGGTGGAGCTATTCAAGGGTTTGGGGTCGCCCGCCCCACGAGAATTTTAATTTCTTTTAATTTAAATTTTATATTAAAGAAATTTAAGTATCCATCCCATGAATTATACCGTCATGATGCTTGAAGTTTGCAGCGAACCCTACTTATTTGAAATGTATATTAAATTGATGCAATCATAAATAATGTTTAATATATTTGTATGAATATATCCTTTTAATAACACTTAAAATATTATACGTTGCACGGATAAAATACTAGTTTGTAAGTAAAGTTGTGCAGTGCAATAAAGAGTGAGGAAGAAAAACTGGAGGTGAGAAGATGGCAGAAAAATTAAAACAATTATACATGGATTACAATTTACAATTACATTACATATATCTATTGGTGTAAACTGAGAGGTGAGAGCCACTTGCTAAGTCAGAAATGAGGGGGGCTCTTCAAAACTTCACATCTTAGATATGGTCCAAGAATTGAAGCACAAAGTACAAGTAACAGACTGTTTGATGGGGTCCTTCCACCCACTATGCCTTATCCAATTAATTCTGAATCCCCACCAAACATACGATCTAATGATATTCTAGTAAGTGTTTCAGTGTCTTGGTTATTAAATTTTAATAACTACTATTATGAAAATAATAAATGAAGTATAATATAATATATTTTAATTGATTTTTAGAGTAGAATATAATTGTGGTTATGCATTAATCAATTTTAGTAATACTTTTAGTTAAAACTAAAATTTTAGTTACTATATAAAATATTATATACCTTAATTGGATGAGATAAACCGTACAGTTGAATTTATTAAAATTTATCTAAATTGTAATAAATTTATAAAGAAATTAATAAAATAAATAATTTTAACAATGGGATATACTTAATATATTAAAGCAAAATAGTTCTACTTATTTACTAATTTGTTATTTTCCCTCCAAAAAAATTTCTTACAAATATTGACATTAATATCTTATTTACTTTTATCTACCAATCCATCCAAATTTTATTTCACTATTTCTAAATTATTTCATACTATCATAAGACTAATAATTTAAAATTATATCTTATCCCAAATCTTAATTAATAATCAAATATATTATTTTTGAATATTATAATTTAAGATCTAATTTTTTCCACCTCAAATGATATATTTCAAATTCCATAAAATATAGTATATGATATCATAAGAAAATAATTTGTAATATATTTATCAAATAAGAGAAGATCTCAATAATAACTTTACACTATTATTTTATCAATAGTAATAATGGTGATTAAAAATTAAATATGTGTATATTTTTTATAATCACTTAATATGTGTATAATTATACTCCCTTCGTCCCAGCAGAATTGTCACACTTACCAAATCGGGCGTCCCAACCGAATTGTCACATTTCTAAAAATGGCACTCTCAAGTATAAAATATTAATCCCACTAACTCATTCTACACTCACAACTCTTAATTCCCTTGCCGAAAAGAAGGTAACTATTCGTACGGGACAAAGGGAGTATATAATATTATGAAATATATTTAGTTATTATTTAATGCGTTATATTGTGCAACGCGCGGGTGTAAAATCTAAATCTCGTAGGTAGTGAAATATGAAAAGTACAAACATAAGATTTCATGTGCACCAAATATATAGTATATGTGACCGTTTTTCTCCTCTTTTCCCTTACTTTGATGTTGATTTTTTTTTTACAGCATATATTGTTTCTTTTTAAATATCTTTAAAAATGACAAAAGCATGTTAATTGCCAAATTATAAGTTTTTTTTTGGCCCCTTTTCGTAATTTCAGCAAAATCCTCAGCCCTTGCACATAGGTGCCGAAGTGTTATAATTGTCAAGAATCAATTATTACACAATTTAAATAATTATCAATTTTATATTTAGGGAAACTCGGAAATTTATCTAAAATCTTTTCATTTCTCGGAATTCTATTCAAACTTTTTAACGATTGGAAAATTTATCTAAAATAATTATTTTGTTAAGAAAATTTATCCAACTTAACTTACAGTGTTTATTTTATGTCTGAGTCATACGTTAAGTTTCACGTGGCTCATAACTGACATATGCGTGGATCTATTTTCTTACACATCGAATAAAAAGTACATTTAAAGTGATTTGAAATTCAAATACTCTATTAATGATTTTGATGATGTGTCTTCGTTTTCACAATTGCTACGGTTGAGGTTTTTATTTAGGATTATGTGCTAAAATTCTTTTTTGGTGCAAAAAAAAAAAAAAAAAAACAAAGAATACTCTTTGAATCTGGCGATGGCGGAGGAGTTTAGCTGAATTGAATTAGAATGTCGAGTAGAGAGTAATGATAAAATACAACGTACAAAGTGATGGAAGAGTAGTGGTATGAAATGGGTGGAACTAAAAGCAGTGCAGTGGAAACACTTGAGAACTGGAAATGTTGAGAGAGAGAGAGGAGGTGATTGTTGAGCATTGAGAAATGCTGCTCTTTGCATTGGGAATAATGGTTTCAGTTATTCAAAACCAAACTGGTCTAGTCCCTACGGAAATGGATTTTTGCTTTCTGAATTCTTTAAGAATTTGCTTGTAAGTGGATTCTAAGAATTAATTACATATCAAGTTTTTTTTTATTATTATTTGTTTTTCTCAGTTCAAATGATTGGTGATGTTTTGCATTTTTGTTGGCATTGATATTACTAGACACTGCCATCACACTCAAGATAGATATTTCTACGGCATAAAATAAATTAAAAGTGGTAATTATCTAATACAATTAAGTTGTGATAAAGAACTGGTAGTGCCTCCCATTTAACACGAGACAGCAGAGTTATTCCAAAGATTTTATTTTCCAGATGGAGATGCTACCCTTGATTGAATTCTATGATTTTTCCATACTTTTGGATTATTGTGTAATTACAATTTTATTTCTAATTTGTTTCATTATTGGATCGCGATGCAGGTATTCCGTAGTTGCTGATGAGGATATCCAAAGATATGAAAGATATTTGCGAGGATGATGATAGGGCTGTGCAATTTGGAGATTTAATCAATTTGGAAAAATAGAATTTTTATTTGATGTTTAAAAAAATAAATACATGTGCACGTTTTTTGGGCGTCACATGGAACTTAACGTATGACTCAACGTATAAATTTGCAGTGATTAATTCTGTAAATCCACATTGATTAAGCCTGTAAATTTGCAGTATAGAAATATTTATACCTCCATTATCTGTTATACCTAATGCATTTCTTTTATGGAACTTTAAAGTAAAAGTAGTTGTATTGATTAAAACTACAAATTTTCATTGTTTAAGTTTGTAAATTTGCATCATACAAGTGTGTATACTTGCATTATTTGCTATACCATATGCAGTTTTTTATTTAACCTTACAATAATTGAAGTTGCAGTGCTTAAGCTTCTAAACTTACATTGTTTAAGCCTTTGACTAGAACGGTGTTCGGCATGTTTTATATATTTATAAGTGGCTGGTACTAATTTATTTTTTATTTTATAGTTGTTTTTATGCCAGTTGTAAAGGCCTCATTGAAACCATTCAAAGGGACCAGTTTTTCGCATGTTAGATGAGGTATGCTAATAATGGGACCAGTTTTCCGCATGTTAGATGAGGTATGCTAAAATTATTGGAAGTAGTGGTGGCTAGCAATTTGTATACATGTTTTTTTATTTAATTAGTCGTTTACAGTTAATTTTTTTAAATGCACTTTATCATTCAATTCTTTTATGTTATTATTTTTTTTTGGGTAAATAGGGCAAAATACCCTAAATTATTGACGTTTTCGGAAAAATACCCCAATCTATTTTCATCTGTTAAAAATACTTCAATCTTTACTTTTCTTTATGAATAATACCCTAATCTATTAATTATTTTGGAAAAATACCCCAATCTATTATTATTAGTTAAAAATACCTTAATCTTTAATTTTATTTATGAATTATACCAAAACAAGAAAAATTATTGGCTCACACAAAGATGGCGGTCAAACCAACTATGTTCGTTTGTATTATAACTATCGTTTTGGTATTATAGTTGTTTTTTCATCTTTGTGTGAGCCAATAATATTTATTGTTTTGGTATGATTCATAAATGAAATTAAAGATTGAGGTATTTTAAACTAATAATAATATATTGGGGTATTTTCTAATAAATTCAATAGATTAGGGTATTATTCATAAACAAAAGTAAAGATTGAGGTATTTTTAACTGATGGAAATAGATTGAGGTATTTTTCCAAAAACGTCAATAGTTTAGGGTATTTTTCCCTATTTACCCATTTTTTTTAATAAATGTCTGAATGTAATGATATATAAATAGTAATGCATCGAGTTTTAAGATTACAGATTCATTATAATAGTTTTAGTAGTTGCAGATCTTTATACAATATACTGCAACTTATATATCCAAACATTGCAGTTTTTATTGATAAGGAATTTTGTTTTTTAAGAGGTTTTATTAATATTGCAACAATACAATTAATGATAAAGTATATATCTCAGTTAATCTTTTTTTATGACCTTTTAATTTCAAATAATGCAATTATGATAAAATCAACATTGCAACTATATATGTAATTAAATGCATATTTTTGAGTAAATTATGCAATAGATAACAATAAATTGCTTAAATTTGAAATCTCTCATCAAAACCAAATTAATTTTGAATATGATAATTCAAAGATCAAATCCTATAAAATTAGGAAGGAGATAGAACTTAATTTTAAATTTTTAGTATTGTTGGTCCCAAAATTAGAGTATGAATATCAGCAGCTGAAGTTAATTAATCTCGCACTTGTTCTGAAAACTGACTTGAACTCAGTTTTCAGTTTTAATAAACTCAATTTAGCTCAGTAAGTTTTAAAATCAAGTAAGTTTCAGGATATACACTTCAATACTTAGTCAAGTATTGAAGGTTTCAAATAAGTAAGGAAACTTAATGCAGAAACTTAAAGAAAACTTTAAAAGACACAAGATATTCTAGTGGATAGGAATCAAAGTCTTGCGTCCACTCTTCTAAACTTAATCGTGAATCCACTAAGTCACAGAGTTACAAGTCTTCACACGATCTATTGTCAGCCCGTCGGAAAACTCCGCCCATCGGTCTGCTGACGTCACTCGCCCAAAAACTCCTTGTAAGCCTGCTTCTTCTTCAGGTTGAAGTGAGGACGCACCCCGTAGCCTTCAAACTGGAAAGATGGATGTTTACTTGTTTATCCAAGAACTCAGGTTGGTTGGCTATGCCTGTAATAATCAGATTCCCAAAATAGGAAACTGGCTGATATGAAAATTACTTGAAAAGTAATATTCACCAAGAAATAGCTTCGGCTAGAGTAGCTTCAGCCTTGTGCACTTAGACGGATGCACGGTGAGAATAACTTAAGTTAGAAACTTAAGTCTCATGTTCAGATAACGCGAAAGTTCAGAGAGCTTTTTAGTAGAGAGTTTGGCAGAGTATCGGTTCAGTTTTGCGCAAGTTCTAGGTATGTTTTTCGTTCGAAGTGTTGAGCTATTTATAGGTTGATTCAGACGAAAATTTGAATTATGTCCGTTAGGCACATCGAACCAGCCGTTAGAGACAAAGATTGGGTCGT
The DNA here is from genome assembly GCA_026898455.1 of Plectranthus barbatus. Taxonomy (NCBI): domain Eukaryota; kingdom Viridiplantae; phylum Streptophyta; class Magnoliopsida; order Lamiales; family Lamiaceae; genus Plectranthus; species Plectranthus barbatus. The sequence continues at coordinate 139,007 of JAPKLW010000522.1, forward strand.
CCAATCATCATTCTTCCTGCTCTGCTTTTTGGCAATGTACTTTCTACCTGCACTTTTTAGACTAAGATTCAGTCCGAGGAATCTAAATTCCAGTTCCTCGTACTGACTTTAGGCATTACGTGGAGACATCTCGAGGCTGACTTTGGATTCCTTGTGCCTCTTTGTGTTTCACGTGCTCTTTAAACTCTGAAACTGAAAACTAACATTTCCAAAGTCAGTTTAAGTTTCCATCTTTCTTGAGGGAAACTCAATTTCCAGAAACTGAGTTTATTCTCTTACTAAGTTTTAATCAAGGGAACATTGTCTTTAGTACTTCAAGTGTCTTCGGTTCTTGTCTTTAAGTTCAGAAACTTGGTTCTTGATTTCTCGAGCTTTGTTTTCTTGAATTCCATCATCAGAAAGTAAGTTTTTGATTGTTCGCTCGATCTTCAACATCCAAGTTTCTACACTATTACTACTCGATTAATCCTATACAAGAAATACATTTAGAGACTCTAGAAACTTAACACTAAAGTCAGTTTCGGCACATCAAAACATCAAATTTAGGGAGTAAATTGAAACTCAATCTAACAAGTATTTTAATAAATAAATCCCATAAAATTAGTGGGAAAATCGTGCATAATTCCGATTACAAAAAAATCCCTTATAATGTTACTTTTTGCTATAAATAATGCAACTTTTTTCTCTAAATAATGCGGTGAATTCGTTTAAATTTAAAAATTGCAAAACATGAAAATCTAATATATTAATTTCGGAAATGGAACAAATGGGAAGATTTAATTTCAAAACAAATATGAAAATACACTTTAATGCAACTTTATCTTAATATTAATGCAGCTAATTTTTTTTTTTTTTAAAAAAACTTGTGGTCTCATACGTTAATTTGACGATTGAAAGATCCAGATTAGGTCTTATATCACATCTAAGAGGTGGTTGCCACTATACCATATATAATGTAGGAAGTAATACCGTATATTGATAGTAATATTGTTCTAAAATAAGAGCAATACCATATTATAATGCAGGAAGATGTTTTTTAGGTATAAAATGAATATTTTAAGTATATAATGTATGTTTCTTAAGTATATAATGCATGTTTCTTAGATAAATAATACATGTCGATGTCGAACATGCAAACATAATCTTAAATAAGTACAAAGTGACAAAAATACCCTATAATGCATGTTTTTTGAGATAATATGACCAAAGATTCTGGTAAAATCCTGAGCGTACAATCATCAAATCAATGGCGATGATTTATTCTTAATTCTCATGGTAAGGGTTGTTGAGGTTCGATTTGTGATTAGATAGAGACCATTGGAACTTATGATAATCCAAATAGAATATGATCGAAAAACCAAGCAATAAAATAAATGTGTTACGAAAAATGAGAGAATTCAGCTAAGCAAACTTGAGTATAAAGCCAAAAATGTGTGCAAAGATGAGCTATCGGCGACCCTTTATAGCTCAAAGGAGCCGTTACAACCCTAGCTATTTTTGGGGGTAGTTCCGATCTTCATGGGGACCGTTGGTGATGATCGCTGCACTTTCTTCGGGTCCATGGAGCTAAGGTTTCAGTTGGATGAGGAGATCTTCCCGTTGGCGATGCGGAGAATCTGGAGGCGGTTCCGATCTTTGCGGAGGTTGTTGGTATGGGTTCCTCAACTCCTTCCGAGCTTTGTGCGGCCTGGGACTTAAATTCGCCATCCTCTTGAAGGGTCGTGTATTACTGATGCCGGAGCTCCTTGCTGGGAGGAGTAGGTCATGAGGACCTGTGGTGGTTCCCTAGATAGTGGGTCGTGACATAGACCTCTTGGGTCGTGTTGCACGGAGGCAGGACCTTGCTGATGGTCGGTTGGGCTTGTTCTGTTAGGTAGGTCCTGATGGGCCTTTGGGAGCTTGGGAGAGCGAACCCTTTTTAGGCTGTTGCTGTCACTACTGGACCTGGGCCTGATTCTTGCAGTCCAATCACTTTTGGGCCCAACAATAGCCCCTTCGGGCTTGGGGTCAAGTGCTAGGGAGGCCCTAAGGTCGAACAGTTAGGTCGTACCTGTCGTACGCAAGTGCAAAAAGCGTGGAAGTTCCGAGCTCCTCGTAAGGAGGCATCAGGAGCCCTAAGATCGTATTAGATCATGAGTTTGGGACCCTATTGTTTGCATGGGTCGGGTTCTACCAGCCAAGTCGCAGCTTTGAAAATCGTGCGCGGGAGTTATAGGCAAATTTGTTGCCTAGTGCGGTGTAACCGTAAATTAGTGGAAGTTGGGGACCTCCTAATCCCCTCGGTGGGTCGTATGTGCTGGCTCCGGAACTCCTTGTTGGGAGGAATGGGTCATGGAAGCTCTCGCTATTGCCCTCACTGGTAGGTCGTGTTCTAAGGTTCTGGTTCGTGCCTTTTGGGAGTTGGAACATGCTAGCGGGTCGTGATTCATTGGACTGGTTCCATTGGGTTGGTCCTTGTGGGCTTGGAGGAGCTCGTTATTCGAGAGTCGTTGAACCCGTTTGGGTGGACCTTCTTGGGCCGTTGACGTTCATTTTGGTTTTGGGCCTAGTTCTTATAGCCCAATCATATTTGGGCCCAACATTATGTATATAGTTTATAGTTGAAATTAAATTATAATGTATGATATTATAACTTAATCCTCTAAGAATTAGATGTTATGTATACTATGTAGTTCGAATTCGGCATGAACTGGATTCAATTCAGCAAGAACATGCACTCACAAGTTATGCCAAATTTGAAGAGAAATCCAGCCCGATTTAAAATAAAGGCTGAATTCCTGCCCTATTTCGCAAGTCATGTCAAATTTGAAAAGAAATCTAGCTTGATTTCAAATAAAAGGCTGAATTCCTGCCCTATTTCGCAAGTCATGCCGAATTTGAAGAGAAATCCAAACTGATTTCAAATAAAGGCCGAATTCCAACCCATTTCTAGACACACTTAAACCCAGAAAACACTTCTAACTGTGACCAAAACAACAAGATAAATTCGAACCTAACCCTGCTTAAAAAACTTGCTTTAAACCAACAACAATTAGAACAAAAACTTGCTCAAAAACCAACAACCATTTGAAATAAACCCTGCTAAAAAATACAACAAACTAGAACCAATTCTTGCTCAAATAACCCAAAAATATCCAATATTCAAACAACAAAATACATCACAAAATTGGACAAACCAAAACATCCAATAAAAGTAAAATCATCCAAATATCATCATCCAAACAACTATCCAAATGCATCATTCCTCAAATGACAAATCAAAAATACAATGAGCCATATACAACCTATATTTTTGCTCAACATCATCCCTTTCAGCCCAATGTTGATTCGGTCCACAAATCAACTGGTCCGAGTGAATGCATGCATAGACTGCTTCATTGAACATGCACTGAGAACAATCAAATGATATATATATATATATATATATATATATATATATATATATATATGTGTGTGTGTGTGTGTGTGTGTGTGTGAAATCTATACTTTTTGTGTGCTAAACTATGAACATTTCATGTATATTTCACCCAGGAAACTCTCTGTAACTGGTTAGTCTGGGTTGTCTTCAAGTGGCTCTAATAGGCACTATTATTAATACAAAGAGACAAAAAGGCCTTGAGGGTGGGGACTCGTGCAGCTGCAACATGATTTGAAAAAGGAATTGATCGTGATTTTGAACTTGTTCTTTTCATGACCCCTCCATATCATTGTTTTAGATATATTTGATGTTGTTTCAGGTATTTTAGTGTTTGATGTGTGTAGGAAGGAGATTAAGCATAGAGCCACAAGTTTAAGCCATTTTTGGATGAATTTCGACCCAAATATGTCATGTGTTAAGTTAATTTCGACCCAACTGGAGCATGAGGAGTTGAAAGTTGGAAACAGAGCCAAATTTCGACCGAAGCCCATTTGGTTTCAATCAAAATCTGCCAGATAGAGGCCAATTTTGACCCAGATCCATCCATTTCAGTCGAAATGGATCGTGCTTTAGGATTATCTGGAAAGAGAGCTATTTTGGTCGAAATCCAACCATCTGGGGCTAAGTTTTGGAGCGAGAACTAACTATAAAAGGGGGAAAACATAGATGGCTCGGGACTTTTGGCGGTTATTCGGTTTGAAACACTTCCAAACTTTCTCAAATCATATCTGGAGGAGATTCAAAGCTAAACTTACCTAATTGAAGAGAATTCAAGGAAGGAATCAAGATTTGAAGCTAGGAATCAACAATTTGGGGAAAATCTACTCTCAAATCTCTCCTTGTAATGATTTTTCAATCTTTTGTATTTCCAATTGCACAAGTTGAAGGTATAAGAGGCTAGATTACTTTGGATATTGGATTGAACTCGATGTAATGGATGCTTGGATTGATTGTCTTCTATGTTTAATTTCTACTCGATGTAGCCAACACGCAGATCTAGGTGTTGTGATAAGTTTTTTGTATGTGAGCATAGATCTAATCGATTGTGAAGTGAATGCTCATAGGTCGCGAATCCATGTGCTATTTCGAGTAACTTAGGATTGGATAACGTAGTTGTTTGATAATTCTATATCATCTACGATTTTCTCACCGGTGCTAAGGGGGTTAGTCAATGTTGGATGGATTGATCAACTCAATTGGAATTAAAATTGGTTTACCTAGTTCAGTTGTTTAATGCTAGTCCATTTCTATGTTCATTCAAATATCCAGTTTTCCTTATTGTTGATTCCAATCATTTGTGAGAGTTCTTGCTACTTGTTGATGAGATTGTGTTGATTTGGGGGAAGTGAATTGTTGCTGGAAAATTGTTAGTGAGAATCATTTATTTTCTTAGTTAATTGGTAGTTGAGTAGACTTTAAAGTTTGCCTAGAATAGAAACAACAACTCAACGACTAGAATCGTGCTTGGATATAAAAGATCACAATTATAACCAGTAGTAGTAGCAGGCGAAGCGAGACAAGATTTTGATATTTTTATTCTTGATTGGAGTTTGATTACTTGTTGATGTAATTTCCGCACATTAGTGGGACAAATCTGCCCGGGATCTCGATGTTGGCGATTTAAGGTGTGAAGGGGGAGTCTGTATAACTATTTTTCGTTAAAAGATGGTATGAATAGAACAATGTGCAAGTGTACGCAATCAACAAGTAATATAGTCTAGGAGACTAGATATCAAACCCTATAGAGTGCTTAATCAAGCCGTGCGCACAATATTGCTTGCAAAATTGGTTTGGTAATGCATACTCAAATTATAAGAGCAATAAACCAAAGTGAAAAGCAAACTAAAATGAAAAAGAATAACAACCCTTCTTATCATAAACTAATCACAAATAACCACTAACACGTGTAACAAGGAGAAGAGAAACACACTTGAGTTATAGATTTTCTAATCTTCCATTGTCCTATATGCTAGAGCATAGATCTCGCATTAACTCTGAGTCTTAAACCTCACACAAAATGATTAGCGAGCTGTCACTCTACTAAATCTACAAAATCCTACCATTCATCATATGTATATGCACGAAATGGTGATAAAAAAACACATAAACAGAATAGGGGTTTGATATTAAGTCATGCTTCCTCATATTTCTACACAACATCTTTTCAGCCCACATAAGTGAAATAACTCTCTCCACTGCCGTGCTCAAGAATTCAATCAATCAAAACCAAGGTCAAACTCAGATTTAAGCAAAATCGGCCATTAACATATAATCAAGCTTAGATAGAATATCCAGAACTCAAGTGCCACAAGTTTAGCTCATATTCAAAGCAAAAAGAAAATAAATAATGAAAACTAGGTTCCAACTATCTAACATTCTATTAACTAAAAGCATAAACTAGAGATATAAGAAAACCAGCAACAATCTGTCGAGCAGCTGTTGTTTTTCTCCTTCCCCATCTCTGCGCTGCCTCCCAGATTTCCCTTCTCCAAATATGGCTTGTTGAGAAAGAATGGTGATATCCCCTTTTTGTTGTTCTCTATCCTCCTTTATGTACCCTACTTTCTCCAACAAAATGTATGTTGTCTGTTATGCCCTAGTATGCTGTCATCAAAACTTGAGTTACACTTTTAAAACCAGAAATAACTCTGAAAAGTACTTTTTCTTTTGAGTCAGCAAAGTGGTCCACCCTAGTACAGTCTCTCAGCTCCCAGTGATGCTACTCCGATGCTCTAGCATAACATTTAGCAGATTTACTCTTTTAACTCTTTGGCTTGAAATCTGGTTAATCTCACTCCTTTTCCTTGCAAAACAACTAAAAATTGCAAAACACAACTATACAACACACATAATGCAAACAAAGATAAATATAACACAATAACAACCTAAAACGGGTTTCGAAAAAGCATAAAAGGCTCCTCTTTTATAGTTTAAGATGAGCCGATACAACTCTAGAAGATTTAGAAGGTAGTTCTGGATTTTTGGATGGTCGTGGTTGGAGGTTGGCGGCTGCGTTCTTTTTGGAGGTTGTTCATCTAGAGTTCCTCAACGGTCCTCTGAATTATCTGTGGACGGACCCTTATCCACTCAGCTTCTCACCAGTAGGCTACACGCGGAACATGCGATTAGTTCCGATTCCTTCGGGAGCATTTATCTTTGGGTCTTCAACGATCTCCCAAGTTTTATGCAGCTTGAGACTCGCCTCCTTAATCTTCTAGGTAGGTCGTGAGCCGTGGTTTCGTAGATCCGAGTCGTGCACCTCGGGACTTAAATCTTGCTTGTAGTCCGTGGTCTTGGACCTTCCTTATAGTTCATGGTCTTGGACGTTGCTGTGTGAGCTTCGGGCCGGGACTTTCTTTGAGTGATGGACCTTTGCGTCTTGGCCGTCATCAACCGTACTGGGCGTGACCTGATTTTGCCCAACCAAATTTTGCCCAATAACTATTACATTATTTAATTTTACGACGAATATATTATTCAAACATATGCAATAGGGATTTCGTTTGAAAGATAATTAAATTATCTTTAATTTGGTATATAACACGTCAAAGAAATAATTTTAATTGAGTGAGTTATGATTATTTATAGTTTTACAAAAATTTTAGAGGAGAGAGAAAAATGCAATTTTGGCGGATAGCACTTTCACGTAATTACTTATGATTATCAAATTACTATTATACCCAATTAATGTAGCATGTTTCATTAGATAATGCACCGAAAAATCATTTTTTAAATTAAATCTAAACATTCCAGATTCAAATTTAATGGTTGGATTTTGGTCTCGTATATATATATATATACATATATATATAAAGGGAGTGGATCACATGCTAAAATTAGTTTGTGTTAAATAGGAATTAATCTACACCATTCATCTTAAAAATTAATGGTTGAGATCAAAAGTTTATACCAGATTTCATGTTTTTTTGCTTAATAAATCATGCTTAATCGAATTAAGCATGATTTATAAAGCAATTAAGCACGAATGAGAATTATGCATAATTTTTCAATCTTTGATGTTTTAATCTCAACCATTGATGCTATCAATCTAATGGCTGAGATTCATTCCTATTTAGCACAAACTTTAATTTTAGCAATTGAGAATAACTCTCTCTCTCTCTTTATATATATATATATATATATATAGAGAGAGAGAGAGAGAGTTGCGTTCAAATCCGAACTAAATACCATGAATGAACATTGACCTAAGATCCGAGCGTCCATTTTATTGATCTGATGGCTGAATTAATGACATGTGGCAGATAATTTTATTTCTTTATTTAATTGAAAGGGTGTTATGTGAAGAAAATATTATTATAACTTATGGTAGATTTTATATAATAAGCAGTTACCTAATTTCATGCTAAATCAAATATTAAACATATCTTTCCAAATTGTTTTTTATTTATTCACATGCTCAACGTGGGGGGAGAGATCTTCGGTTTGGCCTGTGTGAAAATTATTAGCTTCCACTTCCGACTGCTGCAGCCGCCGCCCCCGATGTCAATTCTTCCTCGCCCATAGATTTCCCTCGATTTAATTCACTAGTGCATTCGAATTCGTTCTGAGATCTATAATTTGAGAATTTGATAGATTGTTTTCGTTATAAGTGGTTAATGCTTTAATTTTCATTTTATTTTTTCAGTCAATTTTTGGGGGTTTTAGTTCTTTCGATTGCACCGGATGATGAGGACGCGATACGGTGTAAAAGTTGTGGCTCTGATAAAGGATGACAAGATTGATGATGCTTTATTGCAATTGGAGTATTCGTCAAGAAATCTCCGATAGATTTAACGTTCTACAAGGTACTTTGATGAATTTTTCTTATTCCGTGTGCAAAGTGAGGTTTTATCAACTCGAAAAAATGGAATGCGCTTTAAATGCTTGGGATCCTTTTGACAATTGAATCTCTCAGAGTTATACCAACAAGCAATTTTGAATTGGCTTATAATGTTGCATGCTTGTTGATAGAAAGAAACAAGCATAAAGATGCAGAACAACTTTTGCTGTCAGCTCGAAGGTGATGCACAACTCCTTGTGTGAGCCTTTATTCATTTGTTCCTGCAACAAGGAGTTGTCTGTGGACCTGCACTTTATCATGCTATCATGTATAATGAGAATATGTTTATGGGGATTTATCTTGTTTATCAAAATTCATCATTGTTTTAGATTTGTGTCATATATAGAATGTAATCTCATTGTTCATTAGTATGATATTTTCTTGAAGTTCATCATTATTTTAGATTTGTAATCGCACATTGCTTATTAATTATTTATTTATTTTATACATTGTGTGAACTTAGTTAATATGTATCATTGTACGTTGTTGACATTATCATTGTTACATGTATTCAATATCATTTTATCAAAATTATCGTTTTAATTTTAATTGATTTTTAATACACTTTTAAGATCATTGTTATCTTTATTCAATATCATTGTACGAATAATTAAAACTGTTTATACATTCAACGATAATAGAATAGTTGAAGTTGAAGTCGCACTCGATAAATCAGCCAGAAGATTTTATTTCACCTTCCAGTTTATCACACTTTGACAGAATTACCTTACAATGACACACAAAGCCATAAACAATGATAACGATTAACTTAAAATTATGGTAAAATATTAATGAAGTTGAGAGTTAATTATGGAATAGATCGTGGTGTATTTTTTTGGGTAACTGCATCCGAAAAATCTGCCACGCGATCTTATTTCTCTTTCCAATTTATACAATTTGGACAAAACTACCCTTATAATGATACAAACAGAGCTATACAATGACATTCGGTTGCTTTTAATCAGAAACATCGATTTTAGAAATTAACGTGTAGATCTTGGTCTTAGTTCATTCATGCCCTGAATATATATATATAGCATATGTTCAGTCTGGATCACATCCCTGTATATATATATATACACACACACACAATCAAACAACAACTAAAACACAATCAAGAAACATTGTAAAAGTAATCTAGCGGCTTTATCATTTTATATATGACACACGAAAAAATAATTTAAATTGAGTGAGTAATGATTATTTAAAATTTTATAGCAATGTTGGAGGTGAGAGAATAAAGTTAATAACAAATAAACGTCTTAAAAATGAGAAAATAGATTATGTTTTTTTTTAAAGATGAGATGCGGTCCCCTTATATTTAGAAAAATTAAATAATATTTAAGATGTGGTCCCCTAATATATTTATTGAAAAAGACTGAAAAGCCCAAATATTGAAAAAAGATTTAATTTTCTAAATCAAATTTGAATCCTTGATTTTGAAAATGAATGCATCAGATTTATTCTCATCTCACATCTGGGGAGACATTTGTCACTTTAAAACATCCCTATATATATAGGGATGCGATCCAGTGAGAACTACTCTTACCATAAGAAATAAGAACTAATCCTCGCCATTGATTTTGATGAATGAACGCTCAGGATTTTACAAAAAAATTCGGGCATTTTATCTCAAAAAACCTGCATTATAGGGTATTTTTATCATTTTGTACTTATTTAAGATTCTGTTTGCATATTCTATCTCGACATGCATTATATATCTAACAAACATGCATTATATGCATAGGAAACATGTATTATATACCAAACACTCATTATATACCTAACAAACATCTTCCTACATTATAATATTGTATTACTCTTATTTTAGAACAATATTACTATCATTATACGGTATTACTTCCTCCATTATATATGATATTACTTTTGTTTTAGAGAAAAATTATATTACTTTCATTATAATACATATGTTATTACTATATAATACATAACAAGTGCAAATATAATAATGAATGATGATTTCGCTGAAATAAACATGTTACATTTTATCTATCATATTCTGCATTATATAGTGTAACTTCATGCATTATACTGTGCAATTGCATTCATTATATAAGAATTTGTGTACTGTTACGAGAATTATGCATATTATATATGGTATTACTTTTATTTTTAAAAAAAATTATATTACTTTCATTATAATTCATATGTTATTGCTATATAATACATAACACGTGCAAATATAATGATGAATGATGATTTCGCTGAAATAAACACGTTGCATTTTATCTATCATATTCTGCATTATATACTATAATTTCATGCATTATATTGTGCAATTGTATTCATTATATAACTTCATGCATTATATTGACCTCAACATTCATTATATACCTAACAAACATGCATTATATAACATTATAATATACATTTATATAATATAAAAAATACATAATTAAAAACAAGTAATATATGATCAACTTTTATAACAACTATGATATTATCTACAGTATGCAAAGATAATGAATTTTTTTTTTGATCTTGGAGGAAAAAAGTTATTATATTTTATCTATCATATTTTGCATTATATAATATAACTTCATGCATTATATTGTGCAACTCCATTCATTATATAAGAATTCGTGTACTGTTACGAGAATTATGCATATAATCACTAATTTTCATTTTTTACGATGATTTTTAAATTGAAACATATGCAATATGGATTTCGTTTGAAAGATCATTAAATTACCTTTAATTTGATATATGATACATTAAAAAATAATCTAAATCGAAGGAGATATGATCATTTAAAGATTTAGGATGATTTTAGAGGAGAGAGAAAAAATATTACAAAATTACCCTTTAATGCATGTTTTACTACACTATAATGCAGATGGGATTTATTTAGTCTTGAGCGTTGGATCACCAATTGGATGGCCGAGATTAATTCTTATTTTCACATGGTAAGTGGAGTTCTCATATGATCACTCCCCTATATATATATATATAGTTCAAAAGTAGTGATCATATAATAATAGCTTTTCTCATGCTAAATGAGAAAGAATCTAGATCCTTTATTTTGTTGATCCAATGGTTGTGATAATTCAGGATTTATTAAATAAATAAGGTAATTAGGGTACACTACAAGAAAAAGGTTAATAGACTACACATAATAGACAACGCGAAAATTCCTTGTGTAGTCTATATCATAATAGACAACACGAAATTGAAGACGCGTAGTGTATTGGGAGGGCGCTAATAGACGACGCGATATTGATATAGACGACGCAAAAAATTCGCGTCGTCTATATCAATATAGACGATGCGATTTGTCGCGTTGTCTATCGTCTATATATATATATAAATTTTTCTGATAAAATTAACCTTATTCCCTTAATCGATTTTGCCCTAAATTTCTCGACACGCCTTATTCCCTTCCCCTGTCCTGCCGACCGCCGGAGTATCTCCCTGCCGGCTACCGCCTGCCGCCTTATCTCCCTGCCCCGCCGCCTGCCATCGTATCCCCTTCCCTGCGCCCGCTGTTGTGTCTGCTGCCTCGCCACTCGCTCGACGCTGTCTCTCCCTGCAGCCAGCCCCACCGCAGTCTCTCTCGCTGATCTCCAGTTAAATGTAAAATACTTGTGCTATTCCTCACCTTGTGTGGTCTCGTCCAAGCCCTAGCCAAGCGTCGCCATCTACGCTACCGGTCCGCACCGGAAGGTCACTGCACCATGCAACTCCGCCATCTATCCGCCGTTAATTCTGTTATTACAGGTTTATTTCACTTTTGCTCACAGATATTTGCCCTAAATTTCAGTTTCCTGTCTTATTGTCAGTTCTTATTATTGCTCGGGGTTAAGATTTGTTGATGTTTCTCTACTTGCGTGTTTCACCTTTTCGATAGTCAGTATAGTTGGAATTTGAGTTTATGTTGAAGATTGATTTTTCCCCAAATAATATGGGCAGGGCTTCTATAATGTGAATAACAATTGTCTTAGTCGACATGGTTTTAGCTTATGAAATTGTGTCCAATGTCAAATTCTACTTATGGACCCTTTGCCAACTGTTAGTCGTGCTTACGGGATGATACTTCAAACTGAGGATCAAAAGGAGGTTAGGACAGCTTTCAAATATGGTTTTATTATGGAGAGCAGAATTACAGTAGACACTATGCTATACATTGGATAGTGGAGTCAGGGGCGAGTGTCCGTATTGGTTTGTGATGCTGGATTGATGACTAATTTGAAAGATTTAATAGCAATACATAAAATCTATTTAAGGAACGCTCATTATACATGAGCGTTCTTGGATTTATTCACTGTAGCAGAACGGAATTGTTGGACGGAAACATACAACTTTGCTTGAGGTAGTAAGAGCCTTTATGTTTTAACGAAGAGTAGTGTCATTTGATATTGAGCAATCGGTTCGTCTTCCAGAAAGTGATGATGGAGTTCCTGAGATTCATTTTTCAATAACTAATATACTCTTTGACAAAATAGTCGAATTAGCATTTATATTCTTATTTAATATGCACTGTCATTATTTTTATGGACTTATTTCATTTTTTTTAGATATTATATTTGCGTTTGATTTAGTAGTCAGATTAAAAGACACGGGCTGACCATATTGTTTGGGTATATATTTGTAATTTAGTTTGTTAGCTCCTTCAGTGTATGTTGGAGTGATCTAGAACTTTTGAAACATGTTAGCTTATATCACTCTAGATTCCTTGGGGTCATGTAGCTCAAGTATATCTACAAGTAACTTTTTCTCTTGGATTTTATGACTAATTTTACCTTTAGAAACAGTAAGTTTATGGCCTTGTTTTATTGTGTGTCTTTATTCAAGCTGGTTGAGTGATCAATTAATTTATCACAGCTCATTCTTACCTCCTTGTATTGTATCATCAATGCATTACAGTATCTTACAAGAAGGATTGTTATCTAACTGATCTGTTTGAAAACTCGAATCGCTGAACCTGAACCAACTCTAATGAATGCTTCAAGTTCATTATATTATATATCTTGTACAGCAATAGCTTGTATATCAGAGAATTCTTTTTTTGTTTCTTTATCTTATCTAAGTATTTCTTGATTTTCTGTTTCTATGAAAAATTTCATGGCAGTAAGTAATCTAACTTGGGACGTTGCACTATTTCATTTCCTTGGAGACGGGCGATATTGATTGGTTAGATGTTTCTTTTAAACAAGTGAAAACTCGAGCTCCATATCCCTTCAATATTTCGGAACATCCCATAATATTTTTTGCTCTGCTCCTTGACTGAAATAAATTGTCTCTGAATTAGATTTCAACGTCTGCTTCACTGATTATGTTACATAATAATTCATGACCTCAGAGTGATTATTGTATATCATTTTGTCTATGATTAATTGGTAATGAGTTCAAGTACAGAAAATAACATCCTCTTCCCAAACATGTAATTTATGGTCACCAATGTGTAGGGACTAGGAGCCAATTATCCAATCCAATCTTTTTCTTAATTTTCATTTAAGCTCAAATGCTAGTTATTGATAGAAGAAAGATAATAGTCGATTCGATAAGTTCTCTATTAGCTCATAATTGTTTCGGTTGACTTTATGGTTCTTCTCCGTTCTAGATATTACCTTGATATTGAATTTCATTATATGAGGCTGCATTTGGATATAATGAACATATATCCAATTTGAGTGAATGATCTCCAACATGCCTTTTGAGTTATTGAGAGGGAAAGAAAATACCCTAACGTTTGTCAAGGCAAGAAATTTACCACTATAAATGTATACCTTTTACAGTTTTACTTTGGATTCCACCTTTGTTATAAATGGCCATTTTTCTACTTTATTTTCGCCACACTTTGAAATTATGGATTTTCTTGCATCATGATATTCTTGATTTGTATGGAGTTGAATTTCTCATAGAGTCGTTGGGATTGTGAATGGACAATTTTGGAATTTTTTTCCAATGAAATGTATGTTAAAGATTTGCCTTTCCCACAAATCTCTAACTTGAACTAATTAGATGGACTATAGTCTATACATAAGCAATAAGCATAAGTAGTTGATTTAGTACTAAAGAAGAGGAATTGAGCAATTAATTGGAGGCAGAGTTTTGTTCACTACCCTTTGTTTAATTTTAATATTATAATTTAATTTTGGATTTAATGCATGTATCGTTATCATTTTCTTTTCTGGCTGAATAGAGCGGTTTTATTAAAATGCAACTTTTATTCTAAAATTTTCAATACTATTATGAGTTGACTGTAGTATTTCATTCATATAGTAATAATGCTATGAGTGTCCAATTTTCTGCTTATTTAATTGTGTAAGAATTAGTCAAAAGCCATAGGGGTATAGGATTGTTGAAGCTTTGATGATTGAAGAATACTCAAATACTTGTGTAGTTTCAGTGAAAAATGAGGTATGAGGGTTGTGTTATCGTTATTATGTGATAATGTTGTTTGTTGATTTTTTGGTTTAATCATTTTAAGATGTTATTATGCTTTTCGATTATCATTAAGATATTTGAATTGTATAAATGTGGTTTGTTGATTTTTGGGTTGAACCATTTTAAGTTGTTATGCTGCCCGATTTTTGTTTATGATATATATCTACTTAAGTGACTGTGAATTAGTAATGGTTATTGATTTCATGTTTGCGGTTTGTGGTTTGTGGTTGTCGTGTTCTTATTGCTTTAGGATTCCAATTTCAATGTGTTGTGCTATTAGTAATGATTTCTTGATTTCATGCAGTCCCTTTTCAGAATGTCTGACCAGCAAGCTTTTGACCACAGATCTGTTTGAGGCATATGTGAAGAAGATTTCTGATGTACTTAGATTACTTTGTATAGTTGTAGTTAGTTTTAACACTACATTATTTCAAAACATATGTAATTTTGAGAATTAATTTAATTGTGAGAATTATTAAATTGTCATTTTCTATTGTTTTTTTATCGTTTTTGCATTATATAAATTATTTTATATCATTTTTTACAGGATTTTTGAAATTAAACAAAAAATAGAAAAAAACAAAAAAAACTGTAATAGACGACGCGGACAACCGCGTTGTCTATTGACATATAGATGACACGGATTTCCGCGTTGTCTATTAGCGTCCATCAATAGACTACACTTAAATAGACAATGCGGAAATTTTCAATAGACTACGCGATTTTCGCGTTGTCTATTAACTTTTTTGTAGTAGTGGTATCTTAGTAATTTTATCTTTAAGTTTGAATAACTGTCTTCTCTATCTTTAGATCTAAATATTCTCTCTCTTAACTTTCTCTTTCCTCCCATTATAATTAAACGATTATATATTTCTCGATTCAAATCTATTTTTTACGAATCATATATCAAATTAAATGTATTTTTACGACAATTCATATGATATCCATATTGAATATCTTAAATTTAGAAGATTCGCACGAAAATCATAATTTTATATTCAGCTGGTACATGTTCTTCATTATATTTACGTTAGGATATAAAAGACATCAATTTTTTGCATCAAATGATGCATTCTTAATTTGAGTAAGATGCATTTTTATTGTAAAGCATATGCATTTTTGTATTCATACTGAGTGCATTTTTTGCATTGATTATATGCTGCATTTTTATGCCTTAAATATTGCACTTTTTACATCAAATGTATGCATATTATGTTTAATGAACTGCATGAAATGAAATTTTTGAATATATATTTTTCACATTTTTACCCTTTTATTTATTGAATATGTGCAAAAAAATGCACCGAAAATTGGACGAGATTTATATAATCTGAGCCGTCGATTGCAATATTTAATGGCTCAGATTTTTTCGCATTTAGAATGGAAAATTCTATTATCACCTAATCACTACCCTATTGTTCAATATTATAATGTATTTCAGACCTAACAATAATTTATTTTTTTAATTTAAATAAAATAATTAAATTTATCAATAAGAATAATGATAAAATCACTTATTGGATAGATAGTAGGACAAGGTCCCATTATTGAAACAGTAGCTTTTATGCATTTTACACTGTGAGACACCTTTGACCGTCAAATTTCACACACAACACACGCACACATGTATCTATATATATAGTATAGGGATAGAGTAGTTAGTTGCAGTGAGGCAACATTTGGGTGAGTTGGGCATGGCTGAATACAAGCATTTGGTGTTGGTGAAGTTCAAGGACACCGTTGACAGCGGTAGCATCGATGCCTATCTGAAAGAACAGGAAAAGCTTGTCTTGGAAATAGGAATGATCAAATCCTATGTCTGGTTTGTTCGCATCTTTGCCATAAAATTGTTGCAATATCAATGGTGAAAAGTATTTTGTTGATAATTTGATATGGCAGGGGGCAAGACACTGAGGGCTTGGAGTCTATGACGCAAGGTTTCACGCATACTTTCTTGATGACATTCGACAGCATGGAAGATATCAATACATTCGTCAACGATCCCGGACACGTGGAGTTGTCGAAAACGTTTGCGGTTGTGGCTGAGAAGTTTATTATTCTTAATTTCCTAGCCATTACTGCTGCCATACCGGGAGCTTGAGCAATATAATGCCTTGCCCTAGCTGAGGTTTTTGTCAAATTGTGTGTGTGTTTCTTCGTTTGTTTGTTTGGCTGTTTGAGCTTCAATCACTCTTTGTCAAATTAATGTAGTTTTTGAGAGGTTGCTCTGCCTTCTGGTTTCATGGTGGAGAAGTTGACCACAAAGAAACGAACCACAGAATTAGACGCAGAAATTAAGAGAGTTGATGAAAACGAAAATGATAGTGAATTGGATTTTAAGAAATTGAAATCTTTCTCAATTTATGTGTGTCGATCCATCAATAGAAATCCCAGTCAAATATTCAAGCTTGATAATATATTTCAGGCAATATACAACAGCAAACTTATCACTAACAGTTTCTCACCAGCCAATCTTATGCTAACTGTTCATTTTTCTGCTGAGGATAAGGTGAGGTGACATAAGCACCTCAAACCAATTCTTTTAAAAAAAAAAAAAATCTCACTCCATATATACAATTCATATTAGAGCACGTCAGCCAATTAGTATTATACTTCATCCGTCCCAGTTTGACCGTGTAGCACCCCGATTTTCCCTTCAGAATTGTTTGGGAACGCTACAGTGGCGTTGGTCAATTTAACAACAAGATGAACAGAAACAGTTACAACCCAACGCATTCATAAAATAGTAATAATACCACAGAAAGAAACAATCTCCAAGAGTTATTACATAATTAAGGTAAATTCTCAAATTTAACAAGAGGGAAAGAAATTTAAAATTTTCAGAGGTTCATTGCAGCGGAAAGTTACGTAGCGGAGATATGCATATGAAGATGCATATCTCAGGATCTTGCTCTTATTTGTATCACATAATCACTGCTTCAGCGCCTTCACACTTCCTCTTCCTCGTCCTGGCCTTTTTAACCTACACATTTTAGAAATAATGCGAGGGACTGAGTACTAATGTACCCTGTGGAAACATGCCCGAAAACGTACATTTATAATTATGAAAGCTATGCCACACACACCGTTAATTTACGGGTTTTGTTGAAAATACCGTGAATACCTAAAACATTTATAACTTTCCCTGCAGGCAAATGTTATAGTATGAAATCATATCTGTTTTACCATTTTGTAACTGGAAGTTGGCCTACTTCCGAGTTACGATGAACAGCCGGGAATGGCGTAATCCACTCTCACTTTCATCAATTAATGCACTGATCTCAGGGCGTACCTGTGAGACCCGATCGATTTTATAGGTACCGCGTACCTCTCCTTATCACACCTTGAGGTGTCAGCACTCCAGCTGAGGGACCTGAGAATTACGGAGCTAGTGGCTCGACGTTCATAGGATAGCAATCCTCTTTAATATTAATAAGGTTTGGCACGAGCCTCGGTGCCCGTTCCGTACCTCATTAATTATCTCTCCGGGAGTTTAATCAACCAGAGGTACATATATGATATCACAAAAATATTTAGCATAGACAATCAGTTTAAAATAAAAACATCTTATTACACATTTTAGAAAAACGAGCTTACAACTCGAAAAGAGAATTTTTAGATTTTTACCGAAATAGTCCCCACCTTTCAATAGCGTAAGAATTTATAGAGTTGATGAGCTTCAGTGATTCCTCGTGTTTCCTTCAAACATCAATACATCATAAAATATGTTAGAATATATAGTCTAACAATTATTAGTTAGTATTTAGTTGACGTGTTAGGATTTCAGGTTTTTGGCTCTACTTAATGGACTGATAACCCAACAATTCGACACGCTTTCCTCGTATATCAAGGCATGCATGAAATTCAGAAATAATAACCTCGGTTACAGTTATCAAGTCGCATAACTAACACGTTATATTTAAATAGGCAATTAAACGTGCATTATTCGACATAATCCAAATGCAACGTCGGAAGTTAATTCTTTTTGCATAAATATGTGCATGAAACATAATATTAGACATGTATACGTTTATGCATCGAAAATAAATGGAATCGGATAAAAAATGGGCAAAATACGCGAAATTGAGTTGGACGGTATTCTGTCTCGATCGACAGAATTTCGTCTGTCGACACGCACGCAAAGCCTCCATCGACACCTCTATCGATCGACAGAAAACATACCCATCGACACAATGTGTCGATCACCGGTATTCCTGTCGATCGACAAGAACACTGCTGCTGTTCCTTGCGTGCGCGCAACCTGAATTCGTGCGACGTGCGCGCACTTTTCTGGCGAAACCAGCCATCTCCGACCTCTGTCACTTATCCTATTTGAGCCTATATCAACCCATGACCATGAATGCACTATGAAGTCGCCGAAAAACTGAAATATCAGCTGGAGAAGAAGGAGAGACGAAGCTCACCTCGCGTTTCTTTCACGACAGCAGCGGCGACGTTCCGGTGAGTGGTTCGGCCGGGGATCAGTGTCAAAATGTTCCTGTTTTTACGAGGAACACGAATATGTAAACCAATCTAAGTTTTATCGTCAATTTATTGAGTAATGAATATCTATGCAAAAATCCCGTCTTACCGTCGCAGCGACTTCGGACGGCGATATCTTATTCGTCTCACGACAGAATTGGGTGATCTCGGTTGCTGTGTAAACTACGTAGTACAGGATTCGAGTGGGTGGTGGTGGTACATCGAAAATTTTCTGGGAGGTTGCCAGAAAATGAGGGTGAACAGGTGCAGTTGGAAGAGTGCAGCCGGAGGGTTTAAATAGGGCTGGGAAGATGACTTCATTTATATCAAGTCTTCCGTCTCTTTATTTCTTCTTAGGCTAGGCATGTGTAGAAATCCTTAGGTGATATCTCAAAATTAAAATCTTGTCTCTCTTCTCTGAAATTCCTTACGCCATATTCTTTCTAGTTTGCACATAGATGCTAGGTAAATGTAGCATGTGGCTGAAAATTTTGCATATCTTTTGATATTTGTAATTTATGAAATCCCCTCTTATTTTCCTCTTTTTTCCCACGTCATAATTTTTTTTTTAATTCATGTAATAGGCATGTGGTAGGAAAATATATTTGTATTCTTCCAAACCTTTATTGTTAAATAAAATTTATTTAACAATTTAAGGTTTAATTTATTTCTAGGATATTACATTCACCCTACCTAAAAAAAAAGTTCGTCCCTGAAATTTGCTAGGGATTTTCAAATAATTCAGGATATTTTTCCTTCATTTTATCCTCAAGTTCCCACGTAGCTTCTTCTTTTCCGTGGTGATTCCACAGGACCTTTACTAGTGGAATCGATTTTGTCCTCAGCTCCTGGAACTTTTTGTCCAGTATTGCTATTAGTTTTTCTTCATAACGTAAGTCTGGATTTAGCGTGACTTCTTCTTGACGTATCACATTACTTGGATCGTATACATATTTCCTCAATGGTGACACGTGAAAAATGTTGTGTACGTTTCCCAAACTTGGTGGTAAAGCCAAGCGATAAGCGACTTGGCCTATTTACTCCAGAAATTCATAGGGACCTATAAATCGAGGTCGTAGTTTCCTTTTACACCGAACTTGATAATGCCTTTCGATGGTGAGACTTCTAAGAACACTTTGTCTCTAACCTCGAACTGCAGTTCAGTCCTTCGGGTATCTGCGTATGATTTTTGTCTACTTTGAGCCTCTTTGATTCTTTCCCTTATATGTCTGACAATTTCAATCATTTCGCCAATAGCATCTGGCCCAAGTATTTTCCTTTCTCCTACTTCATCCAAGTAAAGTGGAGATCGACACTTTCTCCCATATAAAGCTTCATAAGGAGCCATGCCGATGGTCGCCTGATAACTGTTGTTATAAGCGAACTCAATTAGTGGTAAAATTGGCTCCCAACCTCCTCCTTGGTCCAAAACGACCGTTCTCAGCATATCTTCGAGGGTTTGAATAGTCCTCTCCGATTGACCATCAGTCTGCGGGTGAAAAGTCGTACTGAAATTTAGACGGGTTCCCAGTTCCTTTTGCAGACTAGTCCAGAATCTGGACGTAAACCTCGCATCCCGATCAGAGGTAATAGTTACTGGTACTCCATGTAACCTGACTATCTCCCTGACATATTGTTGAGCGAGTTTGTTTGATCCGTGTGTTATTCGAATTGGCAAGAAATGAGCACTCTTCGTTAGACAATCTACGATCACCCAAATAGCATCTATACTTTTCTGGGATCGCGGTAAGCCTGTGACAAAGTCCATGGCTATATGTTCCCATTTCCATTCCGGAATATCTAACGGTCTCAATTTCCCATATGGCCGTTGATGTAATGCTTTTACTTGTTGACATGCTAGACATTTCTCAACATACATTGCCACATCATTTTTCATGCCGTCCCACCTAAAGCTTCTATTTAGATCTTGGTACATTTTAGTGCTACCCGGGTGGGCTGTATACGGCGTGTCATGAGCCTCACTCATAATTTCATTCCTGAGCTCTGCACTGTTTGGCACAAGAATCCTATTTTTGTGCATTAGTGTGTTATCAGGTGTTTCACTATAATCTTTGGCTTCTTCCATCCTGATTTTCTGACGAACCTTCTCCAATTCGTCATCCTTTCATTGTGCCTCGATAATCATTTTCCTCGAATCTTGCACAACACTTAAAGCTGCAATTTCACACCTTTCTCTCATCGAAGGTGAGACAATTTCCAGGTGTAGTCTTTCAAAGTCCTTGATCAGCTGTTCCTCCTTCGTGATTAAAGATTCCAATTGTGCTGCACCTTTCCGGCTTAAGGCGTCAGCCACTGAGTTTGCTTTGCTGGGGTGATAATTGATTGTTAGATCGTAGTCATTGACTAGTTCCAACCATCGTCTCTGTCTCATATTCAGGTTCTTCTGTTCGAAAAAATATTTCAAGCTCTTGTGATCCGTGAATATGGCACATTTCACACCATATAGGTGAAGTCTCCAGATTTTGAGAGCGTGAACCACTGCTGCTAGCTCCAGTTCGTGCGTTGGGTAGTTCAACTCATGTGGTCGAAGTTGTCTTGATGCATAGGCTATCATTTCGCCATCTTGCATCAATACGCAGCCAAGTCCATTCTTAGAGGCATTTGTGTATACCTCATAATTCTTTTCTGCTTCTGGAACTGCCAAAATTGGTGCAGTCGTCAGACGTTCTTTTAGCATTTGGAAGCTCTCCTCACATTCTTTTGTCCATTCGAACTTAATTCCTTTCTGCAGCAGTCGTGTCATCGGTTTTGCTATTTTTGAGAAACCTTCTATTAATCTTTGATAATAACCTGCTAATCCGAGAAAACTTTGGATTTCATTCGGTGTAGTGGGTGACTTCCACTCTATCACCGTCTGTATCTTAGCAGGGTCCACCTTGATTCCTTCAGCTAACACAATGTGACCAAGGAAAGTTACTTCTTTAAGCCAGAATTTACATTTGCTGAATTTGGCGTATAATTTTTCATTCCTGAGTGTCTGCAGAACGGTTCTCAAGTGTTGCTCATGTTCTCCCTCGTTCTTAGAGTAAACAAGGATATCGTCGATGAATACTAAGACAAAATTGTCTAGATAAGGGTGAAACACCCTATTCATCAAATCCATGAACACCGCTGGGGCATTTGTGAGTCCAAATGGCATTACCACGAACTCGTAGTGACCGTACCTTGTTCTGAAAGCTATCTTTGGTATATCTCCCATCTGAATCTTCAGTTGGTGATATCCTGATCGAAGATCTATTTTCGAGAATACACTGGCTCCTTTCAATTGATCGAACAAATCATCAATCCTGGGTAGGGGATATCTGTTCTTCAGAGTCAGCTTGTTCAATTCCCTGTAGTCGATGCACATCCTCATTGATCCATCCTTCTACTTCACGAACAAGACTGGGGCTTTCCAAGGTGATACACTTGGCCTTATGAATCCCAAGTCTAAAAGTTCTTGTAGTTGTACCTTCAGCTCTTGAAGTTCCTTTGGTGCCATTTGATAGGGTGCCTTGGAAATTGGTGTTGCTCCTGGTTCCAGGTCGATCACGAATTCCACTTGCCTATCTGGTGGCAAGCCTGACAATTCTTCTGGAAAGACGTCTTCAAACTCCCTGACTACTGGTACATCATTAACTAAAATTTCTGGTTTTTCTTCCTTTTCTGAGCAAACCAGAAATGCCTGATTCTCAGGTCTTCGTATCAGCTTTATGGCTTGGAGTACTGATATTACAAGTACTCTTTGGTTTCTCTTGAATCCATACAGACAGGTTTCTTCTCCAGTTGGTTGGAAAAGAACAACTTTTCGTTCTCTACACAATCGTAGATTTGTGTTCTGACAACCAATCTATTCTGACTATCACGTCCACATCGTGTAGATCTAGGATGTTTAGTTCGGCTATAATTATTTTATGATTACTTATTTGGATTTCCAAATCGCGACAAACAAGGGTAGTGGTAGTCATATCTCCTGAAGGCATAGCTACCCTTAAATCCTGTCTACCCTTTTCTACTTTAAGTTGTAATGTATCAATGCAAGTTGATGATATGAAAGAATGGGATGCTCCCGTATCGAATAACACTATGACAGGTTCGTTATTGATAATGCCCATACCTGCCAAGTTTCCTTCATCTTTATTACCATCAATTGCATAGGCCCTGACCCCACGGGGTGATGGTTCATTTGCTTGTTGTTCCTCATTATTTTGACGAGGCGGTAATTGTCTTTCCTTTCTGTTCCTTCTCCTGTTCCTCCTTGTTTTTCCTTGCGGTTGACGAGCTCCCTGGATTGCCTGAAGTTGCTGGTTTGCAGGCCTCGGGGCATTCTGTCTATTACCCGCTCTAGATTGGGCTGTAGGACATTGTCTAGCAAAATGTCCTGCGACTCCGCAGTTAAAACATTGGTTGCCTGTTGTCAGGCACCTCCCATAGTGTCTTTTCCTACATCTATTACACTATGGGGTCATCGTACCTCTATAATCATTCCTTGGAGCAACTGGCGCCTCAAACCTATGATAGGATGTTATCATTATTGTTGCGCGGCTGGAAATGATTGTCTCTTTGGTCCCACCTCTTCTGGTTTCCGGACCCTTGGTTGTTGGATCGCTGTGGTTCCTCCCATTTCCTTTTCTGGCCAGTTGGCATCAAGCTCAGCTCCTGCATGACCCATTGTGGCAACTTCTTTTTAGTTCCAGCGGCCTCGACATCGAGCGCCATTTTTAGCGACTTCTGATAGTTCAAACCAGGAAAAGTGGAGAGATGGGTTCTGATCTCTTCCCTCAATCCCTCTCTGAACTTTTCTGCTAACTTTTCTGGCGTATCCACTTGCCTATTTGCATGCTGGATTAGATCACAAAACTTCAGATCGTATTCTCCTACATTCATACTCCCTTGATCGAGTAAGAAGAACTCGATCTCCTTGTCCTTCCTGTACTGTTTAAGCACATATTTCTGATATAGTGTCTGTTTAAAACCTTCCCAAGTCAGCTGCTGAGTTTCCTCCGGCGTGAGAGCTTTGGAATACGTTTCCCACCATGTATCAGCTCGACCTACTAGTTGGTGTGTCATGCAGTTAAGTTTATCTGCCGCTGAGCATTGCATGTGTCGAAATATCTTTTCAAGTGCGCGGACCCATTCCTCAGCCTCGGAAGGGTCTCCGGCTCCGTTGAAAGTTGGTGGATGTTGTTTTCTTGAGGTTTCAATTAACATAAAAGACGTAGGAAGCTGAGCTGGTTCGGGCCTCGGCGGCTATTCTGGGGGTTCTCTGACTGATACACTATCCCCAATAGATTTCGCTTTGAAGCCTGGCACAGCTTCTGGATGCGGAATATCAACTAACGTTGGGTTGTCATAATCAGCTGGTGGATTTAATCTTCCCCGACCTCTTCCTTGGCCACGTCCACGGCCTCGGCCTCTACCACGTCCAAAAATTTCAATGTTTGCGGACATGCTGCTAACACTGTTCTTCATTATTAATGATGATCTTCATTTATAAGAAATTAGCATCTAGCCTAGATTATACATTTCTTAGGCAAGCAAGTTCAAACAGCTATCAATCATAATAACAACATATAACAGAATGGTAAAACATAAAGCAATCATCAAGTCATAATAAAACTACGATCAGTATAATCAGTTAGTTAGGCTAAGAACAGTGACTGGTTCCACGAAGAATCAGACTCGACAACGACCTCTGATGGTATCATCGATCGAGGTCCGATCTGGGAAAGCACATAAGGGAAAAGTGTGCTTTGTCCCAATACGATAGGTCTCCCAGTCACTCGCCTACCTACAAAAGTCTACATAAGTAGCATAGTCAATAGTGTGTCTATAATATCCAGAAATATGTGATAATCATCTCGTCCACAACATCAATATAGCCAATCTACAGGGTAATCATCCTCCTCATCCCCAATGGGCACGTAGGCCGTCCCATCTGCTCCCTGCTCCTCATCCTCGCTAGAGTAGTACGCTGATGCGGCGTCAGCGGGATCTGTAGCCGGCTGTAGAATCACCTGGTCAACCTCCTGCTCCCAAGGGTAGGGCAGGAACGGTACCTAGGGTGCAGGCACATACTCCGGCGCTGGAGGCTCGTCGATATGATCAGCAAAAGCATACAGGTCAGGTGCCTGTAATGGAATAGCTCCGAAAGCCCCATCGTAAGGGTGCGGAGGCAATAACTCTGGGTAGGGTAAAGGCGGAAATAGTCCGAGCGGCGGCTGTGGTGGCGGAATCGGTGATCTCACCTGGAATGGTGGTGGATCCAACACCAACGGTGTCGAAATGTCAATCCATGGCCTAGGAGGTGGGATACCCGCACTAAGTACTTGGTGAATCAACTCCTCCATAAACGGTCGGAATAATCCAACCCACTCCCTAGTGTCTGCGCTCTTGTAGCAATGGAAAAAGGCAGTCTGCTGGACCCATAAAATTCATCGATTCGGTACTAAATCTACCACCCTATCTAATGCCTCATATCCACCCACACCTAGGTGCTCCACGGTCTCCCACACAGCGAGATAATCTATAAGCGCAAGGGCTAGTCCCTTCTCGGAGAAACGAGGATGTGCTCGAAAGTGCATAACCCTAGCGTCGTGATGATCCATCTGTGATATTAAGTAAATTGTCAGTATCAATGAAATTAAAGCTGTAAACATGATGCATGTCACCCGTCCCATGACTCTGTCGAGGCTGGCTCGACGTCTGAGTCATCCCATTACGTGTCTTGGTGGCGCTATAGTCCTTCGATACACTACGCCGAGGGTCGTTGAGATCCTCGTGCTGACTCACTGATTTGACTCGAGTCTGACGGTAAATGCCAGTATCGCCGCGTGCTATCTGCACACGTAATCACATAAACTCGTAGATTCTGCCCCACTTGTCAAACTAACGACTGTACATCCGATAGAAGAATGATAAATCTCCCCAAGACGACCAACCTGTAACATAAAACAACTCTCCGCGAGCTGTTTGACCCAGTTAGCAGCCAAAACCTGATTTATCCCAATCTAGCCTAGGAGGCTATCATTACATGTTTGGAATTAGTAAGCTCAAATCATACTCTATATTATCTCAAATAATAACGCATAATTGACATTGCTTGCATATTAAAACGTGACTTTTATATTGATAATTTGCAATGATGTATTCTTTTAGCAATAAACCTTTTATGATCACGTTACATGAGAAAGTTTAGCGGAATAGAATCAACGCTGAATAATTAATTCGTACATAGCACTAGCGAAAATAAATTCCAACGCTAAGCTAAAAAAACATATCAATCACTAGCCTTAGCAAAATTGTAAATGCTAAGCCAGATGACAGTACATTTCTCTTGCAATATTTTCAACACTCGATCAAATGAACTCAAAATTTCAATTTGTTTACCATGTTTCAGGTGGAATTGTGATAACATCATGCATTATCAAAATGTTTTGCAAGTGGTTAGTCAAAATATTACCTTGTAGGTTAAGCCGGTGAGAAAGGAGTGTGACGCGCGAAGTGATTACCTTTTTATCGATCAACTTCTGAATCAAAAGAAATCTTAGATACCAGAGCGCAAGAAAACGACAGCTCTGATACCACTTCTGTAGCGCCCCGATTTTCCCTTCAGAATTGTTTGGGAACGCTATTGTGGCGTTGGTCAATTTAACAAGAATACTTCAACTGGTTGTATGAATTAAACAAGATGAACAGAAATAGTTACAACCCAACGCATTTATAAAATAGTAATAATACCACAGAAAGAAACAATCTCCAGGATTTATTACATAATTAGTGTAAATTCTCAAATTTAACAAGAGGGAAAGAAATTTAAAAATTTTCAGAGGTCCATTGCAGCGGAAAGTTACGTAGAGGAGATATGCATATGAAGATGCATATCTCAGGATCTTCCTCTAATTTGTATCACATAATCACTGCTTCAGCGCCTTCACACCTCCTCTTCCTCGTCCTGGCCTTTTTAACCTACACATTTTAGAAATAATGCGAGGGGCTGAGTACTAATGTACCCTGTGGAAACATGCCCGAAAATGTACATTTATAATTATGAAAGCTATGCCACACACACCGGTAATTCACGGGTTTTGTTGAAAATACCGTGAATACCTAAAACATTTATAATTTTCCCTGCAGGCAAATGTTATAGTATGAAATCATATCTATTTTACCGTTTTGTAACTGGAAGTTGGCCTACTTCTGAGTTACGATGAACAGCTGGGAATGGTGTAATCCACTCTCACTTTCATCAATTAGTGCACTAATCTAAGGGCGTACATGTGAGACCCGATCGATTTTATAGGTACCTCGTACCTCTCCTTATCACACCTTGAGGTGTCAGCACTCCAGCTGAGGGACCTGAGAATTACGGAGCTAGTGGCTCGACGTTCATAGAATAGCAATCCTCTTCAATATTAATAAGGTTTGGCGCGAGCCTTGGTGCCTGGTTCGTACCTCATTAATTATCTCTCCGGGAGTTTAATCAACCAGAGGTACATATATGATATCACAAAAACATTTGGCATAGACAATGAGTTTAAAACAAAACATTTTATTACACATTTTAGAAAAATGAGCTTACAACTCGAAAAGAGAATTTTTGGATTTTTACCGAAATAGTCCCCACCTTTCAATAGCGTAAGAATTTATAGAGTTGATGATCTTCAGTGATTCCTCGTGTTACCTTCAAACATCAATACGACATAAAATATGTTAGAATATATAGTCTAACTATTATTAGTTAGTATTTAGTTGACGTGTTAGGATTTCAGATTTTTGGTTCTACTGACTGGACTGATAACCCTACAATTCGACATGCTTTCCTCGTATATCAAGGCAAGCATGAAATTCAGAAATAATAACCTCGGTTACAGTTATCAAGTCGCATAACTAACACGTTATATTTAAATAGGCAATTAAACGTGCATTATTCGACATAATCAAAATGCGACGTCGGAAGTTAATTCTTTTTTATAAATATGTGCATGAAACATAATATTAGAAATTTATAAGTTCATGCATCAAAAATAAATGGAATCGGATCAAAAACGGGTAAAATACGCAAAATTGAGTTAGACGGTATTCTGTCTCGATCGACAGAATTTTCGTCTGTTGACACGCACGCAAAGCCTCCATCGACACCTCTGTCGATCGACAGAAAACATACCCATCAACACAATGTGTCGATCGCCGGTATTCCTGTCGATCGACAGGAATGCCGCTGTTGTTCCTTGCGTGCGTGCGGCCCAAATTCGCGCGACGTGCGCTCACTTTTCCGGCAAAACCATCCATCTCCGACCCCTGTCACCTATCCTATTCGAGCCTATATCAACCCATGACCATGAATGCACTATGAACTCGCCGGAAAACTGAAATATCAGCTGGAGAAGAAGGAGAGACGAAGCTCACCTTGCGTTTCTTTCACGGCAGCGGCGGCGATGTTCCGGTGAGTGGGTCGGTCGGAGATCGGTGTCAAAATGTTCCTATTTTCACGAGGAACACGAATATGTAAACCAATCTAAGTTTCGTCGTCAATTTATCGAGTTATGAATATCTATGCGGAAATCCCGACTTACCGTCGCAGCGACTTCGGACGATGATATCTTATTCGTCTCACAATGGAATTGGATGATCTCGGTTGCTGTGTAAACTACGTAGTACAGGCTTCGAGTGGGTGGTGGTGGTACGTTGGAAATTTTCCGGGAGGTTGCCGGAAAATGAGGGTGAACAGGTGCAGTTGGAAGAGAGCAGCCGGAGGGTTTAAATAGGGCTGGGAAGATGACTTCATTTATATCAAGTCTTCCGTCTCTTTATTTCTTCTTAGGCTAGGCATGTGTAGAAATCCTTAGGTTATATCTCAAAATTAAAATCTTGTCTCTCTTCTCTGAAATTCCTTACGCCATATTCTTTCTAGTTTGCACAAAGATGCTAGGTAAATGTAGCATGTGGGTGAAAATTTTGCATATCTTTTGATATTTGTAATTTATGAAATCCCCTCTTATTTTCCTCTTTTTTCCCACGTCATAATTTTTTTATTCATGTAATAGGCATGTGGTAGGAAAATATATTTGTATTCTTCCAAACCTTTATTGTTAAATAAAATTTATTTAACAATTTAAGGTTTAATTTATTTCTAGGATATTACTGACCGGGCACAATAACCAAGGATTGTGAGTGTTGACTGAGTTTAGTGGAATTAATATTTTATTATTGATTGTGAAAAAGTTACTATTTTTAGAAATGAGACTAATGAAGATGATGCGATGTAAAAGTAACACTTTATCATGTTAAATTTTCAATCCGAGATTCTCCCACTTCGCCCTATAGAATACCATCTACTCGTATGAAAACTTTATAGCTAGGTAACATTTTAGTCGTTGAGTTTCTATTAACGAGGCAAAATAGTAACAATCTAAACATAAATAAAAGCAAACATATTTCCAATCATGATCAAGTGTACTCCAATGATAAA
>JAPKLW010000522.1:168635-209814 GCA_026898455.1 Plectranthus barbatus
AATTGATAGGTCTAATGTTGATCTTCCTCAATTGCCTTCCTTGTACTTAATCTACCTCTTGATCTTCCTTGATCTTCACCAAATGTGGAGGAATGTGGCCTAGATCCTCTTGAATGTGGATAGGAAGTGTTTGAAAGATGGATTGGGAGAGAATTTTCCTAACGGTTATTTGAAATTTTGGCAAAAGTCCTCTTAAAATTCGAGAATCCCCCTTTTATAGACGAGCAAACAGAGCCTGGGATGGCTCGGGCCGAATTTGGCTCGCCCGAGCAAGCTGGAAAACCACCACAAACCGCCAAAACCCGATCAGGCTCGGCCGAGCCAAGTTGGCTCGGCCGAGCTGATCCTCTGAAATTCCAGGCTCGATCGAGCAAGGCAGGGTCGACCGAGCCAGGCCTCTATTCCACACGGTTCGGTCGAGCCTGACCTGGCTCGGCCGAGCGATCTCTCTGAAATTCGGTCTCTTCCTTCCTTTTGCTCCGCTCGGTCGATCCAACTTCCTTTTGACCTTCGGCTCGGGCGATTTGCCTCCAAAACTCAACCAAAAGTGTTGTTTTATGCTCAAAACTCACCCTACAACATTCCCAACACAAAAACACGAAAACACAACAAAAGAGCAACAAAAACATATGATATGAGGGTAAAATGGACGCAAACGTGCACGCTTACACATCGAAATATAGGTCGTTTTACACACATATCAGAAGTGAGACAAATAAAAAAGGAAAGTGAGACAATTCGAGCGGGACGGACGGAGTAGTAAATACTATTTTGGTAGTAATTCCCTTAAATTATCTTAATCCGTTATCCATCATGAGTGCACAACTCAATTACATAATAAAATACTTTTTTTTCATCAATTACATAACTTATAATCTAATATCATTTATTTCTCTTAGTAGTGACACAACTCAATCTAACATTGCTTATTATAATATTAATTATTCTCTCCTCCAATAAAATATAAAAATTAGAGAATATTTTAAATTCATAATAATTTTTATTTCACAATTTGCTTGACAAATAAAAATTAGATAATTAATATAAATTGTAAAAATATAAATAAAATACATAAAAATTTAAATTATTTATAAAAAAATTTCTCCTATTGTCGAGGATGAGTTTCTTCAACCCTATTTATAGAAAAGATTATGAATTAAAATGATATTTAATAATATTTAAATATGTAAAATGAAAATTTTATTTAAAAGAAAGTGAGATGAGCATTGTTGTTCAGACTTCAGCCAAGTGGGGCTGGCGTTGCTATTTGGCCAAAAGCAATGGGTCAGGGACATGTCACAAACTTTTCTTCAATATTTTTTAATATTATTTTTATTTACCTATCCACCTAAGTCAATTGTGTGAGTGGCCTTATAATTAGTTATTTGGTTTTTTTTTTTTTGTTTTTTTTTTACCATACATAGTTTATAAAATGTGGAAATAATTTGAAATGCCCATTTTTATAAAACATATTATGAAAATATCCAATTTTTATAATACATCTAAAAAATATTAAAAAATATAATTTTTATATGAGAATTTGTTTTATTTAGGTATCCAATGCAATTCTTGGTATGATAATTGTGAGATAATTGCTAAAAATGCATATTTAATGTATTTTATAATTAAAAAATTAACATCCAAAAAAGTAAAAGAAAAATATAATAAGTCAGTTCAGAATCGCGTCTGAACCGGCTCAGAATCGAAACAGACTTAGTATGAATTGGGTCGGTTTCGAGAGTAGAAACCGACCCACGCCGTTTTTTTGTTAAAAAGTGGCATGTGTTTTCCAACATCGGTCTCAACCGGGTCGGTTCAAGTCAGAATCATTTTTTTTTAATTTAAAAATTTTATTTATTGTCCGATCTGCATTATTTTCCTACTTTATACATGCATGATAATAATATTTTTTTTGACTAGATGAGTTAATGAATTTACTCTTACAATGAATTGTAGCTGAGTGGTTGTACAGTACTGTATTGATCAATCCATTCATGTCCGATAAATAATTGATTTTTTTTCCTTTCATATGATCGAAATCATATGCAGACTAGCATACACACTTGAAATTATGCTCATCTCACTCATTCTTAATTTGAAAACATATTTCTTAGTTTTTTTTTTTTTTGAATAAGTCTACATTAAATTCAAACTCACACACACACTCACACACCCAGATGTCCCCCTGGGAGCTTTAACCTGTGACCTCTCATCTCACTCATTCTTATTTTGAAAACATATTTCTTCGTTTTTCAATATGGAGAATTGGTGTTCTATATTTGTTCACTATAATGGCCAATTGGATGAATCGTGCAATTATATTGGTGGAGAAGAAAGGTTGGTTTACTTACTGGCGACCAATCTTTCAATACATGCATTAAGAAGCAACATCCAGTTGATTTTCGATTCAGAAAATATTTTCGGTGAGTATAATATCTATTATACATCCCAAAGTCGAAGTGGACGAATTATAAGATCTTTGTTGGTGACGGATGTTGATCTCCAGCGGTTGTTCGCTCTTTATTCGGAGCCAAATATTTATGCTATTATGAATAATATAATCAACACTGGTGGTGGGAGTTCACAACGGGATGCATCCCCTTACAAACCGTTCATATCTTCATTTAGTCCACCACCGCATGCCAGTTTCAGTCCATGTTTGGAGGACCTTCAAATGTTTGATTCTTCAATGTGTTTTTATCAACCTTTATAAGGTGCAAGCAAGAGTTCACATATTCCTAACTTAAACGAGGGTCTTGACTTAAACGAGGGTGGTGTCATGAAGTCTGATGATGATGAGCAGGCCGATGAAGGAGATGATGTCGAGGAGGCAGAGTCAGAGTCAGAGGACGAAGATTTCAACAATTCATTGATGCATTGTACGATGACAGAATTTTCTGCATGAGTGCAATCAGTTGGAGGTATGAGTGCTTTTATTTCAAATTTTTTGCCGACCCATCCTCTCGCAGCAAGGTCTGAATAGTAACATAAACACTGAAAAGAATATGCCCCCCATGAAAATGAACCCCACCTAACCAAATCCTCAACCAAAACATATACACAACTCTCTATCTTTCGTTTTTCAGATAGTCCCAATGCAAGATTCCACACTACTAATATATTAGCCACCCTCAAGTATAAATCCTGATTAGTGCGTAAAATTTCTTTACCCTTAAATTTCAGCAATAAGTCTCTAGCACTAAGATTCTGCCCCCACAAAATGTACGAAAACAGAAGTGCTAGAATGATCATGATCAGCACAGGGATCAAAACCACTAGATCCAAAAACATATCCTATAACTAATGAAAATTCAGACACTCCAAATTCTATAATCTTCCCATTAATACTGGACCATAAAGCATTGGGGTTGGACTAGTAATTTGATAACTTAATAGCTCTACTAATGGTTGCGATGCACTAGGACCATTATTTTTCCAAATTAATAAGTTATCGAACGGCCCATTAATAAATTGATTAAGCAACCCTTGATCCCCTATTGAATATAATGTCTCACTAATAGTATTCAAAGTGGTCACCTTAGTGTATAAGTTCACTTTAGTATTTAGACCACGAAAAGAGCCCCTAATCCATTGTGGCTGCACAAATCCAACACAAAATGCATCAATTATGAAATAATCGCCAATTTAACATGTAATTTAATTCGACAAAATGCAACACAAAATGTAATTTAATTTAATCCAACACAAAATGCATTCGGCAATTTCAACACAAAATACAATTGCAACAAAAATTAATTCAACAAAATTCCATTTGACAATTTCAAACAAAATAGCAAGGAATTCGGCATTATTCATTCCAAACTTATAAATAATTCAAATTTAACATACACTCATTCCATTCTATGCATACAACCATTCGAATTTACAACAACTTCAACCAAAAAGTTCTTCTTTTTTGCATATTTTAACCGACTAAATAAATCCAAATCGAAATGGATTGGTGGTGTGGGATTGAGAAACTTACTTGTTGAATATTGTCGGCCATCACCATTA
The DNA here is from genome assembly GCA_026898455.1 of Plectranthus barbatus. Taxonomy (NCBI): domain Eukaryota; kingdom Viridiplantae; phylum Streptophyta; class Magnoliopsida; order Lamiales; family Lamiaceae; genus Plectranthus; species Plectranthus barbatus. The sequence continues at coordinate 172,650 of JAPKLW010000522.1, forward strand.
GCAAATCGGAATCGGTGGGTGGAGGAGTCGACTTCGTATCTTAAAGGAAGGGGACCAATTTTGCGATAATTAATTGGTAAAAAAACAAGTTTTCACGTATTGAAGTATAAATTATTCAAAATTTTGACCGGGTCGGGATCAATCGGTATTGAGTCAGTTTCGTCGACTTCGATTCCGACTCGAGTTGGACAATGGGTCTAAATATGGTTCGGGGTCGGGGACAGGTCTGAATCAAGTCGGTTTCATATGGATTAAATTCTTGTTTTTTAGACAAAATAAAAATCCATATTATCAATTCTTAAATCCATTAATCAATTTTCATTTTTCAGTCTCAAATTATTTAATTATGAAAACCTAATCAAATGGCATATTTAATACAATTAAGAAAGCACAAGAATTGACAAACCAATTAAAGATATTGATCGATTCGATAATCCTAAGCATGCATCCAAGATAATCACATAAACCCTAGAATATGAATAGAGGATAACCTACACATATTCATATAAAACAAATATATGAAAAGATAAAACCTGTAAATGTTCTTCATGAATAAACAATCAAATTGAGTCCAATCTTGAGAGATATTTCTCCAAGTCTTCAATCCAAGTTGAGAATAATAGAAGAACAATGAGAATTATAACTCGAGGTCTAAAAAGTGGCATGAATATAGAAATTCGCCAAAACAATGCTATATATACTAAGTCTAATTGTTCCAACATGGAAATAATTAAAAAGGAAAGAAATTCCGCCAAAACAGCCCGTGTGTCGATCGACAGGGCGTGTGTCGATCGACACATGGCTCCCATTTCAAAATCTATGCAGTCCTGTCGATCGGCTCATCCTCGGTCTCCATGTCGATCGACAGGCTCCCTGTCGATCGACAGAGAGGTAAAAATCCTGGAAATCCTGCATTTCGACACCTCCTTCTTCAATAGTTATGTCGATTGACACCACGGGTGTCGATCAAAACAGAGGACATGGTTGAATCGTCCAATCTCTACACTTAGCCGAATTTGCACTCAAAAACCTATATTTTCACCATAACAAACATAAAAAGCATAAAACCAATATGATGCTCAGAAAATAAGTAAACACACCATAAAGACATTAAAATAACCTAAAAATCTATTGATAAGTGAACGAAATAACGCACTTATCAGAAACATGAGTCGGATTAGTCCCTTATTGAAAATATAATTTTTTTAATATGTAAATATTATTTAAATCATAAAGCTATTAAAAATTTAATCAAAATTCATTGTTGTTTGAAAAAACACAACTAACATCCTGATTTTGACTGAAAAATGTATTTTTGGGTATTTTTTATATGTGTTATAAAAATTGGATGTTTTTGAAATGTCAATAAGGATTTTAGGGTATTTTGTGATTTCTCTCTTATAAAATCCCCTATGTAAACCTTATTCTTCACTTTTGATATTCACACAATACTTCTTACTTGGTGTTGATCAATAAATTTCATAGCAGAAATATTATAGATGTTGGTTCCGGTTTTTCAGAGTAATCGTAAGTTGCACAGTGGAAAATAATTTGTTTTATAATAAGCATGCACTTATCCAAATTGATGATAATGTATAAGTTTGGTTTTTCAAATCATTAGATCAGGTACTTAGGTTCAAGTATGTTTAGAGTTTCCCCAAACATATCAGCACGACGGCAATAAGCCCTTAAGAGTTGAAGTATGAAACATACTTGACTGTTGTAATCTTTATTGGAGAGAAAGATTACCAAGAGAATAACTCAAGGACTCTGAGGTTCTGAGTCTCATGTTCACTAGAGTGACACACGGAAGAGCTTTAACAACCTCTAAAATCGAATGGCAAATTTGGCAGCATTTTAGCAAGTTCAATTTTAGGTTTTATTATCATCGGTTTCAGTATTCATTTTTGGTAACCTTCTCCTGTTGAATTTCTCTGGTATTTATAGCCAAATGTTGAAGGTTTGAATTAAATATCCGTTAGAGACATATTGGATATTGTCCAATCGGAAGTCCCTGTTGATTGCGGCTATCGGCGGGTAGGTGGTACTTTTTCCAGATATTTGCACTTACTCTGCTATTTCTGACGATGACAAGGACTGTTCACCCTTGTATCAGAACGCCAGTCTATCAGCCTGAGGAATAATTCCCTGGTTGTCCTAGGTATCAAGACTGGAGTCTCGTGCTTGCAGACTTTAAGTAATCTCCAATCCTTAAAGTCTATACTTGTCAGTACGTTCCTCAAATGATTCTGTTTTTCTCTTTGTGTTGGGACTGGAACTTAGAAAACCATGCTGGTGTCGTCATACTCGAAAGTCCATGCTGGTGACATTATCCATCAGTATATGCTTGGTCCCATACCGGTAAGTTTGGTATCCGGACAAGTAAGACCATACTTGTTAGTCCCATACTTGGTGAATCCCAACCTTATCAATCCAGAGACATGTATCCCATACTTGTAAGTTCGGTTCAAACCTTAGCCTATTGAGTCTCGCGCAACCCAGACTGATTCATCAGTCTGGTCTTCAGATTAGCTCGAGCTTCAACTTGATACAAAGCCTATACAATACATTTTTAGACCATACTGAAACTAATCTAGAGATAAACCTAAGATTACTTTTACATGCTTTGACCCACCCAAAACAAATATAAAATAAGAATTTTCTAAAAAATTTCCTAACAAGAGATATTAGTAATATAGTGACAAAAATTAATTATTGATCCTCGAAAATTAAAAATGTGAATAATTTCTAAGTAATGATTGTTTGAGCAACCTAATAAGAGAAATCTTATTAAATTGGGCAATTCAAAATAAAAAGATTAAATTCAAATACGAGAAAACGTAGATTTTAAGGAATAATTCATATCCTGGATAACATGTGATAGAAAAATTAATAAAAAACCAACTAAATTCACATATGGTGAAACATTAGATTAATACTATAACTATCTGCTAAGGCAAGAATAAAGTAGATCACTAAAAATTTATCTTTTATCAGCCTCAAGAAAAGTTCAATGACTCATGCAAATCAATATATATTCCTTTCTTCTCAGACAAGTTACTAAATTGCACTATTGTTGGTCTCCTAACAACTATGAATTCCTATTCCGCACCCAAATAACTCCTTCTCGACTCAAGTAAAATTGTAAGCATACATGAACGAGTGATAAAACATTCAATGTGAGAAATAAAATAGGATATTTATAAACCAAATGCATGAGAGTAATTCAATTAACTAAACCTGTACATGCATCCCGAGAAGTAATTGAATTCCTAGATTCTACTAAATAAAATAAATAAAGACAGACTAAAAACTAAAATGTTGAATTAGAAAGCTTAATCTATGCTGAATTAGTTTATGCCCTATAGTATTTATAGAGTTGGATGAAGTTAATTTAGGATAAGATTTGATTTAAAGATATTTTGGAAATTCCTGCCAAATTTGCACATATCCCCAAAGTAGGTCATATCTTTTTATCCGCAACTCCTCAGCTCATATTGATGTAATTGCACTTGGATTAGATAGCTAACTTGATTATGTATCCACGAATTTGCAATTATAGATCATATTCCAAATATTGAGTGAGATATGATTGATTTACTTTAGTATTTTATATCTTGAAAAAATATATGCAAAATTTAGGTTCAAATCTTTTTTTCTCTCTCACAATCTTCTAAAATTATGGTTTGATCTTTATCCTCAATTATATTTAATGCTCATATTGCAATTAATATCCATAAACCAACAAAATTTCACCACCAAAGTATAAAGCATATCAAGACACAATTATTAAACAAAAAACATAATCAATAGACATGTACATAAATATATTGATAAGTGCTATAAAATGTGAGCTTATCAACCGCGCTAAACTTGAATTATTGATTTTCCTCAATCAAAAACTAAGAATAAATATCAAGTTAGAATTGTCAACAAGTCACAAGTAAGAAGATACAAATAGAAAATTGGTTAGCTTCCTTGAATTTAATCCTTAGCCAACGTGTTATGCCGTTCCATTGCAATAGCTATACTCACTTGTGAGTTTACAGAATTTTGGTTGATGTTTTGAAATTGGCCACCACTTATCTTGCTTATAATTGGGTTATCTCCAACTATTTTGCCGACATTTGGATAGCCTCAAGTTGTTTTTGAAACAACTAGCCGGGATGATGAGCTGATTTACTGGATGGTCAGTTGGGCTAGGAGCTGGCAAATTGTTCAGGTCTCATCATTCTTCACAGTTTCTTATGAATTGTTATTTCACAATTTTCATGCAAAAGACAATTTTGTCACACAAAATATCTCTTGAGCTTTTGAGATTGGAGATAATTTGTTTTTGTTTAAAGTTTTCTTTATTTAAAAGTTTTCAACCTTAAATTTTCAAGATTTATCATCGTGTTTATTTCTTTGTTTAATGTTTTTCAAAATTTCTAATGCAAGACTTAACTTTATTCAACTCATAGGTTAGCTTTCTAACTTTTTCTTACAAAGGAGCATTTTCTAAAAATATAGAGTTCTGAAACTACAAATATATGCAATGCCCTTTTAAAGAACTTTTAGAGATAAATTCTCTTTGTCGGAGTTATATGACTTAGAGTATTCATTTCATGCTTTAAAGTATGCATAGGAGAGTAATTTACCTCACTCTCCGATGAGTTGATTGCTTGTTGTTGCTCTGTATAATTTGTCTTTCTGACACAACTTGTTGCCATACTTGACTTCTCCCTCAGAGTTGGCTTTCATAGTTCTCTATAACTTCTTATGTTCCTCTTTCTTCACTTTTGTTGCTCTCTTCAGCTTGTAGATTGCCATTTTATTTTCTTTCTTCAATGAGAACCTGCACACTACAGGTAAGGATCTCATCTGGAGCGACTCAAAGTTTTCAATCTGTTAGACCAAATGCTCTGATACCACTTGTTGGTTCCAGATAATTAGATTAAAAAAGATAAATAGCGCACGAACGTAAAAAAATATAATCAAAATATTGTTGTGTGGGCCAGGGTCAGTTATTAGCTGACTAGAGTGCCAACTGTTGACTATATAAAACCTTTTATATCCTAGTAGCTTTCAGTTAGTATTCATATATACTCTATGTTGGTCCCAAGATCAGTGTAAGTTTGATCCATAGTGAAAATCTTAAGAACAACTTGCACTCACAAACTTGTGGTTCCTTACCAATTTGTGTTTTTATAAAACCGTTTGTTAGCGAGTTTGAGCTTTAGGTTCAGTTCGAGTATTATACAACATGAGAATTTGTTGAGTTTAAAAATCCTTGCAAAAAAGTAAAAAGCAGTAAGAGCAAAGGATTTTTTGAGGTTCGGACAACAAGTTCTATGTCCACTCCTTAGACCAAGGTTTGAAAATTCACTAAACTTTTGTTACAGGATAATCTTGCGATCTATCGCTAGCTGGTAGATGACAATGTCTACTAATCAACTAGCTCACTCATCTATATTTCTGGTTCCTTCGGCTTCACAGACTTGGAGTGTAGGCACACCACACATCCTCCTCTTCTAAATTTTTAGAGTGATATGTGTGTAAAATGACCTATATTTCGATGTGTGAGCATGCATGTTTGTGGCCATTTTACCCTCATATCATATGTTTTTGTTGTTCTTTTGTTGTGTTTTTGTGTTTATGTGTTTGGAATGTTGTAGGTTGAGATTTGAGCATAAAACAACACTTTTGGTTGAGTTTTGGAGGCAAATTACCCGAGCTAGGAGTTAAAGGAGGTTACGCCCGCCCAAGCGGAGCAGAAGAGAGCATTTTGGAGTTCAGAGACTCTGCTCAGCCGAGCTGAGCTTGGCTCGGTCGAGCCATACTGGTCAAGGAGCTCGCTCGCCGAGCTCTGCAGGGTCGACCGAGCCACTGCCAACAGAGGGCAGGCTCGGTCGAGCCATTTTGGACCGGGCGAGCCAGGACGGGATATTGGCGGTTTTGACGATTTTCAAGCCATCCCGGGCGAGCCATCTTTGGCTCGGGCGATTCGAGGCTCTGTTTGCTCGTCTATAAAAGGGGGATTCTCGAATTTTAAAAGAACTTCTTGTCATTTTTCATTACGTCAAGTGAGAATTCACCCAAAATTCCATCTCTCAATCCTACTCCATCTTATTCCATGAAGAGCAAGAGCTAATTCACCATCCTTGGAGAGGAATTGAAGATCAAAGTTGGTAGATCAAGATCAAAGTGCTCAATTAGGGGAAGAATTCATTCAAACCTATCTCTTGTAATGTTTGGTTTTCAATTGAATATTGTAATGTTGAACATTGGAGGTATGGAATTCTAAATTTCCTTGGATGTTGATTTGAATGAAGGTGTGAGAAACTAGGTTGAATTATGTTTGTTTACTTTCCTATTTGTGATTTAATCACACTAGAGCTTGTTCACATGCACTTAGATGTAGGTAATAGCCAATCTAGGTGTTAATTGATACGAATTTTGCAGCCAACACGCGGAAAGGAGTGTCGTGAATAGTGTGAGTTCTTGTGTTCCTTGATCCAATCCCTGTGCAGAGATAGGGCATAGAATGATGATTTACATGCTATTAGGAGTGTTCTAGGATCCGATAACGTGGTTGTTTGATGTTTTTAGTATCATCAACGGTCGATTCACCGTGACTGGGGGTTGGCTAGTGTAGGGTAATAGTCCATCCTTCTAGGAATTAAGTATGTTTGCATCATAGCTTAACTCAAGTAGATCACACCTAAGTTCTTATCAACATCCATTCTTACTCATTTGAGAACTTGTGAGACTTGCTCTACCACTGTTAATACAAATTTAAGTGTTGTTTGAATTACATTTTATGAATGAAGTTGTTTGATTGCTATTGTATGGATTTAGTTAGTTCAATTTTGCATTAGGATTTTAGACAAAACTCAATGACATTTGTTTGCCTAACTATAACATTTCCTTCACGAGTAAGTAGTATTCTATAGGGCAAAGTCGAAAGAACCTTGGATTGAAAATTTAACTTGGTTTATGTGTTGAATTACACGTGCATCAAGTTTTTGGCGACGTTGTCGGGGTATTCTTTTGAGTAGGATTATAGATATTGTTGAAAGTTTGGAAGTTGTAAGCTAGGTGTTTGATTAATTGTTGTGTGAATATTGTTTTTGGTTATTGTTTGGAAATTGTTCTTGATTTGTTTGATTGATTTGTGTAGGTTTGGTAATTGGATTTTGTGGAAGTTTGTAAGTTGTTGATGATCACTAGGTCTAAGGCTCGGGAGACTGAAGAAAGAAGGTTTTGTCAAAGAAGAGTGAATATTGAAGTTGAGTTTGAGATGGATCACCGTGGTGAGGATACGATGAGAATAGAAGAGTTGGAGAGGCAGCTTGAGTTAATGAAAGCTATGATGAATGAGAGGAACGGGCCAAGGAGACCGTTACAAAACTTGTTTAGACCGCAAGGGGGACCGACAACCGAAGGATTCCGGTTAGGAGTGAATGCCACACAGTTTGAAATCAAGCCACAATTGGTACAAATGATTCAAAATAACCAATTTGGGGGCCATATGACCAAGTATCCTAATATCCATATCTCTATGTTCTTGGAGATCACGGATACGATCAAAATCAATCAAGTACCCCAAGATCAAATTAGATTGCGGTTATTTTCATTCTCTTTGCATGATGGAGCAAGAAGTTGGTTTGAAGGATTAGATAAATCCAACATTGCTACATGGGAGGAACTTCGGGAGAAGTTCTTGTTCAAGTTCTTTCCACCTAGTTTGACGTTGAAGATAACATCTTTTGGGAAAAGATATGATAAACCACTCTATGAAGCATGGGATCGGTTTCGTGAGCTTCTATGGAAATGTCCAAGGCATGGTCTCTCCCGTAGTCAACAAATTTGCCAATTTTACAGGGGATTGAATTATGATACGAAAGTGATGATGGACGCCTCGTCGGGAGGTGCTTTCCTCGACCAAGAAGAAGAAGAAGCATGGAAGACAATTGAAAAGATGGCTGAAAATAGTTTCCAATGGCCAAAGGAAAGAAAATATTATAGACCGGTGAAATTGGTAAATGAGGCCAAGGAAAGTGAGGACTTCAAAGAGCAAATAGCTGCCATGCAACGAAAGCTCAATGCATTATCTACTTCGGGGAATAGAAGAGAGGATATGATGGTAATTAAGCACGAAGAGGCTTATCCGAAAAATGTGAACTTTGTCAATCAAAAGATGGGGTACAACAATCGACCTCAATATAATCCGCCGGGAAATATGTACTATCATCCTTCCAACCGGTTTCACCCCAATTTCTCTTATGCAAATCCTAATAACGCTCTTAATCCTCTGATGCAATTGGAAGGAGGGGGAGTAGTACTCAAGGAGGATATGCTGGGGGAAGTGGTAGATATGGCAACCAAGAGGGTAGGAGAAACGAATGAAGATCTTGATAAACGCTTTGAGAAATATGATGGAATGTTCGCAGAAATTTAGCTACAAATTTCTTCGATTGCCAAACAATTAATTGGAAAACATCAAGCTGGGAAGTTTCCTAGTGACACCGAAGTTATTCAAAAGAAAAGCTGCAACATGGTTAACGGTGAAGATAGATTAAATGAGAGATTGGAGATGATGACTCCCAAGGTTGAAAGTGTGGAGTTGGAAGAAGAAGTGAGAGTAATGAATGAAGAAGGAAAGGAGGTTGAAGTTGAGAAGAAGGAAGAAAAAAATGAGGAACAAACCAAAGAAGTGCATTTCTTTGATTATGTGCGGAAAGGAGATATTGAGATGCCACTACTGGAAGAGATTGAACGTGTACCAATGTTAGATGAACTTGTTGGAGTTGAGACAATTCCAGATGGTGAGTTATATGATGTAAGGAATAATGAACAAGAGGGAAGAGCATAGCTAGCAAGAAGGAGGATCCGGGGGGATTTGTGATAGGGTGTGCAATTGGAGATGTAAAAAGTTGAGAAAGCATTGTGTGACTCCGGAGCTAGTGTGAATGTGATGTCATGGGACTTGTACAAGGAGTTGGATATTGGAGAACTTAAAGCTACAAGCCAAGTCCTACAAATGGCAAATCATGCTCTATTTTGCCCAAGTGGAATTGTTGAAGACGTACATGTGGAGGTATTAACATTTACATTTTCGGGTGATTTTCTGGTAGTGGATATGAAGAACAAAGGTGGAATACAATTGATTTTTGGAAGGCCTTTCTTGCACACGGCCAATGCACTTTTTGACATGAAACATGGTGAGCTAACTTTCCGTTGTTGTGGAAAAAAAGTTGTCTTTTCTTTACCTCCAAGGAGTGTTGATGAGAATGAAGCTGAAAAAGTTGGTAACAAGAAGAGATTGAAAGATGTGTTTGACCCAGGATTGGACTTTGTGGGGGAAGAGTATGAGGAGAAGGATGATTCGGGGGATGATATAGAGTTTGATCAAGGAAGAACAAAGAAAGCTCGTGTTGATGGTGATACACTCCGGAGTGCTCGGAGAAAGTTGGTTTTCCCGGACAATCATGAGATACTTGAACGAGGTATGAGTTCCGGTTCGGCACCTTTTGATCATGATTGAAAAATTTGAGGTATGGTCGTCGAGCTATCGACGTTAAAAAAGTGCTTCTTGGGAGGCAACCCAACGGTTTTATATCTTGTTTATTTTCTTGTGTTTTTAATAAATGTTTGTCACTTGTTTGTATTAGTTTAATGTGGTGTGGTTTTGTTGAAGGATTCTTGATAGATAGTGGTTCTACGGACTTTTATTGTGTTGTGTTGATTGATCGGAGAAGTGGGGAGGCCAAGTGCCCGGAATGGTGAATGGAAAGTGCAGCCAATCAGAGAGGAAGCTCGTTCGGGATGGAAACGGATCGTCCAAGATTGGAAAAGTTGGAAAAAATGCAAGTTTCGGTGGTTCAGAGGGGCCGCTCAGTCGAGCGCGAGCGTGCCCTGGATTGCTCGGACAGAGCTGTCGCTCGGCCGAGCCATCTGCTGCTCGGTCGAGCGGCGCACAGATTTTAAAATAGGGCTCGACCATATTTCACCCCATCTTTGTCTCGGTCGAAATCTCTCTTTCCAAATTTTCTCTAATCCCTTATTTCTTTGATTTGTGCTTATCTCACCCCTTAATTTCATTCATGGCTATTAAGAGAGCTCGTGGTGCTTATTCCTATTCCTCCATTGCTCGCCCCAAAGGATTCGATGATGAGGAGTATGCTCGGTACAAGAGTTTGGTGGAACGCCAAGTGGTTGGGACTAAATACCTTTGCAAGGAGATGTTGAAGGCACTCAAGTTGAAGGATGACGTGTGGAGCCTCCTCATGGGCATTGGTTGGAAGAAGGTTCTCACGGCTTGTTCGCCTGGTTACATGGAGCTGTCAAGGGAGTTTTTAGCCTCCGTCACCATCATGAAAGGCGCGGGAGGTATACTGTTGTTATGAAATTCAAACTTCGAGGTAAGGATTATTTTTTCCAAAAAGCCAAGGTTGATGAGATATATGCTTGCAATGTTGATTCCGTATTTTTGCATGCGAATGTTAATTTGGGGGACTTTTGGAAAGAGATCACCGGGATTGAGTATGATAGGAAATTTAATATTAAGGATTGTAGTGCTACTTCAATTAGGAATCTGATTATTCGCTATATTCAGAAGTTTGTTGGTGGTTCTGTGTCTGGGCGGTACGAGTCTAGCAATGTGATTACTACTGAATTATACATGTTGTATGCTTTGATGAATGGGATTAAATTTTCATTGGGTGCTATGTTGATGGATGCTTGGAGTAGGGCTGCTAATATCCGTACCCCCTCTTTTTGTTGTGGAATGATTACGCCAATTTTTTAGCATTTGGGGGTGTCATTGTCTGGACCTTCTGCCCCTGCTTTGTATTTGGATACGAATTCTTTATTGGCTGGGAGGTTTCTTGTTCTTGAACCCCGTGGAGAGTTTTATTATTATAAGTTTGGGGATCGAGTGTTAGAACTTCCTTGTGATGGTTTGACTACAGTTGAGGATTCGGAGGATCACTCTAACTGATTACTCGATTCTGAGGACCATCAGGCATTTGTTGGAGTTCTATCTTCTGACGGAACTTTCAGTTCCTTGGCACGATTGAGAGAGAAAGGTCAAGCAGAGGACGTTGGTCCGAGCATCCGTGCACCCGTGCAGCGCCAGCAGATGATGTCGATGATGCAAAGGACTGTCGAGACTTTTGACTCTTTGTCTTTGTCTTTGCAGGGTTTGGATGTGAGGATGACTATTATACATGGTGATTTTTCTACCTTCCAAGGAGGCTACATTGCTGATCAGACTTCCATCGCTGCTAGATTTGACAGAGTTAATCGGCGGATGGATGAGATACAGGAGAATGTCCGTGAGTTGCAGCGTCGTGTCCCTATTTCGTATCAGTCCCGTAGAGCCCTCCAGCAGCAGCAGGATAGGATGGAGTGATGCCTCACCGCCTACCTTTTTACAAACTTAGTCTCACTTGACTAAGTTTGGGGGGAAGTGTCGGTAGTCGGTGATGTGGTCTCCTCTATCTCTTCTATCTCTTTATCTTTACATTGCTTTTTAGATTAGCTAGTTTAGTTGATTTGAATGAATTAATTTTCGATATGGTTGTATAATGATATTTGATCTACCCTTGGATTTGAATGATTTGGATATGGATTGAATGATTGGTTTTTAATGATGATATGTATGTTTGATGGATTATTAGCGAGCTTACATGATTTAATGCTTTCTATTTGCCATGGTTGTGGATTGTTGAATGGTTTGGTATGTATGGTGGAGCTAGTGGATATTGTCTTAATATTTTTTATGTATGGTTTGTGGAAAGTTGGTGGAAATGAGAGCTTAACTGGTTGTTTTATGCTCAAGTGTTTGTTGGTGTTTGTGTTGATTTAGTAGGTACAAATGATAGGGCGGAATCTTGATATCGATGCATGTTTTAGTCATACTTTTGAATTGCCGAGTTTTGTGTGTGGTTAATGTGTTGGACTTTACAAAGAGCTGAGAGTATTTGAGTCATGATATTGTCATATCTTGTTCGTTTGAGAGAGGCGAGATTGAGAGTGAAAAATCTAGAACTTGCATCTCTTCTCTATCTATTTGGCATGAGTTTGGTGACTAGAAGATGATATTAGGCCATCAATTCTTAGTCATACCTTACACATCGGGAGTATAAGGTGGAATAATTTGATCAATTTTTGCAATTCATATCTTTGATCCCCGTGATTGAGCTTATTTGGAGATATATCTTTGATCTTTTTAGGACTAAATTTGGGGGGAAAGTGTATGAGGGTGAATATGGTGTTGTGAGTTGGGTTGGGAATTGAGTGAATTTGAGATGGTTGAAAAGATTGAGGCAAGAATAGTATGAAATAAAGGATTGATTTGAATCCTAGAAGATGAGAAAAATGAGGCACCAAAAAAAATTTGGTGCATTTGTATGAACAAATGAAGAGAGTCACCATGAATTACATGAATGATGGTGCTAAAAAAAAAAAGAAAAGAAATGAAAAAGAAAAAAAAGAGAAGAAAAGTGTTGGGAAAATGAATAAGCCTCGTGCATTGAAGTGGTTTGAAGGAAACAAGTTTGGGGGGTTTTGGGAGATCAAGAAGTTTAGTCACTTTGGCCCAAAACCACCTACCATTTAGTAAGCCACGTTATAACTGAAAACATAGACCTTCTTGATTTTAGAAGCCAACTCATTGTAGTATAGTGGTGAGAATGGATGCAAGCCTATGGAAATTGAGCTCGATATCTTGTGATTGAGTGATTCTCATCGTCCCTAAACACGTAAGGGAGTGCTTTCGTTTCTTTATCCATATTTGATGAGTGGTTTGAGTCATTATCATTAACCGCGTCACAAAGTTAGGTGATAATCTCGTGTGACAAGGGCATGCTAAGGTAATCAAGATAAGCTGCGAGGTAGTTTCATGAGGATAATTGATTGCTTTACTTTGTTTTGATTGAGGACAATCAAAGGTTCAAGTTTGGGGGATTATGATATGTGTGTAAAATGACCTATATTTCGATGTGTGAGCATGCATGTTTGTGTCCATTTTACCCTCATATCATATGTTTTTGTTGTTCTTTTGTTGTGTTTTCGTGTTTTTGTGTTTGGAAAGTTGTAGGTTGAGTTTTGAGCATAAAACAACACTTTTTGTTGAGTTTTGGAGGCAAATCGCCCGAGCTAGAAGTCAAAGGAGGTTAGGCTGCCCGAGTGGAGCAGAAGAGAGCATTTTGGAGTTCAGAGACCCGCTCGGCCGAGCTGAGCTTGGCTCGGTTGAGCCATGCTGGTCAAAGAGCTCGCTCGGCCGAGCTCTGCAGGGTCGACCGAGCCACTGCCAACAGAGGGCAGGCTCGGTCGAGCCGTTTTGGACTGGGCCAGTCAGGACGGCATTTTGGCAGTTTTGACAGTTTTCAAGCCATCCCGGGCGAGCCATCTTTGTCTCAGGCAATCCAAGGCTCTGTTTGCTCATCTATAAAAGGGGATTCTCGAATTTTAAAAGAACTTTTTGTCATTTTTCATTACGTCAAGTGAGAATTCACCCAAAATTCCATCTCTCAATCCTACTCCATCTTATTCCAAGAGGAGCAAGAGCTAATTCACCATCCTTGGAGAGGAATTGAAGATCAAAGTTGGTAGATCAAGATCAACGTGCTCAATTAGGGGAAGAATTCATTCAAACCTATCTCTTGTAATATTTGGATTTCAATTGAATATTATAATGTTGAACATTGGAGGTGTGGAATTCTAAATTTCCTAGGATGTTGATTTGAATGATGGTCTGAGAAACTAGGTTGAATTATGTTTGTTTACTTTCCTATTTGTGATTGAATCACACTAGAGCTTGTTCACATGCACTTAGATGTAGGTAATAGCCAATCTAGGGGTTAGTTGCTACGAATTTTGCAGCCAACATGCGGAAAGGAGTGTCGTGAATAGTGTGAGTTCTTGTTTTCTTTGATCCAATCCCTGTGCGGAGATAGGGCATAAGATGATAATTTACGTGCTATTAGGAGTGGTCTAGGATCCGATAACGTGGCTATTTGAGGTTCTTAGTATCATAAATGGTCGATTCACCATGACTGGGGGTTGGCTAGTGTAGGGTAATAGTCCATCCTTCTAGGAATTAAATATGTTTGCATCATAGCTCAACTCAAGTAGATCACACCTAAGTTCTTATCAACATCCGTTCTTACTCATTTGAGAACTTGTGAGACTTGTTCTACCATTGTTACTACAAATTTAAGTGTTGTTTGAATTACATTTTGTGAATGAAGTTGTTTAATTGCTATTGTATGGATTTAGTTAGTTCAATTTTGCATTAGGATTTTAGACAAAACTCAACGACATTTGTTTGCCTAGCTATAACATTTCCTTCACGAGTAAGTAGTATTCTATTGGGCGAAGTCGAATGAACCTTGGATTGAAAATTTAACTTGGTTTATGTGTTGAATTACACGTGCATCAGAGAGCTTTATGTTCCTCCCTAACTATCGAACTGGTTGGCTAGACGCCCGTGATAATCACTTCTTCAGATATACAGTGACTGTTGTGTCACCAAGAAATAACTCTAGCCGAGAAAGCTATGAGTCTTGTGTTCAAAAGATGATATATGATTGGCTATGTTTCAGCCTCGAAATAGAAACACTTTGAGTTTTTGCTCGCACGGAGTATTGTTACTTTATTTGAGCCTCTATATTTATGTCACTCTGAGCGCTTTGTCTATTTATAGACGAGGTAGGAGCACTTCCGATTTGTAGCCATTTAGAAACGAATTGAGCATTGCCCAATCTGAGATGTCTCTTTTTTTATGGGAGCAGGGTGTTTTTCCTGAAGTTTTAACCTGCTTCGTCTTTTTCTGACACATGATGTCAACATGCTGCTTTTGTGTCAGAACGACTTTACAAGTCCGAGGAATCTGAACTGGTTAACATAACTTCATTCTTTAAGGTATCTCCATTCCTAAAGTCTGGTCTTTAATGATTCCATTGACTTATTCTCTTTGTCTCTATGTGTGAGTGGAAACTGGTCTAGTAAACTAGAGAAGAACCAAGTTGATGTCTTCGATGAGTTTCTTTTATTTGACAGTTTCAGACTAGGATCTATTTTCTTCTAATCCTTCACACGTTCCAAACTAGTGATTAAGATTTGGATATAGTTGGTCTTGATCAGCTCCATCAGCTCTATTACAACTCGATAGACATCGTAACAGGATATTACAAGTTTGTATGGACTAAGCTCCCTCTTAGTTGACTTGCCAGATAATCAGCATCATCTTTGCACATGACCTTCAACATGGAAATGCTATAGCTACAACATACTTTACATCTCAAAATACAAAACAAGCATGTGTATGGCAATACTTTTAAAACATTATTAAAGCAGTAAAAAAGACATTTAAACAATAAAATAAGAACGTAAAAGCATGTAATAACCTCTCAAAGCACTAGATATTTGATAGGAATATAACTCATTTTCTCGAGTTATCAAAATCCACCACAGATTCTCATCTATCTTTTAAGTTCTATAATACCTTTTGTTTGTTACAGGTAGTAGTGGGGAGGATGAGCATAAACCTTTACATTCTTGACAAAGATCATTCTCTCCTACAGCCATTCAGCAAACTCAGACTCTCTATGATTCTCAAGCTTTGTTTCGAGGGAAACATGTCTCCAATAAGCAATGTCTTGCTTCTCTGTTAGCTTGTGGCACTTTAGACTAGGGCATCCCTCCAATAAGATCTTAGACCATCTAAAATCTTGTATCCATCTACCTTCTACTTGTAATGATCTCTAGTAATGTATGTATTGTTGCATACATTACTAGTAATGATCTCTAGTAATATATCCACTAGTGACTGTTTGGAACTTTTGCATATGGATTTGTGGGGTCCTTGTAAGGTAAAATCCTTGGATGGTTCTCAATTCTTCCTCATTGTGTTTGATGATTACAGTAGGTGCACCTGGACCTTTATTCTAAGGTATAAATCTTAGGTTGCTTCCATAATTGAAACCTTCATTAACTATGCTCACAATCAGTTTTCTAAACTTTTTAAAGTCATAAGAACTAATAATGTTGGTGAGTATTTTAATTATCAATGTATAGCTTTGTTCCAACATTTTGGTATTATTCATCAAATGAGTTGTCCTTACACCCCCACAGCAAAATGAGGTTGTAGAGAGAAAACATAGGCACCTCATACACGTTGTTTGAGCCTTGTTGGTTCATTGTAAGTTGGATAAATGTTTCTAGGCAGAGGTAGTGCTCACAACCACTTATCTTATCAGCTGTTTACCCTAATCTATCATATCTTGGAAAGTCTTTACATTATACTTCACAACAAGTCTCCTGACTACTCTCTGTTGGGAATCTTTGGTTGTCTAGTATTTGTTTTGAACAAGGTGTCTCCTCGTGATAAATTTGAAAATAAATCTATATCGGTTATATTTGTGGGTTACCCAGTAGCTCAAAAGGGTTACAAGGTTTACATACCCTCATTTAAAAAGGTTTTTGTTTCAAGGGATGTCATATTTCAAGAATCAACCTTCCCTTTTGAACATGAGACATTGTCTCCTATCATCCTTCCCACCTGAAAAACCATCCATTACACAGACACTCAGCTGGTCAGCAATCCTTTCTCTTCCACCACAGATTCCCTCTCTTCTACTTCTTCTATTCCACTTGAAACTCATAGAGTTGAGCCTGAGTATGCTAGCATCCCTAAAAAGCCCTCCATTACAGAAAACATTAATGTTCAACCCATCAGAAGGAGCACTAGGGATAGACATCCAGCTAGTTGGTTAATTGATTACATTACCTCTCTTGTTGTCTGTCACAAACAATCACATACCCTGCCCATGTCTGTTGCACATGTTGGACTAGTTACATCGTCATCTATGTCTCAGGAGCCTAAAACTTACAATCAAGCAGAGGTGAATGTTAAGTGGCAAGAGGTTGTATGAAGAATTAGCTGTACTTGAAAGAAACAATACTCTGGAGATAACAAGTCTATCAAAGGATAAGCAGGCAGTGGGATGTAAGTGGGTATATAAGATCAAATATAATGCAAATGGTAGTGTTGAATGGTATAAAGATCGGCTAGTAGCTAAAGGGTATATATAATTTGAAGAAGAATACTACCAAGAGATTTGTTCACCTGTAGCAAAGGTGGTTAGTGTGAGGCTGTTGATTGCTATTACTGCAACCTTCAATTGGTGTCTTCATCACATAGTTGTTAATAATGCATTTCTGCATGGTGGTTCGGATGATGATATCTATATGATAACTCCACCTGGGTATACAAAAGCAGGTGCAGGAAAGGTGTGCAAGCTTCGCAAGTCCTTGTATGGCTTGAAGCAGGCATCTATGTAGTGGAACTTAGAACTTACTTCCTGTTGGAACCAGAAAGTAGAGAACAAGAATATATAACAAATGCAATATATATGTGAAAGAATCCAAATAGCATCAATACAAATGACTGTTGCGAAGGGTTATATATAGCCTTCGTTACATAACAAATCATAATGGAATAAAGATACAACAGAAACATCCAAAACCGTAGCCACTAACTAAAACACGTACTACTAACTAAGAGAACTACAAATAAGGAATAACAACTAACTATGAATCAAATAACTGGATAAGAATAATTTGAATCAGTCAACTCCATTCAACACTCCCCCTTGATTCATAATTGCAAACTCCAAGTTGAGTTCTGGACTTTTCATGTTTCTCGGACAACAACGATTTAGTAAAAATATCTGGCAGCTACTCTCCAGTGTTGCAAAAATGCAAGGAGATCAAACCATCAATCACCAAGTCTCGTATAAAATGAAATTTTATATCAATGTGCTTTGTCCTACCGTGCTAAACCGGATTCTTGGTGATTGCAATAGCTGAGCGATTATCACAAAATATATATCAGTTGCCGCTTTCTGCTCTTGATCAAAATCAGCTAATAGCCTTCTAAGCTACATTGCTTGACAGGCCGAAGAAGTAGCAGCAACATATTCTACCTCTGCTGTTGAAAGTGTTGTCACTCCTTGTTTCTTAGAGCTCCACGTTACTGCTCCTGATCCGAAGTTAAAAATATAACCAGAAGTTCTTTTCCTATCATCTTGCGAACCTGCCCAAACGCTATCAGTAAAACCAATCAATTTGAACTCATCAACACTTGAATACCATATCCCAAAATCTTGAGTTCCAGCTATGTAACGAAGACTTCTTCAAACCTCCAAAATGTTGCCTCATCGGATTATGCATAAACCTGGAAACCATACCAACAACAAAGATAATATCTGGTCTGGTATGCGTTAAATAAATTAGACCTCCAACTAATCTTCTAAAAATCCTCGCATCTGCCTTTTCAGTACCATCTTCAAGCTGCAAATTTTCATTGATATACATTGGAGTAGTTGCAGCTTTTTAGTTTTGCATGTTGAAGCGCTTAAGAAGATCTTCAGCATACTTTATTTGGTAGACAAACAGAACATCTTCTTCTTGTTTGATTTCAAACCCAAGTAAGTAATTCAACAAGCCCAAATCTGTCATCTCAAACATGTTCATCATACTTACTTTGAACTCGTTAGTAATTGCGTGAGATGATCCCATATAAATTATATCATCTACATAAACACAAACCAACAACAAATTATTGTTACCTCCTTTATTTTTATATAGCATAGCCTCATTACCACTCCTTTCAAATCCATGTGCCAGAAAAAATGAATCGAGCTTGCTGTACCACGCTCGCGGAGCTTGCTTCAAGCTGTATAAAGCTTTATTCAATCAATACACCTT
This sequence comes from Plectranthus barbatus, assembly GCA_026898455.1. NCBI lineage: Eukaryota > Viridiplantae > Streptophyta > Magnoliopsida > Lamiales > Lamiaceae > Plectranthus > Plectranthus barbatus. The sequence continues at coordinate 191,412 of JAPKLW010000522.1, forward strand.
ATCTGCTATGCTTTCAACAACAAATCCTTCTGGTTGCTCGACATAAACGTCATCCTCCAACTCTCCGTTTAGAAATGCAGATTTCATATCGACTTGAAAAATAGGCCACTTATGATATGCTGCTAATGCTAGAAATATTCTCACTGTTTCAAAATGTGCAACAGGAGAAAAAGTTTCCTCAAAATCGACGCCTTGTTGTTGCGCATACACCTTAGCCACTAAGCGAGCTTTATATTTATGCACACTCCCATCCACGTTTTATTTTATCTTGAATACCCACTTAAAACCAATTGCCTTTTTATTCTCGGGTAAGTCTTCAAGTACCCAAGTTGCATTCTTTTTTATTGCCATCATTTCTTCCTCCATTGCTTTGCGCCATTTCTCATCTTTAGCTGCATCATTTGAACCGACTCGGATCTACAACCATAAGAGCGAATGTGCATCGCTCATAAATTTATGCTAGAGATCTATATCCCCGTGGAGGTGGTGTTTCATTAGACGATGAAGAAGATATAATGGTGTTTGGGGTATGGATCGGATTGTTTGGAGGAGAATTTACTGGAGTAGAGTTTGGTGAGTGTGGGGGGCTACTTTGAGGTGAATTTGAAAGGTTGTTTTCTGGTGAATTTGGAGGAGGGTCAATAATATTTGGAAACTCACAAAATTGATTTTGTGAGTCTTGCTTGCTCTCCCAATTCCAGCTTGCATCTTCATGAAACATTACATTCCTGCTAATAACAATCTTGCCATTAACTGGATTATACAACCTATATGCTTTGGATTGAGAAGAATACCCGATGAAGATGCACTTCTCTTATTTCTCATCGAGCTTGCGACAATTCCGAGAGCTTACCAGCACATAAGCTATAGATATTTAGATTCCTAAATTGCTGCTACGACATGATTAAATTTTGTAGTCAAGCTTCTCAGTACCTTTTCAACGATACTCTGGTCCATTACCTTTTCTCCCTAGGATTGCATTTGACTGACTATTGTCGTTGCTCTCGATAAAAAATTAGCAATCGATTCTCCATTCTTCATCAGCAGTGTTTCAAAGTCACATCAAAGTGCCTGCAACCTTACGACAATGACATTTGAACTGTAGGGATTTTCAATGAACCGAATCACAAAAACCCAAGTGAACCGGATCGATTTATGGATATTGCATATAATCAAAATTCACAATAAAAGCTTAGCATGCTCCTAAGAATTTATTTAATTCGTGTATTAAGAGATTACCGTATATCCGTAGAGTTTGATCCGATCTTTCGCGTTTGAATATCCAACTTTCAATTCAACCACGCGATTCGATTAAATCTGCGGAAACAAAAATTAGAAATCTAATTTCTAGATTAATCAAAAAACAAAGAAAAGAAGTGAAAGAAAAAACTTGTTCTCCAGATCAGATCTTCAGGGTTGTATCCCAATGTTGTTCAGATCTGCTACTGGTGAGAATTCCACAGATCTGTGATGTAGACCGGAGCAGAAAAATCTTCCTTCTCCCCTCTGCAGGCGCCGCCCACTGCTCTCTCTCTCTCTCCCTAGGGTTGCAAACTGATTTGAATGTTATGAAGAGGCTAGGGTTTCAGAGAGAGTATTGTCTATTTATAGACCTAGGGTTATATCCCTAATGGCCTACTGGGTCTTTTTTCAGCATATATAATTGGGTCAGTCCTGGGACCTAATGCAAATAATAAAGTGGGCCTATAAATTAATTAATTCTCATGTCCACAACCCAGGACACAATTAATTAATTAATATTAATTATTTTTCACCACACAATTAACACTGACCTACCCAATTATTATCACGTTATGAGAATGGGCTGCATTAATTGAGAATCCCCATATTTAAGGTTACCGGACATTTATTAATTAATAGGAGCTTCTGACAAGCTCTATCAACAATTAATTAATATCTTATTATTCCTGAGTAGTACCACTCAATCCTTATCACTCGTGCCTGAACTTAATTAGCCTGCGGGACTTTGGCACGATGAATGTCATTGAGCTCCTCAGGGAATGTCCCCATCCTATTACTCGGATATGGTTACCTAAACCTAGTCTCAGGCAAGACTACACGAACTGGTGTTACCCAAGATGTGGATATACGAGCACGTTACTTAGGTTCTCCACCATGGCAAGTCAAAGCAACAGTCAATCCGTGCAAACCCCTAAACCTTCGTTAGGGTTTGGACTCAATCAATAACGAGATCTTTTATTTGCTGATGTCAGACAGTCGAATACATCTCACTATGGTCCATCAATACGCCACCCTTGCGTACCAGCATGTCAAGTAACCAAGACGGACTAATTATTTTGACAATGTCACAGCCATCTGGACAGACTTATCCTCATACGTTGTCTCGGTTGTGATCAGGTTTTTGTCTCACTAGGTCAAGTGATCATACTGTCTTCCACGATCTACTACACGCCGTATGATCGTCCCTATTGGTGAGATAAGAGGATACCATTGTTACATACATGTAAGTTTGTTTGACAGATAGGAGAAATAAATTGTTGTATACTCATTGTAATAAATGTTTTCAGTATACAAAACCCATCAATCTCCCACTAATACTCAAAGCATAACTAAGCTATTACAGAATATACAGTGCATCTATCTAGTATGCTATCTCGTTAACCACTGTCAGTGGTCGGCATCCACCTCAGACCCAGCTCAAGAATATATCTTTCGTAAACTTTCTGCGGCAAGCTCTTTGTAAATGGATCAGCAAGGTTGTCCTTAGTTTCAATCTTCTTGATCAGCACATCACCCTTCGATACGATCTCTCGTATGATATGGTACCTTCTCTCTATGTGTTTGCTTGCCTTGTGAGATCGCGGTTCCTTTGAATTCGCCACTGCACCAGAATTATCACAATAAATTGTGATGCTCCTTGGAAAACTCGTAATCACGTCCAACTCTAAAAGGTAGTACCTGAGCCATACCCCCTCTTTCGAGGCTTCGAAGGCGGCGACATATTCCGCTTCCATGGTGGAGTCAGCAATGCATTTCTGCTTTGAGCTCCTACAGCTCCACCTCCCAAGGTAAACACATAACTCGAGGTCGATTTCTTCTCATCCTGGTCCTCTTGGAAATCCGAGTCTGTATAACCCACAGGGCACAAATCCTTACTTTGATAAACTGGGCAGTAATTCCTAGTTCTTTTCAAATACTTGAGGATATACTTTACCGCAGTCCAATGCGCTTGTCCAGGGTTAGACTGATATCTAGCTACCATGCCAACGGTATAACAGATATCTGGCCTGGTACACAGCATTGCATACATGAGGCTACCCACCGCTGAAGCGTATGGTATAAGACTCATCTCATCTTTCTCCCGCTGTGTCTCTGGACACTGCCCACTAGAAAGACGAACGCCATGTCTAAAAGGTAGCAAGCCTTTCTTGGCGAGTTGCATGCTGAACCTGGCTATCACAGTATCCACATAGGATGCCTGGGATAAGCTCAACATCCTTCTCTTACGATCTCGTAAGACCTTAATCCCAAGGATGTAGCCAGCTTCTCCCAAATCCTTCATTTGGAACTGTTCGGATAACCAACCCTTGATTTCCGACATCACTCCCTCGTTGTTTCCAAATAGGAGTATGTCATCAACGTATAGTGCATGGAAAACCATGCTCCCACTGACACAAAGTCGGTAAACACAACTTTCGTTTTGCAATTGTGCAAATCCATAGGACTTAATCACATCGTTGAAACGTAAGTTCCACGACCTCGAAGCTTGCTTAAGTCCATACAAGGACTTTCTAAGCTTTCAGACAAGATGTTCTTCACCCTTGCGTATGTAACCCTCGGGTTGCTGCATATAGATGTCCCTACCTTCTTCAAGGTAACCGTTTTGAAAAGCGGTTTTGACATCCATTTACCAAACCTCGAGGTCCAAATGTGCAGCTATGGCAAGTAGTATCCGGATGGACTTGATCATGGCTACGGGTGAAAAGGTTTGGTCATAGTCAATGCCCTCTTTCTGACTATAACCCTTTGCCACCAGCCTGGCTTTAAAAGCCGTAACTTTTCCATCCGCCCCTTTCTTTCTCTTGTATACCCATTTTCACCCTATGGCCCTAAAGCCATCCGGCAAATCAGTTTTCTGGTATACATCCATAGCACTTATGGATTCAATTTCAGAATCCATGGTGACACGCCATTTTTCAACATCCTTGTCCTGCACTGCCTCTTCGTAACTCAGTGGGTCAGAGTCCTCATGTCCGTCTTCCGGGCTCAAGTCCGAAGACTCACCCACGAACATGTACCTTTCTGGCTGGAAAATAACTCTCCCACTATGACGAGGCATTGGTGCCGTGTCAGTAGTAGGTGCAGTAACTTGTGGTTCTGCACCTTGCACTGAAAAACGCGCATGAGGTGCTTTACCTCTCACAGGTGCACCCACATTCTCACGTTCCCCTTCTCTTGGAATCGCATTCTCATTTTTAATCTCTTGAAGAACGATATCACTCCTTAACTTGTGATTACTCACATGCTCATCCTCCAAGAATCTAGTGTTGGTGCTAACAACGACTCTCTGACTCTCAGGACAGTAAAAGTAACCACCTTTCGTTTGCGTCGGATACCCTATAAACAGCATTACCTTTGACCTGCTTTCTAACTTATCAGATTCCTTTGACAGTACGTGTGTCGGACAGCCCCGTACTCTAAACTTGCACAAACTCGGTTTACGACCAAGAAAGAGCTCAGAAGGCATCTTAGGAACTGATTTAGAAGGCACCACATTTAATACGTAAGCTGTTGTTTCCAATGCGTATCCCCAAAACGAAAATGGTAAGTTTTCATAACTCATCATTGATCTTACCATCTCTAGAAGAGTCCTATTTCTTCTTTCAGCTACACCGTTTTGCTGGGAAGTACCCGGTGCAGTCCATTGGGATGTAATCTCGTTATCTGACAAATACTGCAGGAACTCGTTACTAAGGTATTCACCACCGCGGTAAGATTGCAGTGACTTGATAGTTTTCCTGACCTTCTTTTCTACCTTAGCCTTGAACTCTTTGAATTTCTCAAAGCATTCAAACTTATAGCGAAGCAGGTAAACGTATCCATACCTTGAGTAATTGTCAATGAAAGTGTCAAAGTACTCGTAACCTCCACGAGCCTGCGTGGACATCGGTCCACATAAGTCAGAATGGATCAATTCCAACACTTCCTCTGCTCGAGACTGACTAGCCTTAAAAGGCCTAGTTGACATCTTGCCTTCGATGCAGGATTCGCAGACTTGATAAGGTACAACCCGGACTAAGTCCAGTGTACCATCATCTACAAGTCGCTGAATCCACTTCAAGCTCATGTGACCCAGTCTCAAGTGCCAGAGATATGTAAGATCCTCATCAGAAGAAGTAAGTTTTCTCTTTCTAGAATTATCAATTACGGATGAAATACATGCAATACTTGCGGAAGACTTATGATTGCAGTTAATAACATAGAGAGAATTATTCAGCATCCCACGACAGATTACATCGTTATTACCAATGATAGAAACACTACTATCACAAATAACTGAATATCCATCAACATAAAGTTTGGAAACTGAAAGAAGGTTTTGCCGAAAATCCGGCACATATAAAACATCTCTCAAAGTTAAAACAGAATCATCAAAGTACAAGGTGAAATCTCCAAGGACAGCTGCACTCACTTGTGCTGCGTTCCCCATCAAAATGGTAACCTCGTCATTCTTCAGCACCCTCCTCGGTGTGAACCCCTGCAAAATGTAACAAACATGATCATTAGCTCCAATATCCACTACCCACGAATAAGTAGAAACCGATGCTAAACATGTTTTCGTTACAAATGCAAATGACGTACCTTGTCCTTTACTTCCGCATGTGTTCTTACTTGAAGTGACACCAAACCTCTTCATCTCATTTGACCTCCTTTCACGTGTTCTACGATCAATCATATTCTTGCACACAGTATGAACCACATCTTTCAATGCGCCCAAGCTATGCTCAACATCTAATAACTCAGAATCCCATAAAGGTATGATAGACTGTCCTGCTATGAGATCAGTAAGCAACTCTTTGAAAGAGTACTCGCTTCTCTTAGCTACATCCTTCTTAAAGTCATAGAATGAAAGTGGTAAAGAGTTTATATCGATCTTAGCCCAATCACTGATACATCCACCTCTTCGTGTGAATCGATTCATGGTGTTATCCATCATCATCACATGCAGTGTCACCGAACTGCCATCAACCATTCTCTTACAGACAAGGTCTTTCACGAGATCACAGTTGATAGTTCGTTCCACTTTGCCATACTAGGCCACTAAGTCCATCCAGATCATAACAGAGCTACAATAGCCCATGTACTTGAGCTTTAGTTCTCTAAATAGGTTATCCGAGATTAACTTGTAAGTAAAATCTTCAGATGCCACCCATCTGTCATAAAACTCCTTCTCACGTCTAGAGACTTTATGGTAACGTGGTGCAAGTGGCATCATTGTAAGAACAAACATGTGTTGCTTAGTTAGGAGGATATACTCAATGCAGTATCTCCACTCAGGAAAGTTCGGACCAGTTAAAGAATTGAGAGCAAGAATATGATCAACAGTAGACATAGACATATCAGAAACAATAAAGAATCTTAAATAAGAACATACATGTAAAACTTCGAAAACAAATGCATTGAAAACCTTTTAATAAATTAAATACAAGTGTTTTCCACTAATTGCCCAAGAGTTCCCACCGCAAGCTACACTCGTAGACGTTTACGATGTCACCCTCAACCAGAACTGCGGGTTTTAAGCCCCAATTCATTTAAATTCACTACCATGTCAGGAACCTTTTGACACTAGAAATTAATAATTAGTGAAAATCTTAGACCAAGCCATCTCTCAAGAACAGGGATGCAATTCTTGCATTATATTCTAAGATGCTTCTAAGCTATTAACCACAAATTTAACTCTGGCCAAAAGAGACAGTTTAGCATGGCACGTAACCATACCACACAGCCCTTAAAGCTTTTGTTATCTATAATTTAAATCAATCTTAGAATACTTCTGAAAGAGATCTACGCAAGCTACACTCGTAGACGTTTACGCAAAACCCTCCAACTTTTCACATGATTTAAATTGTTTGTCTAGAAATCCCAACAACCGTACCCATGTACCTCCAAGAACTAGCAAGCTACACTCGTAGACGTTTACTAGAGCGAGAGATACACTCACAGCCTATGACCGCTTTGTGGAGGTCTATTGATTTTAATTAAAAAAATATGCTTAGTATTTTTCTTTTAAAAGGTTTTTTATATGCGCACTTATAATTTCTTTGTTATTATATTTTCCAAAATTTTGCATGTAATTAAACAAGCCCAAAATTCCCAAAATATAATCCCACAAGAAATTAATCACATAAGCACGCTCGAAAAAACTGCAGTAAATCATGTTTTTCCTATTATCTACACATGTTTAATTGCGCACATAATAAATCACATAGCATACGAGGACAATTAAGGCAAACAAAAATTCCTCGTGGCCCCATAAAACAGGAAAAATAAAATCCTATCTATTACAATTTGAATTTGAATTTAATTGGATAAATTCAAATCTTTTCAAATCTTCCAGGGCCTCCAAATCTTCAACCATATCTTTTGGGCTTTAGGGTTTTGTGATCTGATGACTAGCCCTAACCCTAATGCGAACCCTAGGGTTTACACAGGATTCTACCAGCCACCAAAACAACAAGCCACCACGACGAGATAGCAACCGCCGACGACTAACACGCAGCCGCAAGCACCGCCGCCGCGTGCATGCGCGTAGTCGTGGCCTGCTGCTGCCGCCGAGCGCCTGCAACTGCACGCGCGCGGCCTTGTCCCGCCGCCCTTCGTTGGCTCCGTCTTCGTTCTTCATCCCGACCCGTCCAAAAATTACAGATTTGGAATAAAAATTACAAAAACTATTCTATTACAATTTTTATCAAATCTACATTAATCACGAATTTTCTCGTGATTTTACAAAACTGATTTAACCCTACACAGATAAACCACCGCGGGCTGAATCAAACAGGTTGCCACGAGGAACAAAAAACATCCACGACATAAAATAAAACCCATACATGCATATTTGACTTTATTATAGGCAATAGAGCCATAAATCAGAAACCTGGCTCTAATACCAATTGTAGGGATTTTCAGTGAACCGAATCACAAAAACTCAAGTGAACCGGATCGATTTATGGATATTGCATGTAATCAAAATTCACAATAAAAGCCTAGCATGCTCCTATGAATTTATTTAATTCGTGGATTAAGAGATTACCGTAAATCCGTAGAGTCTGATCCGTTTTTTCACGTTTGAATATCCAACTTTCAATTCGACCACGCGATTCGATTAAATCTACGGAAATAGAAATCAGAAATCTAATTTCTAGATTAATCGAAAAACAAAGAAAATAAGATAAAGAAAAATCTTGTTCTCCAGATCAGATCTTCAGGGTTGTATCCCAATGCTGTTCAGATCTGCTACTGGTGAGGATTCCACAGATCTGTGATGTAGACCGGAGCAGAAAAATCTTCCTTCTCCCCTCTACAGGCGCCGCCCATTGCTCTCTCTCTCCCTAGGGTTTCAAACTGCTTTGAATGTTATGAAATGGCTAGGGTTTCAGAGAGAGTGTTGTCTATTTATAGACCTAGGGTTTTATCCCTAATGGGCCTTTTTTCAGCATATATAATTGGGCCAGTCCTGGGACCTAATGCAAATAATAAAGTGGGCCTATAAATTAATTAATTCTCATGTCCACAACCCAGGACACAATTAATTAATTAATATTAATTCTTTTTCACCACAGAATTAATACTGACCTACCCCTTTATTACCACGTTATGAGAACGGGTTGCATTAATTGAGAATCCCCATATTTAAGGTTACCGGACATTCATTAATTAATCGGAGCTTTTAACAAGCTCTATATACAATTAATTATTATCTTATTATTCCTTAGTAGTACCATTCAATCCTTATCACTCGTGCCTGAACTTAATCAGCCTGCAGGACTTTGGCACGATGAATGTCATTGAGCTCCTCATGGAATGTTCCCATCCTATTACTCGGATATGGTTAGCTAAACCCAATCTCAGGCAGTACTACACGAACTGCTATTCCTTATTTAGGACTGACCATGCTTGATTTGAGGTGTCCGCCACCGCAATTCCGGAGAAAACACTATCGTGCACCGATTGCTGGATGATTGTCAATGCCTTGTCATCTTTCTTCTTGTTCTCCCGCGATCTACTCGCATCGTCGGAATCTGCGAATCTGTGCTCAAGAAAGTACTAAAGATCTTGAGACTTTAGTAGAGTCTTCATACGAATACTCCAGTATTCATAACCTTCTCCCTTTAAGACTGGTATGAGTGGTTGCGTAGCACTCATTGAGCTCCCGTTGATTGCCATTGAAAGGAACCTGGCTCTGATACCACAAATGTTGGAACCAGAAAGTAGAGAACAAGAATATATAACATAAGCAATATATATGTGAAAGACTCCAAATAGCTTCAATACAAATGACTGCTACGAAGGGTTATATATAGCCCTCGTTACATGACAAATCACAACATAATAAAGACTTAACAGAAACATCTGAATTCCTAGCCACTAACTAAAACATGTACTGCTAACTAATAGAACTACAAATAAGGAATAACAACTAACTATGACTCAAATAACTGGATAAGAATAATTTGAATCATTCAACTCCATTCAACACTTTCAGGTTGATAGAATATGGTTTTAAACAATTGGGATATGATCAATGTCTGTTTTACACTCACCACTCCTACTCATTCCATTTTTCTGCTGGTGTATGTCGATAATGTGATCATCACATGTTCTAATCCTGATATTATTGATGATGAGAAATCATTCCTACATAAAGCCTTCACAATTAAAGATCTTGGTGCAGCCAAGTACTTCCTTGAAATGGAATTGTCTAGATCTACCTATGGAATATTCCTTACTCAAACTAAGTATATCACTGATATACTTCAAGATGCAGGTATGATGGATTGTTCTTTTGCTCCTAATCATCTACTTTTTGGAGTGAAATTCCTGGGAGATGATGAACTACTTGAACAACTTGAGCAATAATGACAACTTCTGGGTCACTTACTATATCTGAACTACACTAGACCAGACACTACACATGTCCTGCAACAGTTTAGTCAATTTATTCATTCACCCAAGCTCTCTCATTGGCAAGCAACTCAACATGTGCTCAAGTACCATGCTTATTGTCCATCATGAGGCCTTTTTTATCTTGCTCAAAATGATCTTCACCTACAGGCATTTAATGACTCCGATTCGGGTTCCTGCCATATCAACAGAAAATCTCTCACCGGATCTGCATCTTTCTTGGGAAGAGCTTCATCTCTTGGAGTACCAAGAAGCAACCTACCATCTCTTGCTCATCAACAGAGGCTGAGTATGGAGCTATGGCTACAACAGTTCGAGAGCTATAATGGTTAGCCTACATGATAAAATAGTTCGGTTGTAAGTTGCAGTAAGTAATTCTTCTTTAATGCGAAAGCATGGCTGCACTTTATATTACTATGATTCTAGTATTCCATTATCGCACCAAACATATCGAGATAGATTGCCACGTGGGGCGTATGCTTTTAAGTGTGATCTGCTAACTCCCAATCATTTTTGCACACGTCCACAGCCTGCGGATATATTCACCAAGGCATTGGCTCCGGTTATTTTTCATGAGATATTGTCCAAGCTAAACCTTTGGAAAGTTCAGTTTGAGAAGGGGGTGTTGAAATTCTATCGTGTGGAAGGAGATAGAGAGCAAGCTAAGTCGAGGGTGGCTGATGAAGGTGAACAACGCAGGAATACGAGTTTACACCATGTATGAATTGCATGCATCCAAGTTTTTTGTTTTTCCTTTCCCTTTTTGGTTTTGTTATTTTGTAGTTAGTTAACAGAGGACACGTGTAACTCTTAGATTGCTTCTAGCTTTACTTTATGTATTTGCTTGTTCGACCATTTTTTGTGAGAGAGAATACAGAAAAATTGTTTCCCAAGTTTCTTATGTCCGCATCTTCTCTTTGTTTATGCTTTCTCTTCAAATGCATCCTATTAGAGGTTTTTTATAAATAAAGTATTCATCCTTGAATTAATTCTTATAAATTGATTTTTTTTAATTGGATACATAATTTAAATAAAAAGAGGTGTCTCCTCATATATTTAAATTTATATTGGATTAGTCATAAATAAAACATTTAAATATTATGTTCAGAATCGATCACCAAAGTTTTTCAACATCACTCAAGTGAGATAAAATAACCTTTTTCCTGTGGAAAAAATAAAAATCTGGAGTGCGCACTATGAAATGTTGGATAGGTGGTTCGAACACCATCTTCCCACTATTTTAAATCCTTCAAATTACATCATATATAATGGAATGTTGTTTGTATATATTTTCCAAATTTTATTGGACTCTTATTATAATTGTTAAATTACAATACATTTATTTATTTAAATTGTTGTTTATTTTATATGTTTTTATGATTCATATTAAGTATTTTAACAAAAGGTTTACTCGTTTAAAAATTACAACTTTTTTCTTTCCTAACAATCACAATTGTTGATACTCATTTAAGTCAGACTACCACCACTCTCAACAATCAGCATTAGCCCGACAGCTTCTAAATGCGACAGAGGTGAATTTGGCTATAGAAAAACAAGTGAACGCCATAGCCCCGCGATCTGGAATTTTCCAGCGATCATGTTGGTCAACGCAAATATTTTTTTAGAACGCCGAAATGCAATTTTATAAGTTCATGCTCGAGATTTGATGTTGGTCCCGGTTTTTCAGAGTATAATCGTTACGCAGCGGAAATAAAGTGTTAATTGTTTTCTTGCACGCTACTTACACACAGCTGACAACTGGCAACTGGTCAGCTGGTGCTGGTTACTCAGTACGCAGCTGACAACTGGTCAGCTGGTGATTTAATACTTAGAATATTTTAGCCTTGTTTGCACAGTTATATCAGTTTCTGAATATACTCCAGCACTTGAGTGCTGGGTTTAAAATATGAATGAAATGCAGAAAGCTGATAAATAACAAAGGATTTTATAGTGGTTCGATCAATCGATCTACGTCCACTCTCCAGTCGAAGCACTGGAAATTCCACTAAGAGTAATCAGGTACAGGTCTCCTACGATCTATCTCTAGCTGGTGAATGCCTCGTCCACCAGTTCACTAGATCAACCGCTCCCGGTCCTGGATCCTTCTTCAACTCTTCACAGCTGATGGAGTGCGAGCACGTCACTTCAACCTCCACAGCTAGCTGGGTGTTTTAGTTCTCCCAAGAACGTAACACTTTCTACGGCAGAATGCCCGTAATAACTCGAGTGCTGGTAAGCACAGGAGCTGCTGTGAACTCTCTCGAAGGAGAAAGAACACCAAATGAGATCTTTAACTTACAAGCTAGAAGCTTGAAGTCTCGTGTTTGATAAATCAACACACGGAAAGCTTTATGAAAAGCCTCGAAAGTACTTTATGCGTTCTTGCAATAACTTCAGTTCTTTCGGTGGTTGAGCAGATGAGTAGAATCATTCAATGTGTCAACCGAGTCATTAGTTCTGAATGTTGGTGGTTGCGACGTATTTATAGCCGCAGGAACCGATTCAAACTTTCTAGCCGTTTGGACACATCCGGAAAGGTGTCAGACCTCGGATGTCCTTCTGACGGCGGCAGGTATGTTTTTCCGGAAGGAACCATACCTTTGACCGCTTTATCTGACACAGATCTCTTTGTGTCAGAACGGCTCTATTAGTCAGTCCGAGGAATAAGACTGGCGTCTTGTGACTGATAGACTTTAAGTTATCCTTCCTTAAAGTCATCCTTTGTCAGTCGATTCCTCAGAGAATCTTCTTCTTGTCTCTACGGCGCTGGGAGAGAGAATCTGGAATTCTGCTGGTAACATCTGACTGGTAGATCATACTGGTGATCTTGTGCTGGCAGTCTCTGCTGGTGACTTGCCCTGGCATCATCAAAGTCTACCAAAAGTCTGGATGTTAACTCTTTTCGGAATCTCCCATGACTGGTGAAATCACCGCTGGTGAATAGTATAAGTAGGAACACGTATTCTCCTGGTAAGGTTTGTCAGCCGCCTGCTGATGAAACCCTTCCCAACTGGTGAACAGTAGCCAGTCATAAGCGCTTCTCACCGCTGGTGAACAGTGTCAGCGCGAGTCTTTGTCAGCCGCCTGCTGATGAAACTTTTCCCAACTGGTGAACAGTAGCCAGTGGTAAGCGTTACTCATGCTGGTGAACAGTGTCAGCATGAGTCTTGTCAGCTGCGACTTACAACTCAAAAGCCTAAACAGGACTTTACATTTAAGACTAGCTATGTAGAGACAACTGACGCTGGTAGGACTTAGGATTTGATCCACCAAAACTATAATCTAAACAAGTAAGCTACTGGGGGAGGAAACCTTAGACAGATTTCCCAACAATTTCCCCCTTTTTGGTGCGATCAAAGCCTAACCAGCGAGCACTCAGCTGATGAGGAAAGTTACAAAGGATTTCAGGGTTTTACAAGTGAAACCTATCAGATCTAAACCCATGAAATTACTTCCTCAACATCAGCTCTAACTAAAAGAAATCTTCCCCCTCAACCAAGGAAAGATATTGCTCGTTTAAATATGGAAATTAAAATCAAAGCAAGTAAGCATGTAAATAAATTTAACATGCAAGATGAGTGCTGGTGCTGATTACACTGGAAGTGTAAATTCAGCTGGTAAGTAAAAACTTAGACAATTGTTGGACAATAAGAGATTGTCATCAACTTGTCAGTTAATCATTCCATTAGAGATTTAGCAATTACACGTACAATGAATGATAACTGACTAGTCTAACAGATTTACTTACAAAAACATAAAGAGAGTAGACTATGGCTTGGAAGATGATCCTGGTGTCTGAGTCCGAGCATTGGTGATGGACCTCAGGATCGCAGTAAGTTCGGCCATTTCTTGATCTCTCTTCCGCCTTTCTTCAGCAGCAATTCGCCTTTCTTCGGCTGCTAGGCGTCTCTCCTCCTTAACGATTCTGGCTCTTTCCTCTTCAGCCCGTGCTCGCGCACTTTCCCCCTCTTGGATCCGCGCCAAAAAGGTGGCAACACCGGCGGTGACGGACTCCATTTGCTGCGCTATATCGGCTTGGAAAGTGGCGAAGCGTTGATCCATCCTGGCGTCGATATAGGCAAGAAGTTGCGTAGGAGGATGAATTTCTGAGAGTGGCTGCGCTGATACTTCCATGGAAGAGGAAGGCACATCAGGTGCGGTAGGAGCCGTTGCTGGTTCAGATTCAGCTGATACCTGCGCTGGGGCGGGCTCCTCTGCGGGCACCTCGGTTGCTGCTGGCTCCTCCGCGCGCACCTCGGCTGGTGCTGGCGGGCCTTGTTCAAAAACAGGTGGGGCTGTGAAATCCACCAGCTGCCAGTCCTCATGATAAGGGACAAGATCGCCCAAAACCATAGGAACAGATGGGACGGCAGTGGTCAGCCACCAACCTCTGGAGGGATCCTCCTCCACAATGTGGTCTACCAGCAGAGCGCTGGCAGCCATATCAAAAAGAATAGCAAAATAGGGAGGGATCCTGGGGAGAGCGGTGAGCACCTTCAAGCGGCGGAGCGCGTAGATCAGCTGGTATCCACGGCTGGTGAGCTGGAACTGGAGGAATGGTAGCTTAACCATTTTTGGCCTAGGGAGGCCGGAAGTCCCAGTCAGCTGTCTGAATTCTGCAATTTTCCTCAAACGGCGCTTGATTCGCCTGGTAGACAGCTGCTGGTGACTTTCAGGATTAGAATCCATGAATGCATTCGCCCACGCCTCCTCTGATCTCCAGTAACCAAGCCCTAGCCTGGCATACAGAACAGCGCGCTTCTCTACTGTCAGCTGGCGCTGGCACAGGTCGAAGATCCTCCACCTCCGGAACTCCAGAAATAGTTCCGGATTCACCCTCCACAGTCCTCGGTAGCTGGTTATCATCTCGTCATCAACGGCATTCTCCACCTCCGCCGTGATGTTTTCAGCATACTCATAGAGAGTGGAATTGAAGTACTCCATCGGCTGCAGGGGCAGACACCAGTCATAGATCCTCGAAGCGTATACCGACTGGTGGGGGAGTCCGCTGATGGGGATGATATTGAATGCTGATGGCTCAGGCACTCGTGAATTTTGAAACGCCATCGCCCCGCGGTGCTCCCACCGATGTACCCCTGTCGCCCTCGAGCGGAAGATGTCTTCATCGATCAGCTGATGCTCTTGGATACAGAGCAAGTATGGCCTCCTTTCTGCGCGCACATGACGTGCTGGTGCTGGCGAGGATGCTGCTGGTCGCCCAGAAGATGATGATGCTTCTGACGATTGTGGGCGACTGGCAGGACGACGAGCCACGTCTTCAAAATTAGGGAATAGATCCCTGGGCTCCATCCTCTGCACCATGGAGTGATGTATCACCTCCTCAGCTGGAGCAGCTGGCTCCTCAGCCCTTGGCATTTCTTCATCATCAGAGAAACTCGCCAGTTTTTCCGGGGTGGTCGCCCGCTCAACAACTCCTCCACTGGCACCCCCTTGCGCGGCCAGTGGGTCTTCAGATTCACCTCCACCACCCCCTTGCGCGGGTGGAGGGACTTGAGGCACATCCTCCTCAGGCTGGTACCTATCTACAAGAGATAGTACGTCCTCCTCGGCTCCCATGACCATCAGGCGCGTGAAGGATTCTTCAGAGAGGATCTGGCCTGGAGCTGGTGCTGGTGGCATGTCACTTGAAGTTTGGGCAACTCCCCATTTTCCCTTTGCCACCTGATGCACTTGTTCCGCCAGTTGCGCCTGACGTTGAGAGTCATGCTCAGCCTTTATCTTTGCGAAGGCTTCATCGCGGGCTGCCAGCTCAGCCTCCCTTTTCCGCTGGTCGGCCAAGGCCTTGAGCCTTGCCTGAGCCTGCTTCTTCCTCACAATGGAAGCTTGTTGCTCCTTCTTGGCTTGCTCCACCAGCTTCTGAGCCCTTGTCTGGACCCTCTTCCTCTTTCGGGTCATCTTCTCGATGGTCTCCTCCTCAGTCAGTCCCAAGATGGACCTCTTGACTGGAATTGAGATCTTCCCTGACGCAGGGTCATGGGCAGCAGCTGGCTGGGGCTGCTGGCGCTGGTGGGTCTTGGGTTTCTTACTTAAAGGGGGCCTGGGGGCTGGCACTTGTGCTGATGCCCGAGGATGTATGCCGGTTGCCTTCTCCACTGCTTCTTCCATAGAGGTGAATAAGGATTCAACCTCTAGCTTCCTTTTCAGCTCATCCTTGGCCGCAGCTGGCAGTGGGAGAGCCACCGCTGGTACTTCCTCCCATGTCTGTTCTGCATCTTCTTCAGAAACAGACTCATCGGGGTCCACAACCATCTTCCCTTTCAGCCGGCGTGGCTTCTTGTAGTCGGGGACAGCCAGTTTCACCCTTGTGGCTGGGATGAAGTCTGATCCAACCAGTTGCTCCCCCTGGTCGACGTCGTCCCCGATCTCTACCTCCAGTATGTGGCTGATCCTCAGCCCGAATGACACTGCGTGAAGAAACTTCCCGTCAGTCTTCACGGTGACATTCCTCTCAACATTCTCCAGCAGTCGGCCGAAGAAGAATCCAGCCCAGTTGCCATATATGCCGTCCTCCAACGCGCACATAACGGAGAATTTCTTCAGGCTTAGTTCGGCATAGGAGCCGACCTCGCATTGTAGCATGCGCACTACAATGTCACACACCATCTGCCAGAAATCTTCCATTTCTGACTTCTTCATCCCCGTTTTAAAAACGGTCACCTCCTCCCTTTTCCACTCCTCCCACCTCCGCTGGAACTCGAGCGTATCATCCCTATGATACGTCGCCACTTCCTCTCCTTCATTCCTCATTCCAAAGATGTTGGCGAGGTACTCGGCGTCGACAGTGATAAGATGTCCGAACACCGATGTGGTAAATGATTTCCGGTCGTCAGCGATGACTGCTCGAGCATAGAACTCGGCAACCATATGTGGATGGAACATCCTGGGAGTCGCCGTCAAATACGGGCAGAGCTGCTCATGATCTATCATCTCCATCAGCTCCTCGCCAAAATGCTTCTCTGCCAACTTGTCATTCAAGATCTTCTCCTTCTGGACTTGGGCTGTGCGTATCTGTGCGTGAGAGAGGCGATGTCGGGTGGCTGCTTTATTCAGCGAGACGAGCTTGCTGAAAGGATAGGTATAGTCAATATCTTCTTCCTTCACGATGCCTGTAAAAGTAGGCATGTGGGCTTCGGCTAATGGTAAGTCTAAGGACTCAGTAGAAGAAGATGATTTATCAGCAGCGGGTTTGGATGAAGATGCCATTGAATGCAGGGAATTTTTGGAAGATGGACAAGAAAAATGTTCGGATTGTAAAGGAAACGTAAAGGTTTATCCGAGAAGAATGTCGGATATAAATACTAAGGCCATGCAGGATTAAACGACCGAGATGAATTCTCAGAAAGTGAGAATCAATGGTCATCAGCAGGGCCCGGTTCCCTGTGGCGACGTGGGTGGTCGTGCTGACGTGGGCTACGCCGTGTAGCTGACATGGCGCTCTCTGATTGGTCGCAAATGTGCTTTTGACCGCGCAGTCACTGTGCGCATTAAATGTGGCATTAAATGCCGCATTAAATTCGAAGATATGCACACGCAATACCAATCTTAAACCTTTCCCGCCATTTATGCGACAGCTGGCATGACTCTTGGACTTCAAGAGACCGTCAGTTGAGAGCTGGGACTCAACTGGTCATCAGTAGAATATGCCAGTCGCATACTTCCCCCTGCCAGTATGGCCTTCTTATCAGTTGACAACTGATACTCACAACTGGTTCCCGTGTACTTAGACAAATTGAGAGCTTGGACTCAATTTTCACCAGTCGTTGATATATCACCAGTTGTCTGCTGACAGCTTGAAAGATTGAAAGAATTGAGAGCTTGGACTCAATTCATTCCGCATAATCTTCTCTTCACTTCTTCATCATTGCTTGGAATTGGGAGCTGGGACCCAATTTTACTTCGACTGATGGTGCATTACTGCTGGCAAATTCGAAATGAGAGCTGGGACTCATTTCCTTCGTTGTTTATGGAATAAGTTCTGCCAGTAGATACCACCTGTGGTTTTGAGCCACCACTAAAGTAAACATGAAGACTAAGAGCTTGGACTTAGTCTTAATCAGCATCCTTCAGAAAATCAAGAACGGAATGAGAGCTGGGACTCATTCTTCCTCAACACTAGGGCTCGCATCAATCTCCATAAGACCGAGTTTGATGCACAACTCCTTGAATCTTGCTTCTGGCAAAGGTTTGGTGAAAATATCAGCCAGTTGATCGTCAGTTC
>JAPKLW010000522.1:224814-245194 GCA_026898455.1 Plectranthus barbatus
AATTGGGAGAAATGCCACTTCATGGTGCGAGAAGGAATCGTGCTGGGCCATCGAGTATCAGCTGAAGGACTAGAAGTGGACCGAGCCAAAGTGACAGCTATTGAAAAGATGCCACCGCCAACAAGTGTCAATGCAGTCCGAAGTTTTCTTGGCCATACTGGATTTTACAGAAGATTCGTCAAAGACTTCTGAAAGATATCGCGGCCATTGTGCAACCTGCTGGAGAAGGATGTGTCAATTGTCTTCGACGACGACGACTGCCTGCAGGCCTTTGAAAAGCTGAAAAAGGCATTAGTGACGGCACCGGTGTTGACTTCTCCGGACTGGAGCGAGCCGTTCATTCTGATGTGCGACGCCAACGACTATGCAGTTGGGGCAGCCTTGGGTCAACTGAAAGGAAGGCTCTTCCATGTGATTCATTACGCCAGCAAGAGCATGAATCCAGCTCAATGCAACTATACCACCACAAAAAATGAGATGCTTGCGGTTGTGTACGCATTTGACAAGTTTCGGTCCTATCTAATAGGTTCGAAGACGATTGTCTACACCGACCATGAAGCCATCAGATACCTGTTCGCGAATCAAGATGCCAAGCCCAGATTGATCCGGTGGATATTGTTGCTACAAGAGTTTGATTTGGAGATCAAGGACAGAAAAGGGAGTGAGAATGTGATCGCCGACCACTTGTCACGACGCTACCAGTCGAAGGGGATGATCAGCTGATGAGGATATGTGAGATGTTCCCCGACGAGCAGATCTATGCTATTAAGGATTTGAGGGAGATGTACGAGTCAAAGACACCATGGTATGCGGATTTTGCCAACTATCTGGTGGTCGGCTTTCTTCCACCGGACTCTTCCCCATATGCAAAGAAGAAGTTTCTGCATGATGTCAGATTCTACTATTGGGAGGATCCCTACCTTTGGCGTAGATGCACTGACGATGTCATTCGCCGTTGTGTGCCTCAATCCGAGTGGCAACAGATTTTTGAAGCCTGTCACTCATCCCCTAGCGGTGGTCATCATTCAGCCAACCGGACAACATTCAAAATCCTAGCGAGCGGATTCTATTGGTCATCTATCTACGAGATCTGTCGTGGGTGGATTTCGAGTTGTGATAATTGCCAGAGGACCGGCAACATCTCGCAGAGGGATGAGATGTCCAAGACTCCGGTGATTGAAGTGGAAATCTTTGATGTATGGGGGATTGACTTCATGGGTCCTTTTCCGCCATCCCAAGGGTTCTCATACATTCTACTGGCGGTGGATTACGTGTCACGATGGGTTGAAGCCGTTCCAATAGTCACCAATGATTCCAAAGTCGTCATCAAGTTCCTTCAGAAGCTCATGACAAGATTTGGAACGCCGAGAGCCATGGTAAGCGATGGGGGATCACACTTTTGTAACAAATGGCTTGCCTCTCTTCTTGCTAGGATCAGATTCAAGCACCGCGTTACCACCCCATATCATCCTCAAGTGAACGGGCTGACGGAGCTGTCCAACCAAGAAATCAAGCAAATCTTGGAGAAGACGGTGAAGCAAAGAAAAGATTGGGCAACAATACTTGACGATGCCCTATGGGCATACCGCACCGCCTACAAAATGCCCATTGGGACGTCTCCATATCAGCTGATTTTTGGAAAGTCCTGTCACCTCCCCGTCGAGATGGAGCACAAGGTTTGGAGAGCGTTGAAAGAGCTGAACCTGGATTGGAAGACGGCTGCAGAAGAGCGCGCCATGGCATTGAACGAGCTGGAAGAATTTAGGGATGAAGCCTACGAGAATAACGTCATATACAAGAAGCGAGCGAAGAGATACCACGACAAGGGTATTCGCTCACA
This sequence comes from Plectranthus barbatus, assembly GCA_026898455.1. Classification (NCBI taxonomy): domain Eukaryota; kingdom Viridiplantae; phylum Streptophyta; class Magnoliopsida; order Lamiales; family Lamiaceae; genus Plectranthus; species Plectranthus barbatus. The sequence goes on from JAPKLW010000522.1 coordinate 226,655, forward strand.
TGTTTTTCAATCAGGTGACAGTTCTCCTCTTCAAATCCCGTCTCCGCTTCATACCCGGAAAGTTGCAGTCAACGTGGGCTGGACCATACACCGTGGTTTGTCAATTTCTGAACGGTGTAGTCGAATTGGCTGGTCAAGATGGGAAGAACTTCAAAGTGAATGGGCAGAACCTTAAACCATACTACACCCCACTTCAAATCGGAGCGGTGGAGAAGTACTACTTGAATCGCGCATAAAAATACAGGTATTGTCGAGCTAGCGACATAAGACCAAGCACTGGTTGGGAGGTAACCCAACAGTTTACTGTTTTTCTTACTTTTGTTATTTTAATTCAATCAAGTCGAGTCAATAGGAATTAGGATCGTTTTTCAGTAATTTTTCGAGTTAAGTGCTCTTTTCAGGTCTACATCGATCGATGCCAAACTCACGTTAATTGACGCGAGTTTCTGGCCCACATCGATCGACGCGGAACTAGCATCGATCGACGCAAGTTTCTGGTCCTCGTCGATCGACACAAAATCTACATCGATTGACGCGGGATGTTCAGAGGCGCGACAAACGAGTTTAAAACCCAGTTTTTCCTTATTTTTCACCACAACACACACACGCACGTCGCTCTCTCCTTCCCAAACACCCGACTTCGAAAATTTTTTCCCGTAACTCGTCGCTACAATCAAAGGTACGTATCCTAGATCCTTCCACTTCAATTATTTCATGTATTTTGAATGATTTGAGCATGATTTTGATGAATTTGGACCTTGGAGCCCTAGTTTCAATTTCTTGCTATTTTGTCGATTTCGCTGCAAATCTTCATGATTATTCTATATGGGTAGTAGTTCTAGACGATATACTTGCTATTTGTGAATGTGTAGAACTAGAATTGGTTGAATACGATTCTAGCTTGTTTGGGGGTAATTTCAATTGGGTATGATTTTCTATTCTTGCTATTTTGGGGTGAAATTCGATCAATTAAGAATGCATTATGCCAAGTTTGGGTGTTAATTGCATGAATGTGGAATCAATTTTGCTTGGGTAGATACATTTAGATGTTAATTGCAAATATTTTTGTTGATGTTGGAAATTTTGGTGAAGTAATTTGCATACATATTGACAAGTTTTCCTTCTACCCTTGCAGAAAAAAATGGTCTTCCGACCAACCTTCGCCAACAAGGCAGTAAAGAAGTGATACAAAAAATTCTCTAGTTCAAAATTCATAGTCCGACAGACTCTATACTCGTGCACAGAAACGATGAACATGCTGGGTATTAGAGCTGATGTGGAGGCCCTGTTGAAGAGAGCCAAATGGGGCACATGGATGACTGGGAGGTGGCCGACTTATCCATCGCTCGTGTTGGAATTTTTGGCATCGCTCCATGTCTACGATGTTCAACCGGAGTCAGATCCGACCACCATCTCTTTCCAACTTCTGAACGAGCATTATGAGCTGCCGAGGAATGAGCTTGAAGATATTTGGGGAGTCCCAAAAACTGGCCGCGGTTGTCTTCCCCCGAGTTTTGACATGGCCCGGTTTTGGAGCCGAATTGCAGCTGAGGCAAAGGAGGATGTGCGAGAGTTCAATTCGGGAAACGTGAAGGCATCCTCCATCGACAACCCCAAGTTTCGTTATCTTCAGTGGTGCATGGGGGTGTCTATCACTGGCCGGCACGAAAGCGCCAAAGTGAGAATGGGGAAGCTCTACGCCATCTACTGCATGCTGACAGGAGAGGAGTTCAACTTCGCAGCGTTGATCACGGACCACTGGAGGCACCAAGTCAAGGCCTCAAAGGGCAACATTTGGAGCGGGGGATTGATTACCCCGATTGCGGAATACGTGGGGATTGACTTGGCCGACATTGAGGTGCTCGAGGATAGTCAAGGACTCAGCACCTCACACCTGGTTCGGATGCTGATGCTCTTACCCGAGAGGGTGGCTGGTCTTTGAGGATGTCCAATGGGGACAAGTTTCCACTTCCGCAGAGGGCGCTCACGCACGTCACTGTTTATCACTTCCGTGATAACTGGCTGATGAGCACACCCATCCACATAAGGCTGATGGTTGGATCCCGTGGGGGAGCTGGCACCTCCAGACTCCTTCACCGACCGCAGACATAGCCAGACCAGAGACAATCGAGGTCCCCCCAGCAGAGGAGCCAGAGGATGAGGAGCACGATGGAGGAGCACAGGAGATTCTGGGCAGGACCGATGAAGCCTCGTCCAGCCACTTTGCGGGAGGGTCTTCTTTTTTCGGGATTGATCTGGCGACGATCTACTAGTTCATGCAGCAGCAGGCTGCTTTGCATGATGCAGAGCACACCCGGCATGCCGAGTTTTGCCAGCACGTGACCACGAGGCTCAACACCCTCGACAGTCAGATGCAGCGCCTCCTTCTGAACACCCAGCCTGACTTCGTCTACCTCCGCCGCCAGCATGAGCACCAGGACCGCCATCGGAGACTTCCCGTTCGGCCATCCACCGATGTAGTCATGGAGGATCCTCCGGAGGAGAAATGAGGTACCGTTTCTCTTTTCCCATCTAACTTGCAAACTTGTCCACTCCTTAGAGTGAAACAAGTTTGGGGGGATGAGGATCGGAAAAGGGAAACGTTTGTATTGTTATTTATTTACTGCTTTATTTTATTTTCCTTTGTTTTTGTTTTTGTTTTTTCTGAACCATCACCATCCTTTTTCTTTTGCTTCAACGTGAACAATTGCTCTCTGCAAGGCTTTTCACTAAATTTAGTATTTTGAATTCTTGATTTGTGTTACTAGTTCTGAATTGGATAGTCTTGAGAATTGTTTTAGGAGCTTTTGAACATAGGGCAGTCGGAACTATTTTGATTATGTTGGTGTTGGGAAATATGACTTGTCTTTCCTCGAATGAGAATTGTTGATAAATAATTAAGATATATGCTGATTAAGATTGAAAATTTGTGTGATAGAGTAGCCGATGATAAGAGCTGTTTTGCTTGATGAGTTGATCTTTGAAATATAAATTTTTGCATGATAACTATTCAAATTGGGTAATTGTTGAGGAGTAACAAAAATTTTAACCCTGTGTAGAAATTTGAGCCTTTCTTTTCGTTTGATGAGTGACAAGGTTTTTAGACGTACTTCCTAGAATTTGAAAAATTTCTCTCTTGAAGTTGCATTAAGTGTGGTAATAGGGTGAAAATAATTTTAGGCATGTTCTTTCGGAGTTCATCTCCCATACACTAACCCTTAATTTCCACTTGTAGCCCCTTTGAGCCTTGAATAAATTTTCTTTGATTAGAAAGGTTGATGAATAAGAGGATTTTGATTTATTGGAAGGTGTGAATTGTGGGATTGTGATGTGAGGCCATGTGCAAAAATAAGGGTTCCCATGGGTAAATTAAGAAAAAAAAAGGGTGAACATTAGTGAAAGAAAAAAAGAGAAGAACGAGAAAAATCCATATGTTTATTAGTTCACGAAAATTTGAAACAAGTTCTAAGGGACCCTCAAAATTATAAGAGTAGGAACAAGATTGTGCATAAGAAGAGAAAAATTATGTGGTTATGATATGCTTGGGTCTTTGGGTTTAATTGCAATATTTTGAGTCACTTAGTCAAATATATCCCACCTTTTAGGTAAGCCACATTACAACAAAAAATAAGACCTTTCTGATTCCCTGAAAAGCCACACTAATAAGCAGTGGAGAGATGAGAAATTTGTCAAACTTATGGTGAGGTAAACTAAAACCTTGAGTGAGTGAAGCACAAACCCTTTATTTCTTGAGCGATGAGTGCAAAGACTGCCCGGTGAGGTTCCTCCTCAATAATTTAACAATGAGAATTTGTTTGGATTGCATGATCTATATGAATAAGTGATACTTAGATTGCAAAAGAAGCTTGTGAGGCATTGCACACTTGTATCTGCATTTGATTCGATTTCTTGTCTACAAATTGATCGAGGACGATCAATGCTTTAAGTTTGGGGGAGTTGATAAGTTAGTATTTTTACCAACTTATCTCTTTGTTCTTTGACTAATTGGGTGATGTTTATATTGTTTTACGTGTCTTTTGTGCATGGATTGGCTTTTGTGCTCGTAATGTCGTGATTGGTGAATTATGCAGGTTTTTAGTCGAAAACAGAGAAGAATGAAAAATTGCTCGAAGTTCCAGGTCCACGTCGATCGACGCACGCGTTCGAGAGGATGATCGACGAAGAGGATTGAAGGGAGATCGACGCAAGACGCGAAGACCAGGTCCACGTCGATCGACGCAGGATGTGGGTCGATCGACACGGGTCCTTCAAGGCCGTCGATTCGATTTCTCCATCGATCGACGCGGCGTCGGGAATTCCTAATATGCTCCTGATTTGAAGATAGAGACATATCTAATCCTAAATACTGTTTGATACATCTATCACTACTATAAAAGGCCATGTAAAATTCGAATATTAGTGTGGAAATCTGTGGAGAATTAGGAGAATTTTAGAGTTGTAGATTTTAGAGGTTTCCAAGAGTTTTTAAGTTTTATGATTGAAGACAGGTTTTTGTGGGAAGACATCTACACCCAAGTTTTATGCAATTCATGTTTTTCTTTATCTCTGATGATTCTATTCATGAATATGTGTAACTAAATCTCTTCTCAGATTCTAGGGTTTCGAACTATCAATGTATGCATGTTTGATTAAATGAATTATTTTCCCTTTCCCATCGTAGTTTGTGAAATCTGTGCTTATTCATAATCTTGAGTTTGCTGGCCACATCTTAGGATTAATTAGTTGAGAACTTGAGACGTAACTGTAATAGTTTTCAATGGAAAGAGTTTTCACAATATAATTTCATTTCTTGTCTAAGCAGAAGGAGATAGATTATAGGAACAAATCTGTTGATTTTTGGAGTTAGTTAATTCATCTTGAGACCGAGCGGAGATAGGGAATTAACTAATCTACTTTATGAATTGTCCAACAAAGAAGTTCATAATACCTTTCTGATGTTTCACTACGAAGAGGAATTAAATTGGGGATTAATCAATTCATTCATACATGTCATACTTGATTGGTAGATATCCCTGGAACTTGTGCTTCTCATATCTGTTTTCATCAAAAGTCTTTTATTTTTCTGTTTAATTTTAAGTTGCAAGATCAGTTTGGAACAAAACCAAAAGTTTATTTTCTTTCCTAACCAGTATTTTGAGAGCTTATGTTTTAGTATTTAAGATTTTTTGTTATTTCTTCCCCATGGGATTCGATAATTAATTTGCCGCTTTATTATTAGCTTAGCTAAATCGATGATAAAATAATTTTGCAATCAAACGCCAACACAAGGATAGGTTCCAGGAAGAACTATAAAACTCCCAACAGTCGACGACCAAGGAGAAGGGAGGTTTGTCCTCACTCTAAGGAGCGACACCGGTTGAAGATTGGAGATCAAGGTGCTTGAAGGTGTGCGCTAACCAGACGAAGGAGCTGCTCAACATTAGAGATCAGGCCTGACCTTGCACTCATTCTTCTAGTAAATTTTCAGTCGGTGGACTGAAAAGTGGATGTAGAACAGTTGTTCGAACCACTATAAACTCCTTGTGTCATTACTGCTTTATTTCGTTATTGTCTACGCTTACACATATTTTAAACTCAACACATCAAGTGTTGTAGTATAAACTGCAATTGAACTAACGAATATTCGAGTTGAAACACTTTTGATAAACACTTGCTAAGTCGAGATCTTTGCAAGACACGTGCAAGATTAACTTAATACTTCCGCTGCATATAAAACACTCTGATCGGGGACCAACAAATATAATTTTTTTGTCCTAATAAGAAGAAATCATTTGTAGGAAATTAATGTGAATGTTTATGGGGATTGATTACTAGGTGTTTTTTAGATCGAGAGGAGATAATCACTTATTAATAATCTAGGATTTAATTGTCCGACCAAGGAATTAATTCCTTATTAACATATTTTCCACCACATTTTCTTTCTGGGTTTGAATTATTTGTTTCATGCGTGTTATTTAGTTAGGATGAGTTCCCTAGGATCGGTGTTTTTATTCAATTGAATTATATTTTAAAGTTTTTCTCAAACAACGAATTGGCAAACCATATTCAATACATAAGATAATCTCGCCATACTTTTTCCTTGGATTCGATAACTGTTAGGAAATTTGTTAGAAATTTTCTTATATTATATTGTTTTGGTGGGACAAAGAATGTAAAAGTCATCTTAGTTTGTCTCTAGATTAGTTTCAGTATAGTCGAGAAATGTAAAGTCATGTATAGGATTTGTATCGAGTTGTAAGCTAGAGCTAATCTGATGACTAGACTGGTTAATCAGTCTGGAATGCGCAAAGACTCAACAGACTAAGGTTTGAGCCGAACTTACAAGCCTGGGAATTATGAGTCTGGACTGATAAGTTTGGATTCACAAAGTATGGGACCAGCAAGTATGGTCCTATCCGTACTACAAACTTATCAGTAAAGGGATAGAGTGTGTACTGAAGGATGACATCACTAGCATGGATTTGCGAGTATGACGACACCAGCATGAATTTCTAAGTCCCAGTCCCAGTCCCAGCGTAAATAGACAAAGAGAATCATTTGAGGAACGTACTGACAAGTATAGACTTTAAGGATTAGAGATTCCTTAAAGTCTACGAGCACGAAACTCCAAGTTTTGATACCTAGGACAGTCAGTCCAAGATTCTTCAAACTGAAGAGACTGTCATTCTGACACAAAGGTGAAGAGTCACTATCATCGTTAGAAAAAGGCGAAACAGGTGTAGAATATCTAGAAAAAGCACCACATGCCCGCCTATCGCAGCAATCAACAGAGACCTTCGATTGGACATCATCCAATCTGTCTCTAACGAACATTTATTTCAAACCTTCAACCTCACGTCTATAAATATCAGAGAATTCAACAGAAGAAGGTTAATGAAACCGACCGAAACCAAACATTTACCAAGCTTAAGAATCTTCAAAGAGCCAAAACTCTGCTACATTGTGTACACGACCGTTCGAGGCTGTTAGAATTATCCCGTGTGTCACAATAGTGAACACAAGACCCAGAACACTTATTCTTGAGTTATTTTCTTGGTAATCTTTCTCTCCAAGAAAGATTACAACAGTCAAGTACGTCTCGTACTCTGACTCTTACGGGCTTATTGTCGGCGTGCTGAAGTTTTGGGGAAACTCTAAACACCTCATTCCAATGATGAGGAGGCTGTGTGGTGTGCCCACACTCCAAGGAGCTACAAAGTGAAGGACGAGCAAAGGTTTGGTGAGTTTGCTTGTGGACTGAAGGATGGGGCATTCTTTGGCAAGTGTAAGATCGTAGGAGCACCTTGTAAATCCAACACTTAGTAGATTTCCAGACTTGCGCCTGAAGAGTGGACGTAGGACTTTTTGGTCCGAACCACTATAAACCCTTTTGTCATTTACTACTTTCATACTTGTTGTCAGCTTACTTACTTTTAAAACTCGACACTCAAGTGTGGTAGTATACTCTGAAAACTGACATTAAGCATACTTGACACTTAGTACCTGAACTAAAATTTGACAAACCAAGCTGACACATCACCATCAACTTGGATAAGTGCAAGTTTATCAAACCAAATAAATTATATTTCGATGTGCATTTATAATTATTCTGATAAAACCGGGACCAGCAATTACCTCCAAATTTTATAAATTTATTTGCATCGCTATCCTACAATTGTTGGAATTTTCCAGCGATCAATGTACATCATCTTCTTCGTTTTTGCTTTCTCTTCAAAAAATACATCCTATTAGAGGTTTAATAAAGTATTCATCCTTGAATTAATTCCTACAAATTGGTTATATGTTATTTTTTTAATTGAGAATATAATTTAAATAATAAGGGTTGTCTCCTCGTATGTTTAAATTTATATTGGATTAATCATGAATAGAACATTTAATTATTGTGTTCAAAATCGATCATCAGAAATTTTCAACATGACTCAAGTGAGATCAAATTTATTGTGAAAAAAAATAAATAAATAAAACTGGAGTGACACTATGAAATGTTGGATAGGTGGTTCCAACACCATCTTCCCACTATTTTATATCCTTCAAATTGTATCATATATAATAGAATGTTGGTTGTATTATTTTCCAAGTTTTATTGTTCTCCTATTATAATTGTTAAATTAAGATGTATTTATTCATTTTATTTATTGTTTATTTTCTTATGCTTTTATGATTCAAATCAAGTATTTTAACAAAAGTTTTACTCATTTTATTTTTTCCTAATAATAACAAAAAAAAATAAAAAATTAACAAAAGCTAGAACTTTTATGCACGGTAATATTTGGTCAGATATCATCCACACATGATAATGTGTGACCAATGGCCAAGCAAGTGTTTGATGAAAGAAAAGAGTTAAGGTTGATAGAAAGTGTGACAAATCTGTAAGTAAAGTTGAGCAGTGCAATAAAGAGAGAAAAAAATAAAGTTTGGAGGCACAAAAATTAAAATAATTATATATGGGTTAAAACATACAACTTACAATTGCATTACAGATATGTGTTGGTGTACAGTGAGAGCCAGCAGTTGCATAGCCAGAAATGAGGGACTTTTCAGTTCAAATTTTGGAAAGGGGCCATCACAAAATGTGGTCCAAGAATTGAAGCACAAGGTACAAATAACAGCCAGTTTGATGGGGTCTTCCACCCCCTCTGCCTCAACTATTTAATTCTCACTCCCCCACCAAATATATTGTATGTGTGACAGCTTTTGATCTCTTCTATTCCCTTTATTTGGATTTTGATTGTTTCTTTTTTAATTACAATCCAAATTATGAGTTTTTTTGGGCACCTTTTTCTCTTGGTGCTATCATAATTTCTGCGAAATCTTTAGCCCTTGCACATGCATGGCTGTCAAAGTGTGATCATAAATGTCCAGAATCAATTATTTCACAATTTGAATTATATGTAGAGTGAGCGACACATTCTCAATAATAATATATATATATATATATATAACTAAAAATGCATTTGTCAATGATTGAAAACAAGAATGCAGCTGCTTGAATAGTTTTTTCCATAGAATTGATGCATTTATATCATAAACATAAATACTATGAACTATAATATATTTATGCAAGATTGATGCATTTTCTATTTTTAACATAAAATACAATGAAATGCAATATCAATTGAATAATAAAAAATGCATCGGTCTAGAATTAAAGATTCATTGACCTTATTATGCATTTTTCAATTTTGGACAAAATTACTTTTTTTAGTTATTATTTATAATTTGGGGAGGTGTTATTTTTTTAGTTGCTCCTTCCGTCCTACTTCAATTGTCCACCTTTTTTTTTGTCTGTTTCATTTAATTGTTCAATTATCTAAAATAAAAAAATTAATACACACTCACTAATAAAAAGGGAAAGTCTTGGGTTAGGCAGGCCTAAACGATTTAGGCGGGTTTTATCCATTAACCCTAGCCCAAACCCATATAATATACCCTATTTGGGATTAATAAACCCTATTTGGGATGGGTCAACCTATTTGGGTAGGATAAAACCCGCCTAAACCGTTTAGGCCTGCCTAACCCAAGTTTTTGCCCTAATAAAATATTAATTTCCTCTACCTCTATTCACATTGGTTATTATGCCAAAAACAAAGTGGACAATTCATCTGATGAAGGAAGTATTATTTATTATTTGGGGAGGTGTTATAAAGCTAATCACTTCCTATATGTATAGTTAATTAACATTAAGAACATGCACATCATGACCTATGTTAGCATAATATATAGCAAAAACACTAATTAACTAGATGCATGTGGCATAAACCTTAATTAATTAACTTTATTTGGAACAAAAAAATATCACTAAACACACACACACAGAGAGATAACATTTGAAGGTCACATATTCTTACAAGCATAAATGATCAATGAGAAATCAAGTGGATCATGCTCATTCTGCTGCAGCAGCTTCTCCTCCAACCACAATCTGCTGCTATCCAGTCCACTCCTAGTCCTGAACATGAACACTGCGTATCCCGATTCTGGGCTGTGAAACCAGTCATGGACATCCCACATGAGATCGACAAGCAATCCATCCAAGAAAATCGTCTGGTTCCCCCTAAAATTCCACTGCAGCTTCTTAACCCTGATCACCATCTTCTTGTCTATGCACACCGATAGAATCGGGTGCTTCACACCTTCTCCCTCTCCCTCTCCCTCGCCGCTGCAACGGATCAAGATGTCGTGAGCGCCGCCCGCGTCGGAGAACTGGGCCGTTGTCGAGTACAGCTTGTTGCCGGAGAAGTGCTCCTGCCGTGAAACGAGAGCGAATTTGGCGCCGCTTTTGAGCTTCCTGGCTATGGATGATGATGATAATGGTGATGATGATGATGATTCTTGATCCTTGTCGCCGAGGATTAGGGCGAGGTCGGAGTCGACGACGATGATGAGGTAGAAGCTGTCGAGTGGCTCGGGGCCGGGGCCGGGGCGGTAGCGGGCGGTGGAGAGGTCCCAGAAGAGGTCGATCTTGGAGGAACGGAGGTGGAGGGATTTACAGCCTTTGGACTTGCGGAAGAGGCGTGAAGTGGTGTTGATCTTGAAGACGGCGGCGGTGGAGGTGGAGGAGGAGGAGGGGTGTTCGCGGTGGTGATCGAAGTTGATAGTGAGGGATTGGGATGATGAGGTCTTGCTCCATGTGACGGTGATGAGCATCTGCTTTTTGTTGGGGAGAAGGGTTTTGTATAAACATGTGACGCAGTTTTGAGTTGAAGGGATGAAATTTGGAGAAACGCAGGAGCTGTTTGAGCACGATGTGTCCGAGACCTGCACTGCATACTCATTCAGACAAGATGCAAAGTCTCTCATATTGAGAGAGAGAGAGAGAGAGAGAGAGAGAGAGAGGAATGAGACCCAGTAAATTAATGGAATGTCTTAAAAATGTGATTATTTATTCCTACATGAAGTATTTGATGTAATGGGAGAGAAGGGAAATTATGAGACAGAAGCATTGAAGGTTAGTTTGTTTATGTGTTGACAGCTCAACACATGAGGGTATAAATAAACATAAAATATAAGAATAATTAAGGGAAATTACTTATTTTATTCCAAAAATATGAGTATTAATCAATTTTATTCTAAATTTTCTCTCTCCATCAAATTTATCCTACTTTTACTTGTGCTTATGAATTTCATTCCATATAACAAAAGACGATAATTTATTTATGATTTACGCTTTTTACTTCCACATGAACACCAATTTTGTATTCATGTGGATTTTTTCAATGTTCGTTTCATTAAAAATTTGACCAAACGTGTGATTCCCTATTTATATTTTTTAGTTGTTGATTTTTTAAATTTTAATGAAACGACGTCATTTTGATAATTCTTCATTTTAAAAAATAAATAAAAAATCACGTGAATGCTGATGTGGCGTTCACGTGGAATAAAAACACATAAATCAGCAAGAAATTAACGTCGTATGTTATGTGGGATAAAATTCATAATCAGAAGTAAAATGTAGGATAAAAATGATAGAATAAGAAAAGTTGGGATAAAATTGACTAAAAGTCAAATTTTAAGGATAAAATAGTAATTTTCCAATAATTAATTGGAGAGGGGAAAGCACCAAAATAACGTAGTATTCATGCTAGCTAGATCAGTTTTTATTTAATCAATTTAGTTTATGTTATATTATGGGTTGTGGTTGACTAGAATGGAAAATGTCCATGTTATGCAAAGCAAAATCTTGTCCCACTCTTCCATTTATACAATTGCTCTTTACTTATTTAAAATTGCTAATCAATTGGTTTGGTAAATTGCAAATATGTTATTCATGAGCCTAATTTTCTTTTAAATATGCCAATAATGAAATGGATATAAATTAGTAAAATAACCTTGCACATGTATTATGTATAGAAAATGTTTAATGTGGCGTGTAAAAATGTATTTGGTTAATTAAATAATTAAAAACAAGAAGCATCGATGGCACTGAAGTTTTAGTGGAGGAATTAGTTGTGAGAAGTTAAGTGGTGCCAGCAGTCAGTCAAATGCCGTTAGATCTGGGTTTGAAGTCTCTACCCCAATATCATAATAATATACTCCATCCGTCCCATAACATTAGTCTTGTTTCATTCCGGCACAGATACCAATGCGAGAAGAGATAGAGGAAATTAATATTTTATTAGTGAGTGTGTATTAATTTTCCATTTTATGAAAGATGACTAATGTTTGGGATAGACGAAAAAGGAAAACAGGACTAATGTTATGGGACGGAAGGAGTAATATATACTAGTCCCTCCGTCCGGTTATTAGTCCAATTTTGACCGGGAATAGTAATAAATATTTGTGAGAGTAGTGAAATTAATATTTTACTGACATGAGAGGGTTTTTCTTCATTTAAAGAAATAAGACTAATCTATCGAAACAAACAAAAATAGAAAATGTGACTAATGAGACGGGACGGATGGAGTATTGTTTATTCAAAGTTTTGAATGAGAAATATAGTAATTAATCATCTCTTTTTTTTTTTTTGTTCGACCAAAAATTCGTAATTTAAGACCCATTGTTTTATGCTCAATTTCATGCTTCAAAAATATATTGTTCTAATAGAGCAAAATGGAATCTAAATTTTAAGTATTTTAATTCATTAAATTAACCAAACGAGCATTTCATTTTATAACTTTCCAAACAAAAAAAAAGCCCAGTTTCAACCAAATTGAAAAACACAAGGATTCTAGAAATGACCGAAACAAACCATGATTTGTAATGATAAATATAAGGTTATTCCAAACCATTACAAAGATCCAACATTATAAGCTTATAACAATCTGGAAATCTATATTATTTCATAAATACAAACCAATATATATGGTATGAAAAAGATATTAACTCAATCAACATAAGTAACAAATAAATTTAAGATTATTATAAAATTAAATTGTTCGTGAAATACTTACACGTAATTTGAACTGGACTGAATTGGTGGTATAGGGCATTGAGATGATGAGGATACTCTCTCTCTCTCTCATTCTACGATAAATCATAGAAATAATGTGAAATCAGTAATTGTTTGTTCTCATATATGGAGTTATGTATGTAGTGTGTACCTCTCTTTTTTCTAGGGAAAAAAATAGAAAGGAATAGTGTCAATTGCATGAATATTTCAAGTTTCTTTAAATGCATATCTTAAATATTTATCAGATTTCGAGATTATGAACAATTATTCGGAATATTTAATGATAGGGATCATTGATTAATGGCCACCCTTTGCTTTTATAAATGGATGTAAAATCATGGTATGGTAGTTGGGGGAAATAACATTGAATTAATTTGACCCATGATCCTATTCAAAATTTTCTCTCCACTTTTTTTTTTTAAGTCATTAATTTTCACGTCAACAGCAGCGTCCAACAATGAAACTCATTAATATTAGTAGTGGAATTGAATCGGAAAACGAAAAAAAAAATTGTTTCATTATTTAAGTTTTTCCCTTATTAGTTAATTAGGTGTTTACCGTGTTTTTTCCATTTCGGTCAGTTAATTAGACTATGTTTATCAGCAACCGGCCTAACCATCCAACCTTTATTGGCAAAGTCTCAGATAAGACGGTCTCATCATTTTTATTGTGAGACGACTTTAATGAAATGATGTATTTCTTTATTGCAAATGATGTTTCACCATTTTTATTGTAATATGAGTTTAATGAAATGATGTATTTCTTTATTGCAAATGATGTATTTCTTTGATGCAAATAATGTAATTCTTAAAAATGAAATGATGTATTTAACTTATTGAAATGATGTATTAATGTCCGTCTCACAATAAAAAAATAGTGAGACCGTCTCTCAGGAGACCAACTCACCTTTATTATATTTTATTAATTACAAGTTGTATTTTATTTTTAAAAAATTAATAAAATGATTAGTAAAATAAAATTATAAATTATATAAATAATATAACTATTAGGAAAAAAAATTAAATTACATAAAACATTTTTATATCATCACATTCAATCTAAAAAATGCATATATTAAAATTAGTCTCTATTTGTAGAGAATAAAAAATTATAAATTTTGATATATTTTTTATTTAATTTTATTTTATTATTTAAAAGATATATAGATTTTAATAGTATTGCTATACACTATTAATTGATAATACAAATGGTATCATTCTACTGGTGTATAATAAAGAAAAAATAGTGTGGGGTCCGCAGACCTTCGAGGTTGAGATAGGTTTCTGGTCGACCTATAAAATGAAATGGAATGATTTTTCAATTTTTTTTAAATACAAAAAATGTGACATGGCGGTTGGGTTGGGGTAGAGTGGTTGCTGTTATTTGTAGTCTTAGGGGTGTAGTGGTTAAAGCGCCTTACTTGTGGAAGTCACAGGTTCGAGCTTCCAGGGGGACATCTGTGTGTGTGAGTGGGTGTGTGTGTTTAATATTAATGTAAACTTATTTTTAAAAAAAATAATGAAAATTTATCGACAAATTCTTCGATGTGACAGTCTCATCATTTTTATTATGAGACGAATTTAATAATGTATTTAATTTATTAAAATGATGTATTTCTTTATTGCAAATAATATAATTTTTTACGCAGAAAAAATAACATATTAAAAATATAAAATGATGTATTTAACTTATTGAAATGATGTATTAAGGTCCGTCTCATAATTAAAAAAAAATGGTGAAACCGTCTCTCAAAATAATAATATATTCAAAATAAAATGATGTATTTAACTTGTTGAAATAATGTATTAAGGTCCGTCTCATAATAAAAAAATGATGAGACCGTCTCTCAGAAGACCAACTCAAACTTATTTGCATTTTACAATGATAATAAAGTATGCAACACTAATATTGTAGTGAAACATAAATGAATCAACTCATTTTTCGGCCCATCGAAGAAGAAAATCCAAAAAAAAAAAGTCCAAACATATGGAAATGCAAGGTCTATAAACTCAAGGTAAATTCTTCGAACCAGGTCTAGTTAAGCTGAAGGACTTCCAAGATCGAAGGACTCATTCGACAGCTGCCATAATTGCGGTTCCAAGGAAGTGATTCGGTGTAATATCCAAAGTAACAGCTGAAGAATTGTGACCGTTCGAGCAACTATTTCAGCTGAGGAGTTGCATTAGTTCATTAATAGACACAATTCTCGTGTAGAAGTCTACAAATAGTCATCATTTATGATTGTAAATACACATTGAATTCTAAAAAGCTAAAAGAAAACAAAAGCATTTATTCTAGAACATTTATTAAGTGATTTTACTTTATCTTTCATTTATAAGTTCTTCCATTTTACTCGAGTATCCTTTATAAAACAAACCAACAACATTCGACATTAACAATTTGGCGCTAGAAGGAGGGCCACTAAAGAAAGAAAGATTAAATGGATAATTGAAATGTTAGCGAGCAGCGTCCGAAGCAATTGAACAACCAGATAGGAATGGGAGTGTTCCGAAGCTAGACAAGGTTCGAAGCTGAACTTAAAAGACGAGAGGAAAAAACTTTGGGTCCTACAAGAAGAAAATCGGGAGCCACCGCTAAAGCGGATGCTCTCCGACAACAACTTGTTATTCATCAAAACCAAGAGGCCCGGTCCAAAAGTTGTTCTCAACAGCAAACTAACCCGAGCGACAATTTTGAGGACCAAGAGGAAACGTTCGGGTTGCTGTCGAACCCTCCAATATTAGAACAAACTGCCAAAACCCTCAGGCCGAGAAGGAGTCGGCATAAAAGATCTTAATGCTTAAGCAAATGCAAAGGGTGTTCACCCTAATTTCGGGGGGCCAACTCCACCTAAGAACATACCGGTGGATAGCTACACAGAATCACTCTTTGCTCGAAGGATAGCAGCGATACAACTCCCATTCAAGTCTACCATGCCTACAATAATAGACCCAAATGAATTCATCATATCATACAAGATGAAGATGCAGATGGCCGTAATTCCCGATCATCAAACAGAAGCATGCATGTGCAAAAGATTCGACGCATGCCTTGACGGGCCAACTATGCAGTGGCTTATGCATCTATTGTCCGGATCAAATATAATCATTTCTCCAACTGCACCAATCATTCATACGATATTTTTCAAGGAGTAGAAGGGTGACCAAGAGGTCCGATGACCTGTATTCAGTCATCCAGAAGGACAACGAATCGCTTCAAGACTTTTTAAGGCGATTCAACTCCGTAAAAGTAACTATTCCAAACTGCCTAGAAGAAATGGCAGTTTCAGCATCTAAGAAAGGCTTGAAGAGGAACTCAAACCTCTTCTACAAATTGGTCAAGTATCCTTGCTCGACCATGGAAGAAGTAATCGCTCGAGCCAAAGCACAAATACAACAAAATGTCGAGACATATAACTTTGGCAAGAAAGACAAGTCAATAGTCCAATCAACTCACATGGAGAAAAAAAGTGAGACACAGACCAACATCTATTATCAACCCTACCAACCCCATACAGAGCTAATAAAATGAGACATAAAACATGTCTCTAAAGAAATACCGTATGAACTAACGGTCCACCCATGCATCGCCGTATAGGGAATGCAAAAATTAGGGAACAGAGTATAGTGTCCATCGATTATTATAGCAAAGCCTACCCACCAAAATGCGAGTCTCTACTATGCGTTTCATCAAGACCATGGGCACCAAACAGAAGATTGTCGGGACCTACGACAAGAGGTCGTACGACTTCTGAACGAAGGGCATCTGGCCCACCTCCTAACTTCTCAAAAGGGAGACGTATGGAGAAAATGAAGGAAGAATGGAGTGGGATCCTTGAAGGATACTGCACCTGCTACGTGGTAAATAAACAACCCTTGCCCGAAGAATCACACCAACTGCAGATCAAGAGGGTAGTAAACGTTATAACCAGAGGCTTCTCGATTTAACAGAGATCACGTTAGTTGGAGTTAATGGAGAGAAACCCAACTCACTCAGCAAAGAGACTCTTCCATGTTGAACGAGAGGATGAACCTTTAAACAAAACTTCAAGTGGTTGACGCCCCCTCGGAGTGCAATGTTATATTCAGACGCTCTTGGATCCACTCAACGAAGGTTGTTTCCTCTTCTTACAACCAGGTGATAAAATTCCCGACTCTTTAGGGAGTCCGAATAGTAAAGGGAGATCAACACGCATATAGAAGCTGTTATGAAATCACCCTACGTAATTAATATGGTGGAACAAGAGGAACAGATTGAGGGGGCTCAGAAGTGAAAATCGATCAAAGGAAGCCCACTCAAACCATGTTTGTAAAAGAGACCCGAAGAACTCAAGTCGAATGACTGACTTCCTCTTTCAAAAAAGAGAGATTTTTGCTTTTTCCCACGCATACATGTCAGGATTGATCTAGCGATCATCTAACACCGACTACAAGTTGATCAAAAATTCAGACAAATTAAACATAGGAGAAGGTGGTTTGCACCCGAGAGGAACAAAGCGATCGTCAAAGAAATACAAAAAATCAACTTTATTTAAGAAGTACTCTCTAAAGAAGGTGGTTCTACATACTTCTCGATACAGAATCCAGGTATTCCGCCTTGGAGAGACTCGTATTAGCACTCAGCATGGCTTCTCGTAACTTAAAACCATAATTTGAGTCGCATGAAATCAAAATAATATCATCTTTCCCAATTCAAAATGTACTCTCTAAGCCAGATCTATTAGGCTACATGATGAAATGTCGGTCGAACTAGGGAGCTACGGCCTACGGTTTAAGTCCCACAACATCATTAAGTCTTAGATTCTGGCAGACTTCATTGCGGACTACACCCTTAAACAACATCTTCAGGCCGAAGTGGAACTGGGTGCTAGTATGGATAGTGCAGAATTCTGGACCCAGACAATAAATGGGTCCTGTAATTCTAGTGGAGTGGAGCTGGGATACTACTCGTGTCACCCGAACTATTGGTGTTCAATGGAGCAATACGTTTTTGTAGGGTTTTTCCGTGAACCGAATCACCAAAACCAAACTGAACCAGGTCGATCTATGGATATTGCTCATAATTCAAATTCTCAAAACCCTAGCATGCTCCTATGAATTTAATATGAAGAATTGTGGATTTAGGGTTTACCGTAACTCCGTCGAGTCTGAACCGATCTTTCGCGTTTGAATTCCAAATTCCAATTCAACCACGCGATCTGATTTAATCTGCGGAAATAGAAATTAGAGATCTAATTTCTTAGATTAAATTCAAAAACAGAAAGAGAAGGAAGAAAGAAATCTGTTCTCCAGATTAGATCTTCAGGGCTGTGTCCCGGTGCTGATAAGATCTACTACTGGTGAGGACTCCGTAGATCTGTGGCTTGAGCAGGACCAGAATTCGAAAATTCTCCTCCTTTCTTTCTACATGATCGGCGCCCCTGTCTCTCTCTCCTTAGGGTTTCAACTGATTTGAATCTTATGAAAGTGGCTAGGGTTTCAGAGAGTGAGAGGTCTATTTATAGACCTAGGATTATAAAACCCTATTGGGCTCCTGGGCTAAATTCAGCACACTTATTGGGCCAGACCTGGGACCTAATGCAAATAATAAAGTGGGCCTATAAATTAATTAATTCCCATGTCCACAACCCA
>JAPKLW010000522.1:245204-310299 GCA_026898455.1 Plectranthus barbatus
AATTAATATTAATTCTTTTTCACCACAGAATTAATACTGACCTACCCATTTATTACCACGTTATGAGAACGGGTTGCATTAATTGAGAATCCCTATATTTAAGGTTACCGGACATCCATTAATTAATCGGAGCCTCTGACAAGCTCTAACTACAATTAATTAATATCTTATAATTCCTGAGTAGTACCACTCAAACCTTATCACTCGTGTCTGAACTTAATCAGCCTGCAGGACTTTGGCACGATGAATGTTATTGAGCTCCTCAGGGAATGTCCCCATCCTATTACTCAGATATGGTTACCTAAGTTCAGTCTCAGGCGGTACTACACGAACTGCTGTTACCCAAGATGCGGATATACGAGCACGTTACTTAGGCTCTCCACCATGGCAAGTCAAAGCAACATTCAACCCGTGCAAACCCCTGAACCTTCGTT
Source organism: Plectranthus barbatus (assembly GCA_026898455.1). NCBI lineage: Eukaryota > Viridiplantae > Streptophyta > Magnoliopsida > Lamiales > Lamiaceae > Plectranthus > Plectranthus barbatus. The sequence continues at coordinate 245,639 of JAPKLW010000522.1, forward strand.
AGGGTTTGGACTCAATCAATATAACGAGATCTTTTATTCGCTGATGTCAGACAGACGAATATATCTCACTGCGGTCCATCAATACGCCACCTCTGCGTACCAGCATGTCAAGTAACCAAGACAGACTACTTATTCCGACAATGCCGCAGCCATTCGGACAGACAATTCTTATACGCTATCTCGGCTGTGATCAGGTTTATGTCTCACTAGGTCAAGTGATCATACTGTCTTCTGCGATCTACAACACGCCGTATGATCGTCCCTATCGGTGAGACAAGAGGATACCATTGTTCATACATGTACGATTGTTAACAGATAGGAGAAATAAACCGTTGTATACTCATTGTAATAAATGCTTTCAGTATACAAAACCCATCAGTTTTGAGTTATGAACTACTAATAACATCGCAGAGTACGAATCACTAATCGCCAGACTACAGTTGACCTTAGAGCTAAAAGTCAGAATGATGAAGACACAATACGACTCTCAGCTCATCGCCAACCAAGTCTTGGGGAGTTTTAAGCAAGGAAGGCCCGAATGCTTGCATATTTAGCTAAAAACATAAATCATAGTTTGAGGAGGTAGAAATTGTGCACTAACGCGGTGTCATTTTGCGTCAAGCATACCAAGTGCCCAAATTCAACCACCAGGTTTATCCTAGCCTAAATGCTATGTAAAAAGTCAATTCGAGTCATGATCGGTCCCACGGAGAGTGGAGTACTCAAGTTGTTCAACCTTCAGTGTCATGAGAATCCAACTAAAGCAAATGATTTATATATCTAAATAATAACCTGCAAATACTTAAAAGAGAATATCAAATATAATAAAGTGTTCAGAGTGAATGAATATCAATATCAAGTTGCTGAGAATAGTGTTCATCGATTTGCAGCAACTGGTCAAATGGTAGGTAGATAGATTTTGGGTTACCTTTTAAGAACTTGAACTCGTCTATACTCCAGCCACTTTCACTATAAGGAGTGTTCCTTAGATAAAATGGACAGCATTGATTACCTACTATCACTAGGCTTGCACTGGAGTTCTCCCCTTAGTCAACAACAAGGTTTCTACCTACAGATCCTACAAATGCCCAACTACTACTGACTTCGCTTGTTCATCCGAATAGTTTTGGCTAACTGCAATCGCCGAATTCCCCTTTTATTGTAGCTGGCCATCCCGACCCTTGTGCTTTCACAGCTGCATTAAGATCTGGGAACCCTTTCTAAAACTATGTTAACGACAATAGTTTCCAGCCTGGCTCAACCTAACATTAACCTTCCAACCCCTTACTATATTGGTTTTGCCACTCGTGAGTTCAAACGGCTAAAGCTACTCCACTTTGGTTGCCCAATTCCCGCATATCTAATTGGGTAGGCATCCCAAAAGCCCGAATTGATTGGCTTATTAGAGACTCAAAAATACCTAGGAAATAGATCGAGAATGAAGGCTAATGAACTGAGGCAAACTTGTCTCGACCAAGTTAGAAAATCCAAAACCTCACACTTTACATCTCAGCTACTTGATATATTAATTCCTGTTCGAATTGTATACATAAAAGCATTATGATTGGTATATTGGGAAATGTTATGTTTGATATACTGGTAATCATTAATGACTTGCAATAAACAACTCCTGTTTAAATTAACAATCATACGATGCAAACAAACACATCCAGTTATCTCGTTGATAGGGAGATCATATGGTGTGTAAGAGATCACAGAAGATCGTATAGATCATTCGACCTAGCGAGATATAAACAGTTATCACAGCTGAGATAGTTGCTGGAATTGTATACATAAAAGCATTATGATTGGTATATTGGAAACGTTATGCTTGATATACTGGTAATCATTAATGACTTGCAATAAACAACTCCTGTCTGAATTAACAATCATACAATGCGAACAAATACATCCAGTTATCTCGTCGATAGGAACATCATACGGTGTGTAAGAGATCACAGAAGATCGTATAGATCGTTCAACCTAGCGAGATATAAATAGTTCTCACAACTGAGATAGTTTCTGGTTTGGCTTTTGATTTAGGCTGCGACACACAAGTCCATAAGTGGTTTATCTTGACTACTTTGTGTGACCGGTACATCTCAATGTATTAATAGGATCAACAGTAAGATGAACCATTCTACTTGACATATGAATGAGTAAACATCTCGGTAACTTGGTCGGATCTAAAGTCTATTCAAAGCTGAGGGGCACACATGGATTGACTGTCACTTTAACTAGCTATGGTGGAGAGTCTTACATGTACTCATATATCTGCATCTAGGGTGATGGCAGTTTGTGTTGGGTTTCCTCAGGCTGGATTTAGATAACAATATCCGTTTCAGGATGGTGACATTCCATGGAAAGCTCACAAAGTTCGTTATGCTAAGTCCTACAGGTTGAATGATTGATTCAAGCATAAGCGATAAGGGTTGAGTGGTACTATTCAGGAATAAGAGATTAATTAATTGCAGCTAATTGTCATATGTTGAATTAATTAATGAATATCTGAAACCTTAAATATGGGGATTAACCAAGTCAATACAACTCGTTCCTGATAACGTGGTAATAAAGGGGTAGGTCAGCATAATTCTCTAGTGGCATGAATTAATGTTTATTAATTAGTTATGTTCTGGGTAGAATATGAAATTAATTAATAGGAGACCCATTTTATTATTTGCATTTGATCTCCGGTCAGGCCCAACAATGCTCAGAGTCCATTAGGGTTTATTAAACCATAATAGTCCATTCTCCATACCTATATAAATAGATCAGTTCTCTCACTTCCCACGTATGTTTGAATTTTCAAATCATAAACCCTAGAGAGAGTGGGCGGCTATTTCAATCCAGTAAAGCATCCTCACCAGATTTTCGGATCAAGCAAGGGAACAGATTAGAAGATCAGATCTGTAGAAACACCATCAACCATCTACCACCGTTATTCAATTCGCAGGAGTTGAGGTATTCCTTTGAATCTACGCATTAAATCAAATAGGAGCATGCATAGGGCATTTACTCTTTGTCATAGTATTTATTTTGATATCCATAAAACGAATTCGGGGTCAAGAAATAAATGCCGATTCACGTCACCCATTGTAGACTCAGTTCCTACAATTGGTATTAGAGTCAAGTTCGTATTTTATGGCTCTATCGGAAAATAAATATTGACAATCAGTTTATGCATGTTTTTTAATTTATCGTGGATGAATTTATTTGTCATGGATGTTTTTGTTCTCGTGACCCCCACTCTGGTTTTGGTTTTTTTTTAAATCGCGAGAAAATTCGCGATTAGATTGATAGGAAAATATGTTATAGACTAGATCTATTTGGTTGTATTTTTTTATTCAATCTGTAAATTAAAAAGAGGAGAACAAGAACAGCAACAAAACAGCGATTTTCCGGTGACTGCAGCAGTCGCGCGCAAGCAGCGCGCAATAGTGAGTGGCGACGGCAACCGCGCGCAGTGGTGTGCGGCGGTGGTCTTTCTCGCAGCAACAGCACTTGCGATCTCACTCCTCCTTGCGTGTGCAGTGGCGCCGGCTCCCACTGGCGCGGGTCTCTGTGGATGGGCAAGGGTCGTGCGCAAGTGCACACGGCGGTGAAAGGCGATGCCGAGAAGCTCGCGCGCGGTGGTAGTGCAATTTGCAAAAGTCACGATTTGTGACTATTGCAGCAGCATGTATTGCGTCGTCCCTCTAAGGTGCGGCCACGGGCGTCGGGTGTGCGAGCCACTGCGGAGCGGCGGTGGTTGGATAGAGGCGACTGGCGGCAGGGCCTATGGCAAGCTGCATTGGCAGTCAAAGCAACAGGCGGCGGCGGCTGCTAGAGTTTGGATGGAGAAGAAGGTCGCTGGAAATTAGGGTTAGGGTTTGGTGCGGGCTGGGGGCAGGCCCGTTGGCCCGCAGGTAGCCCAAATTTCTAAAACTAGGGTTTTTACAACCCTATGGGCCTCAAACCCTAATTCCTAGCCCAATAATCCATTATTTTTCCAACCCAAGTTGCAGATTTCAAATTAAAGAGTGGGAGCCCAGTTTGAAGATATATATTAAATTAAAGCCTTGTAATAGATAGATTTAATTTTATTTCCCATGTAATTGCATCTGGGAGCCACGAGAATTTTTATTTTATTTTTATATTCTCGTATGATGTAATTTATTATGTACGCACTAGTAAATAATAGGAAATCATGCTATTGCTTTTATTATTTATTTTAAAGCATGTTTTTCATCTTTTTCTCCACTTTTCTCCTTTTCAACCTATTTTCTTGCAAAATCGAGCACCCAAGCATAACACCTACCAAAACATATTCATGCTCATTTATTAAACCCAAACTAATTAATGAACATAAAATAACTAAAAAAATAATGTGATAAGTGAGTGGATATATGTGCTTATCAATTTGTCGGAATGCCTCTTAGTGATAAGTTCATGATTTTACTCACTTATCTATATTACTGATAGCGTATTTTTCAACACGCTATAACTGCAAGTGTACAGACCACTGCAGAGTGCAAGTAATAATTTATCGATCTCGAAGATTGCAGGATCGAAGTATAACCAAGCACTAAAACATAGATACCTTACTACTATCTAGACAATTCGGTAATTGATTTTGGTTATTAATTTCTAGGCAATATTGAAAAGCAATATTTAATAATGACAAGTAAAGAAAATTTATTAAGTTTAGAAAATCTATTGAAAAACTAGGATTCCAGGGTAATTCACTTTGAAGAACTATCAAACAACCATTTATACAATCCAATTCCAATTTAATTTCCAAAGATGTGAGTTAATCTCATAAATGTTATCAGGCGACCCTCTCAGACTCTCAACCATAACATGGAAATAAATGACCTAGTGACTCCTCTCGGATGCGCAAAAGGACTTTTACTCTTGATAAATCCTTAGATTTCAAAACCCTTTAACAGTTCAAATTCCTCTCGGATAATTGCCCTATCAAATTTAATTCCGCTGCATCTTAATCAATAACCTAGACCTCTCGGTTCAAAAATCACCAATTCAAATTACAATCAATGGCCAATATCTTGTAATTAAAGAAAACCCCAGCAGTAATTAAAACATCAATGGAACATGAAAATCAAATCGTATAAACAATTGAATGAATGTCAACAAGTTTCAAAACCCTAGAATCCAAAAAAGGACTTAGCCAATCATGCTAAGTTCTAAGAAAATAGAGAAATAAAGAGTCATAGACACGAAGAACATGAAAATAAAAAATCTGTGATCTTCCATCTTCGATTTCTGGAGTGCTCTTCAAGTTTTCTCTATTCCCCTGTGTTTTTCTAGCGTTTTCTCTCTTGAAAATAATGTGAATGAGCCTTTTTTTTAGTATTGGAAGCCTGTATTTATACATATCTTGTTCAAACCCAAAAAGATATGGGATTGGGATCAATTTTTGCCCAAAAAGTAACGACCGGCGACCCAGATTGCGTCGATGGCGACCGCCGAGCGTGCGCTCGGGTCGCCATCTGTGTACCGTAGCAACTCCAAGATTTTTTCACGATCGGCGACCTAAAGGCATGAACGGCGGTCGCCGTTCATGCGGTTAGGTCGTCGTCCATGCGCCGTAGCTAACCGCAGAAATTACATGAACGACGATCTAAAAGCATGATCGGCGGTCGCCATTCATGTAAATAGATCGCCGTTCATGTGCCGAAGGGAAATATGTGATTTTGCGTGATTGGCGGCCCTAATGCATGATCGGCGATCGCCGAACATGTAATTTGGGTCGCCGTTCACGTCGCGACTGGATTTTTGAAACTTTTCGTCGATCTCTTCTAACTTTTTCACCTTCCTCATGCAACGACACATCAACTAACTTCATGGTGCTCGATCATATCTTGAAAACAACTCAATTGTGCATGAAATCTGCATAAACAACCAGAAACAACCCAAACGTAATAATTCTTCAAAGTATACGAATAAAACATAAGAACACCACGTAATGAACTAATCTAAGGTCAAAAGTGATCAGATTCGTATCAGTAAAATGCACAAAACGAGTGTTTATCAATTACTTTCTACTATTTTATGAAGTTTTATTGAGTTTATCTATGTATTGTATGCATGAGTCTATATTGGATGGTATTAGGTGCGTCTTGGTATTTTTGCAGGTTTTAGGCCTAAATTCACGAGAAAGCAGTGACATTTAAGAGTAGCAGTGAAGAGTTCTTCCACAGGAAGAATTCGGGCTATTGGCGCATGGCAATGGATAGAGTTTTGAGTTAGCTTTCCAACGCAACAGGAAACGAGTCAATCGGAGTTCGGGAGAGGACGTTATGGCCAAAACCGTGAGACCGTGCGGAAGGGGCGAGACATGGATGTTTCACGTCGATCGACGTGGAAGCCACGTCGATCGATGCGGACCTACTGGCGCAAAAATTTGATTGAATTCGAATTTTATCATATTTTTAGCCCTAGATTTGATAGGATACACCTCCACCTCTATATATATCCCAGTAATTTCGATTTTTAGAGTGTGCTTCATTCCAGATTTTAGTTTTTAGAGATTCCAAGCTATAGTTGAGTTTTATGATTGAAGACAGATTTTGTGGAAAGACTTTCAGACCTAAGTTTATGCAATTCAGGTTTTATTTATCTCTGATGAATTTTACTATGAATATGTGTAACTAAATCTCTCTCAAATTCTAGGGTTTCGAACCATCAATGTATGCATGTTAGATTAATTGAATTGATTTTCCTTTCCCATCTTAGTTTGTGAATTATGTGCTTATTCATAATCTTGAGTTGCTGGCCACATCTTAGGATTAATTAGTTGAGAATTAGAGACGTAACTGTGATAGTTTTCAATGGAAAGAGTTTTCACAATATAATTTGATTTCTTGTCTGAACAGGAGGGAATAGATTGTAGGAATAGATCCGTAGATTTTTGGAGTTAATTAATTAATCTTGAGATCGAACGGAGATAGGTAATTGATTAATCAACTTTATGAATTGTCCAACAAAGAAGTTCATAATAATTTTCTGATGTTTCGCTGCGGAGAGGAATTAAATTGGGAATTAATCAATTGATTCATACATGTAATACTTGATAGGTAGATATCCCTGGAATCTGTGCTTCTCATATTTGAATTTATCAAGTTATTTTCTTTTTTGTTTGAATTTTAAATTGCAAGTCTGTTTAATTTTCGAAATTCACCAAAACCAAAATTTGATTTCCCCCTAACCAGTATTTCAAGAAACTATGTTTTAGTATTTAAGGTTTTTCGTTATTTCTTTCCCCTGGGATTCGATAATTTTATTTGCCGCTATATATTAGCTTTGCTAAGTCGCTAGTAAAATAATTTAGTGATCAAATTTTTGCGCCGTTGCCGGGGATTGAATAGAAATTATCTTACTATTAATTATGTGATTGAGATACTGATTTAGGTTGTAATTTTCGTACTTTCAAGCAAATTTTTGTAAATTTCTGTTTGGCATCGATCGACGTACATATCGCGTCGATCGACGAAAATTTCATTTCTACGTCGATCGACTCAAATCCTACGTCGATCGACGTAGGCTTATTTTTCCAGATTTTCAGTTTTTGAGCTTTTCTATTTTATTGAGTTTTGTTATCAGTTTTACTACACTACCTCCTTTGTTGTACAGGTAGACTATGATTACACGAGCCAGTGGAATACGACCCAAAAATTGAAGCTACTTGCCGAAAGAACTGACGGAAGAAACAGGAACAAGCAAGCTCGAATGAATATCAAGTATATTAGGTATACTAGAGAAAATCTAATGCGGGGTGCCTACGGACGCGGGGTCGCTCCCCTATCCAACAATGGTGCTAATATTAAAGCTCGTTGGCAATCTGTGAAGTAAACCCTCTTCGTAGTAGGGTCGGGGCTAGCCACCTTTGGACCTTGGGCAAATCTGGAGTGAAATTAAACTCATGGATGGACCCCCGATCAAATCACAAGTTAAAACATGTTAAAACGATCAAACCATCTCAAACGAGGAAATGCATTCCTAATATCCAAGGACTACGGCCTAGGATGAGGAGAATCTTTTCTTCTTTAATTTTTGCACGACAAGTTAAAACTAAGAATGAGTGGTTGTTTAGGCTTCGTGAAATTACCGGTCAATTCGAGCAATGCCAGAGGCTATTGTTGTGACCCAGAAATGAATTAACCCATTTCTCGTCCCATCAAAGAAGAAAATTCAAAAAATGCCCAATATACAAAAAGCATGGTTGATAGGCTCGAGGCAAGTTCTTCGAATCGGGTCTAGTTGAGCCTAAGAACTCCCAACACCGAAGGACTCATTAGACAATCGTTATCATTGCGGTTCCGAGGAAGTGATTCGATATAACGATCTATGGCAATAGCTAAAGAGTTGTGACAGTGGCGGAGGCAGGATTTGTGGTTCGTGGGGGCTATACTTCATTAGCTCGATTTTAGAGATGTCAAATAGATCAACCTATCAAAATTTTGGGTTAGTCCTATTAGATTGCAGGTTAATGGATTTAGGCCAAATGATCACAATTTTTTTTTTCAAGTTGAAGATTCTCTACTTAACTCTATTATTTCGGTTTTCAATCTAGTTCATTTGATTTTTTGAACCAAAAATCTTAAGCGAACTTTGAAACTTACTAAATTCAATTGTGGCATATGCATCCTATATGACTGACAAGGGTCTTTGCAAATATCGTATGCTCAATTCATCTCTAATATCAGCAAGATAATTATTAAATGGTTTTTGCAATGCCAATTCAATCTATATCGGAACTATTTTTCTACTATTAGTACTATTCTCATTGTTAATAAAACTCAAATTGTTTGTACTTGAAGCCACAACATTTGATTTGGAATCCTTTTGAAATTTAGAAAATAATTTTTCTAATATCATTTTATCCTAAATAATGAACAAACATTTTGATATAGTGAATTGTATAATCACAATTGATTTGCACTATATAAGTTCATAAAGCATTTAAACTTATAATTACAATTTACAATAATTAATAATTACAATTCAATTTACAATCTAACCAAAATTACAAAATAATTAAAAATCACAATTCATATAATAAATAGTTAAAATTTACAATAAACTTGAGTAATTGAAATTTTACAAACATAATAAATTAACAATAGTAATTTGACATATTAATAATAATCATCATAATTTTTAAATCACATCACATTAACGATTCAATTGAATGTAATTGTATAATATTAAAATTTAAAAGGAAAAAATGAATTTTTCTAACTGAATGTAATGGTTTTTTTTTCTTAGTTTAATTTATAATAGAATTTGGGCCAGCCCAACTAAACTCTCATCTCTCCATTTAATATCTTGATTATTTATTTCTGTGGGGTCGGTAAAAAAAAAATTATATCATTGTGTAAATTTTTTTTGGGTGATATACATATAAACTAGTAGAATTTTTTTTTGCCGTGGGGTCCGGCGCCCCCCTCAGCCAGGGCTGGCGCCGCCCCTGAGTTGTGACCATTCGAGGAGTTGTTTCAACTGAGCAGTTGCATTAGTTCATTAATAAACGCAACCCTTGTGTACAAGTTTCTAAATAGTCCTGGATTTATGATTTTAAATACACATTGAATTCTAAAAAGCTAAAAGAAACAAAAGCATTTATTCTACAATATTTATTGAGTGAATTTACTTTCCGTTTCATTTATTAATTCTTCCATTTTATTCTAGTATTACTTATAAAACGAACTTACAAAATTCGGCATCAACAAATATATAGATTATTGAAGGCTTCAAGTATTTTTAATAAAACTCGAGTATCAAGTAATTAAGCCGCGAAAACAGAAACAAATGTTACTATATTTTTTAGGCAAAAACTTGCGTTAGGCAGACCTAAACGGTTTAGGCGGGTTTTATCCTACCCAAATGGGTTGACCTATTCCAAATAGGGTTTATTAATCCCCAATTAGGATATATTATATGGGTTTGGGTTTGGGTTAATGGATAAAACCCGCCTAAATCATTTAGGCTGCCTAACCCAAGACCTTCCCTATTTTTTTAATATATTTAATAATCAATTTTTATAAATAATATTTTAGTTTTGACCTACTTGGTGGTATAATAAGATTATATACACTGTTGAATAATAAAGTTATTAAGTCATATTATTTAAGAGCGTTTGGTTTATCTGTTAAAAATGACTATAAATATGAATTTGATAGTAAAGGAAATAAGTATGGGTTTGTATGGTTTAGAAATCATTTTCAATTCTGATAATTGATCTTTTAAGTTTATATATTTAGAAAAAGAATTAAAAAATTATATAAACATCATATTAAAAATAAATAATCTATATATCTCCATATTTATTTTATAAAACATAAACCAAGACAAAAATTAAAGATTAATTTAATGTAATATTATTATAATATATTAATAAGAATAATATATAATTATAATAATATTTAACATTATAATTAAAATTATATAATAATATAATTATTAATTTTAGAATAATATTATAAAAACAAATATTTAAATAATTATACAATAACATGAAATAAAAAATAAATAATATTGATAATGAATTTAATAAAATTATTTTGATAATGAGAATAAAACCCACCATTTTTAAGGGTTTTTTTTTAATCCTAAATAATTAGGTATCATTCTCATACCTTTCAACCACACAATAGGTCTCAGAATCGTTTCATTCTTTCATTCTGAAATCCATCAATCAAACGAATCCTCAGTATAATAAATCAAGGACGCCTTTGCTAGACAATATGAGAATTTATAATGTTAATCTATAATTTTTACGAAATATTGGACTTAAATAATTTTTTGCTAACTATTTATTAATGCAATAGATAATTAATATAAGGGATTCATTAGAATGTAGTAATAAATAAATGAAAAGTAGCCTCATATGCGTTCCATGCTAAAGATCTAATGGGCTTTTTTTGAGCCCACATAATATAATGGTTTGGGTCACTAATAATATCAGTATTACACCACCAAAATATGAATTATTATGCCCACAAATCTGCAGAAAATTACAAAAGCTAATTTTATTTTTTTTTCCTATTTGAAGACATTGAACTAGGGATATCTAACGGTTACTCTTTCAGGTTTCGGACCAGTTCATTAGATTGTGGACTATTCGGTTCGAGTTAAGTCTCAATCGAAATTCTAACTTTTTGGGTTTCGATCTAATACATCGTCCCAATAATTTACGAATCAATTTTATTTTTTTTAATATCTTATGAAAGCTTCTATGTCATTAAATGTTGTCGTTTCTATTGTAATCTTCTAAATAATTAAAAATGTATGCAATATTTATTTTCTTTTATATTAAAAAAAACAAAACATATCAAGGTCCATATATTTGTCAATTTAAATAGTAAAAATATTTTATTTTTAATTTATCAATATTTTAAGATCATGATCGCTTTTAAGAATCTAATTATTTATTAAAAAATATTTGAACTAAAAACGACTGCATAACTTGGAACGTAGTAAATGAAATATGATTTTTAAATATTGGAAATAGATTTAGATAATATAATTATAATAAAAAAAAATCGAGTTAGTCGGCTTTTGGGCGTAGTCCTTTTTGAACGAGATATCAGCATACAAAATAAGTAGATATGCATGTATATATTTAAGATTTTTAGATATCTTCATTTTTTGCATATATTTAAGATTTTTCCCTAATCCTTTCGGGATCATATCTTTTGTACTCAATAAATATACTCAATAATAAATTACAATTTCAAGGCAAATATTATAGTTCTATCATGGTATCAACTTAAACTCGATTATTCCCTTTTGACGTCGTTTCTCTCATCCTTATTTGCCCTCCCACGTCAAAAATAAAATAAAATAAAATGAAAATCCTCGACCATGGCTACACCTACTGATTCCCTTCCCCTCTCAACTCTATTTCATATGATCACCGTCAACCTTTCTTCCTCCAACTATCATCTATGGCGCAGCCAACTGGTTCCGCTACTTACTTGTCAAAATCTTTTTGGCTACGTTAATGGAACCACATCGTTGCCCCATACTACTCTTACCAACGCTGATGGTACCTTTTCTCCTAATCCCAGTTTTCTCGCATGACATCAACAAGATCAACGTATTTTTAGCCTCGTATTATCATCCCTAATTGAAGAAGGCATGGCTAAAACAATAGGTTATTCCTCCTTTCGCTCAATCTTGCTCGCATTAGAATCTTCCTTCAGCCACAAATCTATGTCCCGAGAAATTTGCCTTAAATATGATCTTCTGTTAATGAAGAAAGGTGCATGCTTTGTATCAGATTATAGTTTCCATTTCAGATATATTTATGTGACCAACTCGCGGCTATCGGTCGTTCTATTGATGATACAAACAAAGCTCGATGACTTCTTCAGGGACTTGGCCCCTCCTTCGCCAGCTTCTCTTCCGCTCAGATGGCCCTTCCCATAATTGCATCCTTTTGCAATTTACTCTCCAAAGCCGAGAGTTTTTCTCTCTTCCAAGATTCTCTAGAATCTTCTGCTCCTTCATTTGTTACTTATTATGGCCAGAACTCATTCAACCCTCCTTCCTCCACAAATTCCAACAGTCGTGCTATTTTTGGATGTGGCCCCAACAACTCTCAGCCATCTTCTGGTCGTGGCCGTCGTCGTAATGGTTGCAGCCGCTATCCACCACGTCCTCCTCGCTACCAAAATCTGTAGGAATGAAGGCCATTATGCAACTCCTTGTCCTAATCGTTATGCTCAACAACATTCCTCTAATATTGCTGAAGTCTTCTCAACTTGATGCTCCCTCTCCTGATTTGATTAGTACTTAGACACTAGCTCTTCAGCACACATGACACCGCCCTCTGCTTCCCTCGACATTGTTGCTCCTTAATCTAGTAATGATGGGGTCGTTGTAGGTAATGGCAATAAACTTCCCATCACCCACATCGGTTCATCGACTCTTTGTCCTTCTATTCAATTATCCAATATGTTTGTCGTTCCTTCTCTTACAAAAAACTTATTATCTATTAGTCAACTTACTTCCAATCTCAGTGTTCATGTCCTATTTCCTAACAACTTTTTCATAATTTAGAATCATCTCACCAAAGCAGTCCTATCAAAAGGTCAACATAAAGATTATCTCTACGTGTTGGAGAGCATGCTCAACTAGATCTCTTATCTCATGGCACAAAGGCTCATTGCACGCTTTATTCAGCTAATGGCATTCTAGACTAGGGCATGCTTATTTTGATTCTATTTTACTTCTTCATAAACTTGTCTTATTTCGGTTTCCTCTCGTTCTCTTCATCATCACTATGCAATTCATGTCAAGTTTCTAAAAGCACACGTTTACCTTTTTTGTTAAATGAAAAATATTCCTTTCATATTCTTATAACTTAATCGGTTAATCCATTGTGATTTATGAGGACCTTCTCCAATTTTTTCTTTTGCTAATTTTTTATATTATGCTATTTTCGTAGATGATTTTTCTCACTTTACTTGATTTTATCCTTTGGTTAGAAAATCTAATTTTTTCCAGCATCTTAAATTTTTTTCTATCTTTGTTGAAAATCAATTTGATCATTCTATTAAGATTTTCCAACCTGATGGTGGAATTGAGTATACAAATCATAGTGTTTGCAACTTCTTTCACAAAAAAGGTATTCACCACCTCCTTGCGCTCCAACACTTTTCTGCCTTTATTGAAAATCAATTTGGTTGTTCAATTAAGATGTTCCAATCTGATTGTGGAACGGAGTTTACTAATCATAGTGTCTGTGACTTCTTCACGAAAAAGGTATTCACCACCTTATTTCATGTCCCTACACTCCGAAAAAAATGGACAAGCTAAAAAAGCATTGGCATATCGCTGAAACCGGCCTCACCATTTTATTTCACGCCAACTTGCCACTACCCCTTTGGGTAGAAGCTTTCGACTTGATTGTCTACTCCATCAATCGCTTACCGTCGTCAATTTTGAAAGGTATCTCGCCTTTTGAAACTCTCTACAATATGCCTCCTTTGTATAATAACTTTCATCATTTTGGTTGTGATTTTCCTTGCTTGCATGACTATGGTGCTACTAGATTTTCCCCTCGCAGAATACCTTGTATCTTCATAGGTTACTCCTTGGCTCACATGGGATTTAAGTGCCTCCATCCCTCTATTTCTCAAGTATATATCACTCGTCATGCTTGCTTCTATGAAGCATACTTCCCCTAGTAGCCTCCTCTACACCATTTGCTCTCTCCACCCTCAATATTGTCTCTTTCATTGATCGACATATCTCGTTACACACTTTGTCCCGACTCTCCACCATCCGCGCCGCCCCCATTCCTCTCAAATTCAACCTCCACAACCTCCTCTTACTTTTACTGTTCTACACATCTCATACTCACTCGGTCCAAAGCTGGTATCTTTAGAGGTCATTTGACTCGCTAATCTACTTAATGAGTTGCATGTTGCTCTAGTTCGGCAGCCACGCTTTTTTTGTGATAACAAAAATGCTCTCTTTGTCAATCAAAACTCAGTTGCTCACAAACGCGCCAAACAAATCGATCTTGACTATCATTTTGTGCGTGAACTTGTACATGCCAAGAAAATCGTCACAAAGTTTGTCTCCTCTTCCCACCAAATTGCCGATATATTCACAAAAGGCCTACCTCGTCCCCTATTAGAGTTCTTGTGTCACAAGCTTCGAGTTGTCGGACTCTCAAACTATTGCTTGAGGGGGGATATTGGACGAGAAATCAACATACAAAATCGATAGATATGGATGTATAAATTTAGGGTTGTTAGATATCTTCATTTTTTGCATATATCTTAGATTTATCCTAATTCTTTCATAATCATATCTTTTGTTCTCTTCAAATATACTCAATAATGCATTATAATTTCAAGGCAAATATTATAGTTCGATTAATCTTATGGGATCTTGGGTTATTTAATCTCGGGTTATTTGAGCAATAATCTTTAGGTCACAATATTTTAATACTAACACGATTTTTAGCTTAATCTAATCTAAGTCAATCCACGAACTTTGGACTATTATCTCTACATTCGTACCGAACACTTTATATATAATAATTTTTATAGAGAATGTCAATATAATTTATACGCAGCATTAACGCATTAATTAAAAACTCAATATTCAAATAATTAAATTGATTAATTAGCTTTTCCAAATCAATGTAAAATTATAATCTTAGCAGAACGAGGACGAATATTAAACATCTAGGAAGAGAGCTCATGAACTCATCATGTGTTAAATAAAAAAATTTAATACAATTTCGAGATCTATTTTGTAGTTTACAATTTCACACAAACGATCGTGATTGAGAGGACAACTGTTTTTTCTACTATTATTCTTTATTTTAAACAATAATAATATATAATTCCACATCTAGATCTGCTTGACATATATATACCTTCAGATCTGCCAATTATAACAAGCCTTCAAAATATTTATTTGTACACTTTGTTCCTCGTGTATAAATGAATTTAAATATTATAAGTCTTTTTGCTTATTATATAAAGTCTTTCTTTAAAAATGATACAATTATTTTCTTATAAATTTTCGTCTTTGCAAGAATTCGCATTTTATTTATTAGATGTCTATCATAATGTCGGGAAATTAGAAAAAGTATACATTCTAAATTATACCTATGCATTTCTGTTAAATATATCTTACATCCATTGTAGACAAAAGTCCAGACGACCTTATAATATATAGTGATACATTTCTAATTCTAACAAATCATTTTTGTAAGAATTGTTAGATTCTAACATGATATCAAAGTCAACTCAATTATGATGATGGGAACCCTCAATTGCACGCAGGTCCGGCCCTTTGATTTCTGGTGCCCTGTGCGATGAGTAAAGATGATGTCCTACTTTACCATTATAATAATAAATAAAAAAATTAATAAAATTTAATATAAGTATAAATTATGGCTCAGGTAATCTTTAATTAAAAAATGTTAAAAAACTATAAATCCCAAAAAAAACTATGTTCTTTTCTTGGAAATTATACGAGTTTTAATTATGTTCATCAATAAACAAGTCTTAAATAAAAATAATAATTTTAAATATGCTATAAACTAAAATGCATAACTATCATTTACAGATAATCTCATAATTCTCTTTTATTTTTTAACCAAACTCACCACTAAGAATCTCACAATCTATTTCTTAAAAAATAACTAACATTCTATAATATTATTATTTTTCAATTCAAGAACATATTTTCGAATGCTTTTAAATAGACTAATCGCATTTTTAATTATAAAATAACTAATATAATATTGTGAAGAGTATTGTGATATCTTATCATATATTTTATTTAAGTTTTTAAATTTATACAAGGCAAAATATAAATTTAAGTCATCTACTATTTTATTTTAATTGAGTTAAAGATGAATTTATATTTTTTATGATTAAAATGATTTTGTAAATTTGATGCTAAAATAAATTAATAATACATTACTACTAACATATACTATAAAAATGGTGCCCCAATATTTTTGGGGCCCCGGTGCGGTGCACCTCCGGCACGGCCTCAGGGCCGGCCCTGATTGCACGATAGTTGGCGGCTTGAGATGAAAAATAACTTCGCGCGACACGTATGAGGGCGTGTGGTAATGTATCCCAAATTGTCTGTGGAATCTTGAGTCACCTTAGAATGGTGAGACATCCATCTTGTAACAAGCCGATTTCGTAAGGAAAAATTAGATTCCAATTATTTTAAAAAAAATAAGATCCTAACAATTTTAAATAAATTAAATTGATCATTTTAAAAAAAAAAATTACATCAATTTAAATGCACACACCTTACATATTTCCATAAAAACTCGAGTTCGATCTTTTGATGATAAATACAGTGTTTTCACCACTTCACCCCTACAAGGATAAATTGATATTTTTTCTTGTTGCCGACCTAAGTCATAGTTAAATAATCACCTAAAGATTGATAAAATTATGCAAAGTCTATACATCTACAACATTCCTTTAATTTAATTTGTGTAGGATTGTTCCTGGAAAACCTAGAGAAAATTCATATTGGAAAACGAGAATATTCCTGTTTTGGCCTTATATATATAAATATAAACATATAAGTATTATAATAAAAATAATTATTTTCAGAATTGACTTGTCAATAATGAGACCGGCAATTTTCTAAAGTAAACTGACTGTGACTATGTCTCTGTCATCCTCAAAAATTCAATAATTTCGTGTGTGTTTTTTGTAGAGGTGTAAATGAACCAAATTGTTCGTAAGCTACTCGGGTCTCGATTCGATAAAAGCTCGTTCGAGTTCGTTTAGTAAAGCTCGTTTATTAAATGAACCAAACTTGAGCATCATATTATTCGACTCGTGAGCTCGTGAGCAGGCTCGTTAGCTAAAATTAGTAAGAAATATAAAATAATTACTTTTATAAAAACAATATTTTTATGATTTAAGAGTAACAATAATGATAAATCTATCTAATAATGAAAAAAATTTAGAATTTGAGCATGAATATGATTTTTTTTGGAATAAATAACATTTTCTTCTAAATAATAATGAAAATCTTAAATATATTCTAAATATAGAAAGTTCGTTTAGGCTCGATAAAAGCTCGATAATGTTCGTGAACATCAAAGTATTCGATAAAAAAGCTCGAAGCTCGACTCGAAACTAAACGAGTCAAACTTGAGCACGGCACTACTCGACTCGACTCGGTTCGAGTAGACCCCTAGTTTTTTGAAGTTTTATTTATGTGTTTAACGCTGTACATGATCCATATATGATTAAAATAAGTAATTTATTTACTAGAAAATATGGATCCCTTTAATATAGAATTATATATTCTCATTTTAATTATTTGAGTTATAATATCATAGCGACCACACCATAAATTTCAAGATATTTGGATGAAATATAACCCATCAAATATTATTCAGATTTTTTTTTGAATTTCTAATCTCTTATATATATGTAACAAAGATTTTAATGAAATGTTATTGAATAATCATAAGATAGTTCCAATACGTTAAGTCATTAGTCAATGGAAGTTTTAGAGCCAGAGAGAGAAATGAGAGGAAAGCCACAAGAAGAGGCATGGAAATTTAAGCCATTAAATAAAAAGGAAAATGAAAAAGACAAGCTTCATCTTCCAAATCCCATAACAATTTATATTTTTATGCTATTTGTTTTTAGAATTAAATACACAATTTAAATAGAGAGGGAAATCGCTTCCTATCCTCGAACACACGACCAATTAATACTATTTAACATCAACTCAAGTTACTTGAATTATATTTTTTGGCAATT
Source organism: Plectranthus barbatus (assembly GCA_026898455.1). NCBI lineage: Eukaryota > Viridiplantae > Streptophyta > Magnoliopsida > Lamiales > Lamiaceae > Plectranthus > Plectranthus barbatus. The sequence continues at coordinate 263,923 of JAPKLW010000522.1, forward strand.
GTATACTTTCTTTTTTGTTTATACTTTTATTTTAATTTACCTATATTTGATTATTTTCTATATCTTTAATAACTTTTCAGCCCTAATTTATTAATTTGTTTTGTACCCTTATTTTGTGTTTAAACTAAGTATACATTTTTAGTCCTTTTACTCTAAGCACTTTCTATATACTCCCTCCGTCCCACCTCAATTGTCCCACTTTCCTTTTTCGTCCGTCTCACCTCAATTGTCTCATTACTTAAAAAGGCAACTTTTTCACACTCAACAATAAAATATTAATTCCACTCAACTTACTTTACACTCACATTCCTTGGTTATTGTGTCCGGTCAACCCGGGACAATTCAGCCGGGACGAAGAGAGTATTTATTAGTTACTCCCTCTGTCCCGAGTTATTAGTCCCATATTCCTTTTTCGTCCGTCCCAACTTATTAGTCTCATTTCCTAAAATGGAAAAAAATCTCCTCACACCAATAAAATATTAATTCCACTACACTCACAAACATTGGTAACTGTGCCAAAAGCAAATGGGACTAATAACTCGGGACGGAGGGAGTATTAACTAGAAGAATAATAAACTAATAGTACCGCAGGGAATTAAGAAAATATATCGAAAATAAAGTATAATTAGTAAAAGTAAATCTCAAAAAGTGAAACTACAAGAAATTAAAGTTGTACAATATTTAAAATATATATGAGGAAAATTAATAATCGCTTACATTCAAAAATTTGAGATTTGTTTATTTATTATCATCGTAGATATATCAAGCAATTATACCTCGTAAAACTACCCAGCAAAGCTAATATTTTCCAGGCCAAAAACAACGTTAAAAAATAAAATTCAATATAATATTATTGCCAAAGTTGCAAAATATTTCGGTTGCAAATATAAACGAATTACTTTATTTATATATAGATATTCATTAAAATCAATATAAACGAATTCATTCTATAATTATATTTATTATTCCGCGCCTATCACAGCCACAGGTGAAGCTCTCCGGTATGAATAATATCACGTGCAGTAATAATCCTGTAAAGCATTTCTAACAACTTCCAATTTTATTATTTAATATATATATTTATTATTATTTTTACATATTATTTTTATATATATATTCACATAATACACTCCCAATTTATTTTATTTATATATTGTATCCTCAAATTTAAATTTCTAGATCTGCCCCTAGTGGTAAAGTGTCCTCTCCGACATCATACAAAGCAATTAATTGATGATGTTAATAATTGTGCAGTGACTAAGCATAGTTTCTAATATAATTATCATTAATTTGATCCATAAACTTAATTGTCTATGAAATATCTAATAATTAGTGGAAGTAAATCCGCCAACAATTATCTATCAAGAAATGGGACTTGATATTTGGTAACATCAACTTTCACATTTAGGTTAGTATCAATAAGTGGATCAAATTAGAAGCTACTAGATTGATTGAAGATTATAAACCACATGTACTTAGCTTCATTTACATGATAATATTCAAAGGGTAATATTAGGTGGGAGATTAAGATTTAGGTTTTCTAAAATTCTGCTATGTCTCTCTTGAACACCCAACCATCCTAAGTAAGCGGATCTAGGGGGTGTTTTGGGGTACACTTGTATCCCCAAAATAATTTTTGTGCTTTTATAAATTTATATATTTTTTATAATTATTTCTAATATTTTTACATAATATAACCCGAATTTATTATACTCGTACCCTCAATTTTAAATTTCTGGATACGCCACTGGGAAGAGTATACCATAATATATTTTAGTCTAACACACAAGATTAAAATTTTAAATTTGAAATAATTTAGTGAGATTTTGGTGAGACTCGGGTGAGAACTGGTGAGACCCAATATTAAAAATAAGATACTTACTTAGATATTCATTTAGGTAATAATTTCAAAATTATAATAAAAATCATTGTTTTGAAATGATTCTTAAACAAACTCTCATTTAAAAAAATGTATTTTTGGATATTTTTTAAATGCATGTTTAGAATTTGGTGTTTTTATGATGGTTTTTTTTATAAAAATAGGTACTTTTATTAATTTCCACATATATCTTTCCTAAAAAGAATGTACCTAATATAATTATTCAATTTAGGAGATGATTTATTCATAGACTAATACGAAGTCGAAACAAATATTTATGATAAAACTGATAAATATCCTGATCTTAGGAAGCAAAGCTCCCAATTTCTAAATAAATTATCAAATAAGATCTATTGGGTTTATTTAATTTAGTATATGCTAATTGATAGGGTTTTAATATTTGACTTAAAATAAACCTTTATTGAGAGAACTATATATAGAGTTTACAAAGATGTGAAAATATCTAAGAAGATAAATATAAAACCCTAGAAAATATATCTACAAGATATGATAACAAATATTGTTAATATCCCCCCTCAAGCTTGAGTCGGCAGCTGTACTACTCGAAGCTTGTCTCGGAAAAATTCAAATAAAGGACGAGGTAATGACTTGGTGAAGATGTCGGCCACTTGTTGATCAGATGGAAGATGCGTCGTCACTAATTTGCCAGCTTGGACTAGTTCACGAACAAAGTGATAGTCAATGTCTATGTGTTTGGCACGTTTGTGAGCGACAGGGTTCTGAGTGATGAAGATTGAGCTATTGTTGTCGCAGAATAACGTAGGAGGGTCGGAGAGCTGGACATGAAGCTCGCCGAGTAAAGAGACGGTCCACTGAACTTCAGCAGCAGTGTTGGCCATAGCCCTGTATTCTGATTCGCAGCTCGAGCGAGCCACAGTTGGTTGCTTTTTGGCGCTCCATGAAACCAGATTTCCAGCGAAATAAATCGCATAACCGTAGGTTGATCTCCGGGAGTCTGGGCAGCGAGCCCAATCAGCATCAGAGTAAGCGAGAAGACTACAAGCCGGATGCCGAGAGAAAGATAGACCAAGAGATAAAGTGCCTTTAATATAGCGAAGAATACGCTTGACTGCAGCAAAGTGTTCAATAGTGGGCTGCTGTAAAAACTGGCTGACATGATTGACTGCATAAGAAATATCCGGACGCGTAATAGTGAGGTACTGAAGGGCGCCCACAACAGATCGGTAGCGTGTGACATCTTCAAACGGTTCACCTTCAGACGTGAGAGCCACACCGGCTGGAAGAGGAGTCGAAACTGGTTTGCTGTCAAGTAGTTCAGTGCGCTTGAGAATGTCTGTAGCATACTTAGCTTGCGAGAGTGTCAAGCCGTCGGATGTATAGGTGACTTCAAGACCGAGAAAGTAACTTAGCTGCCCCATATCCTTAATAGCGAATTCCGAGTGCATTCGCCGGATGAAGTCGGAAACATGAGATGTATTGTTTCCAGTTAAGATAATATCATCAACATAAACAAGAAGAAATAATAAGGAAGACCCAGTGCTGTAGATAAAGAGAGAAGTATCTGCTCGACTGCAAGAAAACCCTAGCGATAGCAAGAAGGCACTTAACCGTTGAAACCAAGCGCGCGGAGCCTGTTTAAGACCGTATAGGGCCTTAGTTAGGCGACATACATAATCAGGACGAGATGCGTCAGCGAATCCCGGTGGCTGCTCCATATAAACAGGTGAAGATAGAACACCATTCAAGAACGTATTCTTGACATCAAGTTGGTGAAGAGTCCAACCATGATGAACATCAAGTGATAGAATAATACGAACGGTCGCGGCCTTGATAACAGGACTAAATGTGTGAGAGAAGTCCATACCTGGGATTTGAGAGAAACCCTGAGCAACAAGACGAGCTTTGTGACGTTCAATGGAGCCATCAGAGCGAAATTTGGTTCGGAAGACCCACTTGGAACCCACAATGTTAGTATTCGATGGCCGTGGAACCAAAGACCAAGTATTATTCTTGTGGAGGGCATTCATCTCCTCAGTCATAGCTGCGTGCCAAACAGGATCTTTGAGGGCCGTCTTGTAGCTGCGTGGTTCGACCGAATTAAGAAGGGCGAGATGCAGCACTGTACATGCATTGAAGGCAAGATGCCTAGGTTTGAAGATACCGGCTCTGGCTCTGGCTCGCGTGATCATAGGATGAGGAGGTGGCTGGTTTGGCTGCTCAGGCGCATCTGGCTCGACCGGTGGAGGGTCAGCCGGTTGAGGCGGCGAGGGCAAAGCTGGCGCGGCCTCGGCTGCTGCTGGACAGATGGAACAAAGCGTAGATGAAGAGGGCACGGCAGGCGGGGCAGCTATATGCGGACGTCGAGGAGAGAGGGCCGATGAAGTCCGAAGAGCCGGCTCGATAAAGGAGGAGATATCAATATGAGGCATTGAAGTGCCGGTGGAATTCTGAGCCATAGGAAATAGAGACTCATCAAAGCGAGCGTGCCGTGTGATGTAAACCTTTGAAGTGGCAGTGTCAAGGCATTTAAAGCCCTTGTGATGCGATGAATACCCAGTAAAAACACAAGGAATGCTACGCGGCGAGAACTTGTTGGCAGCATAGTCGCGGAGACAGGGATATACGCGACACCCGAAGGGGTGAAAATTCCCATAATTAGGAGGAGAGCCATATAGAGCCTGAAAAGGAGAAATACCATCCAAAGGGGCTGCAGGAAGACGATTAATAATATAGGCAGCAGTAGAGAAAGCATCAACCCAAAGATGAAACGGAAGATTAGATTGAAAAAGCAGAGTAAGACCAGTTTCAGTGAGATGACGATGCTTGCGCTCAGCGCGCCCATTCTGTGCAGGAGTATACGGACATGATAAAGTATGATGAATACCTCTTTCAAGGAAGAAATCACGAACTGCATGATTAGTGAATTCCGTTCCACCATCACTTTGAAAACGTTTGATAGTAGAAGAGAACTGATTTTCAACAAATGCCACAAAAATCTTGAGATGTGCAAAGAAGTCAGACTTTCGATGCAAGGGATAAAACCACGTAAAATGACTGAAGTCATCAACAAAAATAACATAATATCGAAAACCAGCAGAAGATGTAATAGGCGCAGGGCCCCATAAATCACAATGAATAATATCCAGAATGTGAGATGAACGTTTTTCATTTAATGAAAAAGGCAGACGAGCACTCTTGGCTCGTTGACAAGGAGAACAAAGTGATGGTTTAGGTAAACATGAAGTAACTGAAATATGTCCTTGTTTACATAACATAGAAATAGAATCAAAAGACACATGACCAAGTCGCTGATGCCACAGCTCGAATGATGCACGGAGAACATTCCCTTTGAGCTGAGAGAGAAAAGACTGCTGGAAGTGATCAAGGGTGTATAGACCCGAATTGCGGCGACCTCTGGCAAGAACCTCCTTTGTGTGTCGATGCTGAATAGTAAAATAATTATTGGAAAACACAAAGTCAACTGGATAGTCAGAGGTTAGTTTGCTGACAGATAAGAGCTTCTTAGTTAAAGAAGGAACCACCAAAACGTCAAGAAGCTTAATAGAATTTGAAAACTGAGTGGAACCAATATGAGAAATAGGTAGAATAGCACCATTACCAACGGCTACTTGATCTGAGCCGGAATAGGGTCTTGCGGTGTCGAGGCTGCCAATATCAAGAGACATGTGAGCTGAGGCGCCTGTGTCGATATACCAATCAGAGGGATTATTCGGAGAGATGGAGCAGCTGCTTTGAAAGGCTTCAGCAAGATTAGCCTTCGGAGCCGGCAAATAGCGATCAGGACAATGGTTGGCATAGTGTCCATTCTGACGACAGATTTGACAGTGAGGAGGGCGCTTATTATTCGAGCGTCCCCGACCACGCCCGCGACCTTGCGAATTGTTATTGTTGCCGCGATAGCCGGAAGAATTTCCGGAGCCACGCCCTTGCGAGGAGGGCTTCTGAGTCTGACCATAGAACGCAGCCGGAGAAGTAGACTGAGAGTCCATAGAATCCTGAAAAATAGAGAAACTTTCCGCCTTGGATACAAGATCACGAAAGGTCGGAAGATGAGTGAGAGCCATTTGTGCAATAGAAAAAGCAGAGAAAGATGGACCAAGACCACGCAGAAACCAGTGAGCCTTGTCCGTGGCATCGACAGGGCGACCAATAGCCGCTAATTGATCGCAGATTGATTTGAAGTCTCTGGCGTAGTCAGAGACAGAGCGCGAGCCACGTTTTAGGGTTTGCAGCTCATCCCGAAGCTGCAGTTCTCGCGTCTTTGAGCGGTTGCTAAAGGCAGTCTCCAGAGCCAACCAGACAGAACGAGAGGTTGAGCAACCTAGAACCTCAGCCATGGCCTCCTCCGTCAAGGTCGACAACAGCAGGCTGAGAAGTTTCTGATCCTGATGCAGCCAAGAAGCGTAGGCTGGGTTCGGCGAGGGCTGAGCAGACGAGGAGGCAATCGTCGGAGACGGAGGATCGACAGAACCGTCAACATACTTTAAAAGGTCCTGACAAGTAAGTAGCGGGACGACTTTAGAACGCCATAATAAGAAATTGGACGAGGATAACTTAATCGTTATCATATGGACCAGCGTGGAGAACGGAAGAGTGTCCGAATCCGGAGCCATGAGCGCCAAAAAAAGAGAGAAAATCTGGCGTTCGTTGCTTGAGGTAGGGCGCGAGCGAAAGAAGGACGACGCACGGCAAGGTTGCGGCGCTCGTAGGGTTGCAGCGCTGAGCGGAAGGATTTCGCGCAAGGAGTGCGACGCACGTCAAGTTGGCGGCGCACGTAGGGTTGCGTCGCTGGTGGGATACGTTTGAGAGGGGAGAGGATCGTATCAGGCTGATACCATGATAGGGTTTTAATATTCGGCTTAAAATAAACCTTTATTGAGAGAACTATATATAGAGTTTACAAAGATGTGAAAATATCTAAGAAGATAAATATAAAACCCTAGAAAATATATCTACAAGATATGATAACAAATATTGTTAATACTAATGATATGAAACATTATATGTTCATATAAGATTTTTAGTATCTAATTATTGTATTTAAGTCTTAAGAGTTCAGGATAAATTTAATAGCTCATTAAAAGTTTAAGATAGATTTAGTTTTTTTTTTTTCAAATATAAAACAGATCCATTATGAGAAATGAACTCAATCGCTAATTTTTTATTTAAAAGTGGACTTTTTAATGACATTTCCAATTTTAGAGTACATGCTAACCCATGTTTTCTTTTTCGAATATTTCAATTCGATTAAAAAATAATCTGATAAAAGATTTTTTCTAAATGAAACCATAAAATTAAGTTCTTGATTATTCTTCGTTTAATTTGGTTTTAGAATTTTGAAATACATTATAATTGCGTTCTTTTATAATAAGACTAATCTAAGACTGCTCTAAACGATTACATGCGACAATTCAATTTATAGAGATAGTAATAATAATTAAATTTGTAATATTCAACTACAAATTATCGAATTTCACAATTGTTTATCATTAAATGAAATTTAGTTTAGACTTTTTAACTTTTATTTGGCAGTACTAATATTTTAAGTTTTGTGTTATTATTTTTCGTATTATTGTGGATTATATTAATAGTTAGTGGATTTTTAAGTATTAAATACATATAAAAATATTAACATTCTATTAAAGAATTGAAAGATAAATGAACAAAAAATTGATGTTCAAAGTAGGGGGGGATGGCGTCGTAGGTGGTGACGTGGTGTGGTATGAAGGCTACAATGTTGATTTGAATTGAGAATGACGTTTCAACGTTCATTCTTTTTTCTTGAATCATCGATCCCTTCTTTGTTCATAATTTACAAATGAATATTTTTGTCAAATATTGTATAGTAATTAAAATGTCTCTAAATTACCCCTAATTTTTGCAAATTCTGTATATTCCTGTTGCGGCCAGGCCCCCGGGCCCAAGTCCAATAAGCTCATCGGTCCAAAGTCGTAGGCCCACCTGGAATGGCAAAGAGTCCAGAATTACTTAAGTCCAGAGATCGGAACCAACCCCGTAAACTCTTTGGTACTGACCACGACAAGGGGTCGATGGCGAAGAAGCAAACGAAGAAAACCTAGAAGTCAGGCATCGAACGACCGTTGGAAGCCCTAATTGACCGCGAAAAATTCGCGGCCGCTCCGAGATTTGTGGCGAGCACGGGCTCGCCCACATCTAGGGTTAGGTCAAAATACTCTTCCCCCTATCTTGTCTATAAATAGTAGGGGTGTACATGGTCCGGTTTGGCCGGTTTGAAGGTCGAAGTATGGACTAAACCAAATAATACGGTTTGAAAAATTCTCAAACCAAACCGGCCAAATTAATGTTTCAAACCAAACCAAACAAAACCAAACCAAATAAAACGGTTTGGTTCGACCGGTTTAACGGTTTGGAATGACTTTAACGAGCAAAGCCAAAACATAAAAAAATTCTATTTTTAGCAATAATTTATTTGAGAAATTAAAATAAATAAATAATGGTTCTCATCGACAAAGTACAAGACAATCATAGTAAAAACAAACAATTTATGACATCAAAATACAATAGTTCATATCACATTCTAAAAAATAATAGTTCATAAAAGGTCACATTATTACAATGCGACAATGGTGAAGCCGACCGACGCTTAAATTAAAATTGTGAGATTGTAATATTCGATAGTTTAGGGTTTATATTAAATTTTAATAAATAAATAAATAAAAATATAGCAGAAAAAATACTTATTTCGAGAAGATAATAAGGGTAAAAGGAGAGACGTTTACAAATAAATAAAATTATTTTTGTAAATAAAAATGTAAGAGAAAAAAAATTATAAAAATGTTTTTTGTAAATAAAAATGTAGGAGAAAAAAAAATTATATGATGTTGCATATAAGATTTGAACTTGTACCTTATAAAATCCAAAATATAGCTTGAACCACTACACTAAATGTACTACATTAATATTTTAAGTAAAATATATAATTTAAATATTTATTAAAACAATAAACGGTCCGGTCCGGTCCAAACGGCCGGTTTCTGTACTCAAACCATGGACCAAACCAAATAATACGGTTTGATATTTGCGGTCCGGCCGGCCGATTAATTCACTTACCAAACCGGCCAAACCGACCAAATCATTTCGGTTCGGCCGGTTTGAACCAAACCATGTACACCCCTAATAAATAGGGGTGGAGTTCTCAATTTCTGTATCTTTTTATGCTCTGAAAACTACGTTGTAACGCTGTCGAATTATTCCCAGACTTCTTGAAGCAAATACGATATTCTCTTACTATTCCGTGCATTTCTTTATTCTTACGTTACATTCTCTGTGTTTATTCGCTTTGCCCACTATTTTCTCGATTGTTATTTGTTGTCGTTTAACTGATTCCAAGAGCTCCGTTATTCCAAAACTTCGAACCTCAACATTTGGCGCCCATCGTGGGGCTCTTGAAATTATTTTTCTGAATTGATGGCCGGTAACAACGAGAGAACTGGCAACCCAACTGAAAATCCTCCCGTCAGACCTGATGGGACGATCAACCTTATTCCCATGGAAGAAGTGATCCTGCGAACGCAGCAGGCCTCCAGTTTGTAGGTCGTGCCGCCGGAAGTATTGAACGCAATGCTGGCTCGTCTCGCCGAAGAGTTGGAGGGAAATCGACGACTAATAAAAAAAATGGACACCCGGGTCATGGAGCTCCACGCAACGAACCATGAACTGCGAAAGAAAAACCAACACCTGTGAAAGGAAAACAAACACCCTCAAAAGCCACCCGATCGTCGAGGATCCTCCCTCTACAGGCGAGAGGCAAACCAACCCTAGCAGGAACCTCGTGAGGGAACTAGACGACGTGATCAACATCGACCCTCCTTGCGAGGCGGGCACCGGGCACAACGCCTAAGGAGGAATGTTTGACCCGAGGAGTGAGTTCGAAAAGTGTCTCAAAGTGCGCATGTCCATGTTCGAAATGCTACTGACCAAGATCTCGGGTGCTATACCCCCGGATACGGTGATCCCACGTGACAACTACACCGACATGCCTTTTACGCCTAACATCACCAATACGGATGTTCCGGCAAAGTTCACACCTCCATCGTTCATGCTATACTATTGCACGACAGATCCAGAAGATCACGTGACCCTCTACAAGCAAAAGATGTTGACCACCTCAGTGCCAGCGAATCTTTGCGAAGCCTGCATGTGCAAGAGCTTCGGGTCTAGCCTCACCGGCCCCGCGCTTCAATGGTTTGTCAATCTCCCGAAAAACTCCATCTTAACCTTTTCAGAGCTGCACTATGCCTTCTGGAAATAGTACTCCAACGGCAGGCGTGTGGCCAAGCACCCTGATGCACTTAACAACATGCATATCAAGAAAGGAGAGTCTTTGAGATCATACATCAGTCAATTTAATCGAGAGCTCGCATCAGTCCCCCATTGCCCTCCTCGAACCGCCGTCTTTGCATTCAAAAGCAAGCTCGATGTGACATCAAAGCTCTATCGCGACTTGACCAGTCACCTATGCTATGACATGGACTCGATGCTCGCCCAAGCCTGGGCTGAGATCAACTGGGAGGAAGATAAACTGAACTGAATCACTAGTATGAACGAGCAAGGCGCTAGAACTCACCGAATCCCAAAGAAGAGATCAGCCAAGGCCGAGTCCTCAAGTTCGTGGTACGTGGACCAGAGAGATTACCGCAATAATCGACAGTCGAAGCGTGATCACCCTTACAGCCGAACACCAAGGCCACCCTACAACCTCAGCTATCAACCAAAACTACCTGTCAATAATGTCCTCAAGAACCTCAGAAATGTTGTGAAGTGGCTAGCGAAGATGAAGTTGGATCCTAAGTCGCACGACACGAAGAAATTTTGTGACTTTCACAACGACCATGGACATAGAACTGAGGAGTGCCAAGCACTCCGCTTAGAAGTCCTTGAACTCTTGAAGAATGGATTCCTCACGGAATACTTGATGAACAAGGGCAAAAACAAATGGACGAGGGGAAGACAAGCAAACCCGACTGGGAATGCGGAACCTCAGAATAAGCCGCCGCAGGCCGAGCGCACAATTTATGTCATCGTGAGAGGATCATAAATAAGCGATAGATCGCACTCAGCAACAAAGAGAGCCCGGTGAGCCCTGAACTAAGGGGCCCCAGTGCCAACTCAAACAAGAACACATAGCGATCGAGTTCACCTACGACAACGCGCCCGACCTCGTCAACCCTCACCACGATGCACTTGTCATTTCCCTGCTCATCTCTAACTGCCAAGTAAAATGGTTACTCGTCGACAATGGCACTTCGGCAAACATTTTGTTCCTTCGAACCTTAAAGGAAATGCAAATCCCTATCAACAGGCTAAAGCAAGTGACCATGATGATGTACGGTTTCAACAGGGGCAACAACAAAACAGTGGGTGAAATCACCTTGCCTGTGTACTATGGAGGCCTAAACCTCGACGTGAAATTCCAAGTCGTCGATGCAATATCTGCTCACAATGCGATCCTGAGGCAACTTTGGATCTACGAGCTTAAAGCAATTCCATCATCATATCACCAAGTCTTGAATTTCCCGACACCTTGGGGAATTCAGACCATCAAGGGGGAGCAGAAGACCTCAAGAGACTGCTACTATGCCAGCTTTAGAGCGTCTGTGCCCAACAATACGATGAGCAAACAACCCCCGCAACTCGATTCGAGGCGGAGGAATTAGAAGATATCACCATTGACGAATTGGATCCAACACAAACCACCTTCATCGGGACAGAGCTCGCTCCAGATGTTCGAAATGCACTCACAAGTTTTCTCCGGCGCAAGATCCACGTATTTGCTTGGTCCCATCGCAACATGACAGGGATAGACCTGATCATCATCACGCACCAACTGCAGGTCGATCCTAACTGTAGGCCTATCTAGCAGAGAAGACAAAAGTTTTCTACGGAGAAAAATCAGGCCATAAATGAAGAGGTCCAAAAGCTCATCGACATTGGATCCGTACGAGAGGTGCACTAAGCCAACGTAGTCATCGTAAAGAAGAAAAATGGCAAGAATCGCGTATGCATTGACTTCACAGACCTTAACAAAGCCTGTCCCAAAGACCCCTACCCGCTGCCACACATCGACGCTATCGTCAATGCAATGGCAGGCTACGAGTTCCTCAGCTTCATGGATGCATTCTCGGGATATAACCAGATACAAATGCATCCCGGCGACCAAGAAAAAATTGCCTTCATCACTAGCCAAGACATCTATTGCTACAAGGTGATGCCATTCAAACTGAAGAACGCAGGTTTTACTTACCAACACCTAGTCAACTCCATGTTCAAGGAAAAGATCAGCAAGATGGAGGTCTATATCGACGACATGCTTGTCAAGTCCCTAAAATCTCAAGACCAAGTGACACACCTCGATGAAGCCTTTCAAATGCTCGAGCAATACAACATGAAGTTAAACCCGGCCAAATGCTCATTCGGGGTGTCCTCAGGCAAATTCTTGAGTCACATTGTAACCAAAAGAGGGATCGAAGCAGACCCAACACAAATCAAAGCCATCCAGGTCATAGAACACCGAATGAACTACAAAAGCTCACCGACCGCCTTGCCGCACTCAGCCGCTTTATCTTACGATACTTCGAGCGCACACACTCATTTTTCAACACGCTTTGGAAAGGAAAACGCTTTGAGTGGATTGAGAAATGTGCGAAAGCGCTTGAGGAATTAAAAGTCTACCTCGCAAGACCGCCGCTGCTCTCAAAACCCATCAACGAAAAAACCCTCCTGCTCTACCTTTCGGTGTTCGATCATGCCATCGGGGCAGTCCTGATACGAGAAGTTCATGGAAATCAGAATCCAGTGCACTATGCCAGCAAGTCTCTGCTGGATTCCGCAACTTGATATACAGCTCTCGAGAAGCTCGCGCTCGCACTAGTTAATGTTGCCCAAAAACTGCGCCCGTACTTTGAGGCGCACCCTATCAAAGTAATCACGGCCTACCCGATACGGGCAGTACTGTCAAAACCCGACCTCTTCGGCTGACTGCTCAAATGGGTCGTGGAAGTCGGGGGCTACGGAATCCAATACAACATTTTTATTATCCAAATATGTGATTATGTAAAGAATTGTGAGTTTTTTTTAAAAGAAGAAAATAAATATTAATATATTTTTCATTATTTAGAAGATTGGGTCAGAAAGAAACGTTTAATAATATACAAAATCTTACAAGATTTTAAATGTATAAATAATTCGTAAATTCATTGGTCATATGAACTAATCCAAAAATGAAAGAGTTAAAGTTACACCAAAATTTTCAACCTAAAGAAGTTTTAGAGTATGAATTTGCTCGAACCAAATAGTTTATAATCCAATAGGGCAACCTCACCCTATTAACATCTCTAATACAATATATGTACAATATTTTTTTAAATTAGGCACAAATTAAATGGTTAAATGGGGAGGGGATGTCACTTTCTGTCTTTAAACTCATTATCAATTGATCATAGACAAAACACTATAACTACTGCACTCTGAGATCAAGTAATGCAAGGTCTCAAGTGGAGCCAAGTTAGAATACTTACTGCCAATTGCCATGAAATCTTTCATAGAAACAGAATATCAAGAAATACTTAGATGAAGGAAAAAAGAATTCTCAAATATACAAGTTGTTGCCATACATTGTATAGAAGATAAATGATATTGCAACATTCATTAGATCTAGAAGATAAATGGATTGAACATCATTGGGATACAGATCTGAAGGCCTAATCTAGAGAACAAATTTCCTTTCTCTTCTTTTTCTATTCAATTAAATCTAGAAATTAGATTTGTTAATTTCTATTTTCGCAGATTTAATTGAATCGTGTGGTTGAATCGAGGGTTGAAATTCAAATTCAAAAGATCGGATTTAAGACTACGGAGTTAAGGTAAACTCGTGAAATCAACTGCATTAAATTCATAGGAGCATGCTAGGTATATCGTATGTTTATTGTTCTCAACATCCATGAAACGATCCGGTTTATTTGGATTAGGCGATTCAGTTCACCCGATAATCCCTACATAGCCTTTGTTGTCGTGATCTGGGATGTTTGATATTTCTGTCCTGGTGAACAGAGCTTTGGTGACTGCTTTTGATGCGCGCTTTTCAAAAAACTTTCTTAATCATTCCTTTTCATCTGGGTCTACTCGAGGACATTCGAACTTCAGATGATCCGGTGAGTTTCATTCGTAGCACGTTCTCGGCGTCTTCTTGGCGGTTCGGCTGTCTAATGGATAGCTTTGCTGGAGCTCTTCCTTCTTGCCTTTGGGTTTCAGCTGCGGCTTTTGTAATCTTTTCATCTGCTACTCTAGTTCGCTGACTGAGCATTCCACTTCTTTAGCTTGAGATCCACTGGTAGATGCGATCTCCTTTGTTGGGCCGGATTGAGCTGGGCGGTCTGAGTGGAATGGCCTCTTGGTTTTCAACTTCTGTGCGTCTCTCTTTACAAAGAATGTTGCATCCTCGATGGGTTCTTCAATAGATACTGCAACACATACGACTGCATTTTTGTTGATTTGCATGATGTCCCATTCGTGTGCCTGAAGTTGGGCGAATGCATCTTTTGTGCTCATCGTTGACAAATCTTTCTCTTTCAGGTTGGTCACCTTGACGAATCAATCTTCTTTTGGCATTTTCGAGAAGATCTTTGAGTTAATGTCGGGAAGTTCATATGTCCTTCCCAACTTCTTTAATTCTGCTACGATGGAGTTGAATCTGCCCTCCATATCCTTAATGGTTTTGCCAGGGATCATATGAAACGATACATACCTGTCCACCCATTGTTGTAGCTTGTTTCTCTTCATTCGATCCGTCTCTTTGATCAGAATGCTAAGAAAATCCCACATTTCTTTAGCATTCTTGTATTCCAAGGCTTCTGCCATTAGAGATGATGATAGAGAGCTTAAGATCAAATCCTAGGCTACGTAATCCAGTTGACCACGAACTCGATCTTCCTGGGTCCAATCTTTGTACGGCTTGTCCACCATTTCTTTTGGTCCTGGTACACCTTTGTCGATCCGGGTCTTCACCTTTAGGATTCTGATTGGTCCATTCTCGATCACTTGTTTCATCTCGGGATGGATATTCATCAACGTGATCAGCGACCTCTTCTTCCAGAAGGAGTAGGTTTCCAGAGTAAACTTTCCAAACTTCGCGTTGTTCGTCGTTGTCTTTATCCTGACCTAAACACAGATACACACAAATATGCAAGGAAAATATGGATCTGGTCCTAAGCGACTCAGAAGCAGCTAGTTTGTAAAGACCAACCACTTTGATACCACTTGTTGGTCCCCGATCAGAGTGTTTGTATATGCTGCGAAAGTATTAATAATGTCTTGCACTTATCTTGCTAAGGTCGCGACTTAGCAAGTGTTTATCAAATGTGTTTAAGCTCGAGTATTTGTTAGATTGATTGCAGATTATACTTCAACACTTGATGTGTTGAGTTTCAAGAACGCACAATACACAAAGTAACAAAATTAGGCAGTAAAGAAAACGGGGTTTATAGTTGTTCAAACAAATGTTCTACGTCCACTCTTCAGTCCTCCAACTGAAAATTCACTATTGATTGATTACAAGGTCAGACTTGATCTCTAGCGTTGAGCAGCTCCTCCATCTGGTTAGAGCGCACCTTCAAACACCTCGGTCTTCATTCTTCACCTTGTCGCTCCTTAGAGTGACAATAAACCTCCCTTCTCCTTGGACGTTGACTCTTGGGAGTTTTATAGTTCTTCCCTGTTGGTCCCGGTTTTTCAGAGTATAATACGTTTCGATACGCAGCGGAAATAATGTTAAATGTTTTCTTGCACGCTACTTACTCACAGCTGACAGCTGGCAACTGGTCAGCTGGTGCTGGTTACTAAGTACGCAGCTGACAACTGGTAACTGGTCAGCTGGTGAATTAATACTTAGAATATTTTAGTCTTGTTTGCACAGTTATTTATCAGTTTTCAGGATATACTCCAGCACTTGAGTGCTGGGTTTAAAATATGAATGAAATGCAGAAAGCTGATAAATAACAAAGGATTTTATAGTGGTTCGATCAATCGATCTACGTCCACTCTCCAGTCGAAGCACTGGAAATTCCACTAAGAGTAATCAGGTACAGGTGTCCTACGATCTATCTCTAGCTGGTGAATGCCTCGTCCACCAGTTCACTAGATCAACCGCTCCCGGTCCTGGATCCTTCTTCAACTCTTCACAGCTGATGGAGTGCGAGCACGTCACTTCAACCTCCACAGCTAGTTGGGTGTTTTAGTTCTCCCAAGAACGTGACAGACTCTACGGCAGAATGCCCGTAATAACTCGAGTGCTGGTGAGAACAGGAGCTGCTGTGAACTCTCTCGAAGGAGAAAGAACACCAAGTGAGATCTTTAACTTACAAGCTTAGAGCTTGAAGTCTCGTGTTTGATAAATCAACACACGGTAAGCTTTATGAAAAGCCTCGAAAGTACTTTATGCATTCTTGCAATGACTTCAGTTCTTTTGGTGGTTGAGCAGAGATATCTGATAGATCTAATGTTTGAACGTTGGTGGTTGCGACGTATTTATAGCCGCAGGAACCGATTCAAACTTTCTAGCCGTTTGGACGCATCCGAAAAGGTGTCAGACCTCGGATGTCCTTCTGACGGCAGCAGGTATGCTTTTCGGAAAAGAGCCATACCTAAGACCACTTTATCTGACACAGATCTCTTTATGTCAGAACGGCTCTCTCTGTCAGTCCGAGGAATAAGACTGGCGTCTTGCGACTGATAGACTTTAAGTTATCGTTCCTTAAAGTCATACTCTGTCAGTCGATTCCTCAGAGAATCTTCTTCTTGTCTCTATTACGCGGGGAGAGAGAATCTTGAATTCTACTGGTAACATCTGACTGGTAGATCATACTGGTGATCTTGTGTTGGCAGTCTCTGCTGGTGACTTGCCCTGGCATCATCAAAGTCTACCAAATCTCTAGATGTTAACTCTTCTCGGAATCTCCCATGACTGGTGAAATCACCGCTGGTGAATAGTGTAAACACGTATTCTCCTGATAAGGTTTGTCAGCCGCCTGCTGATGAAACCTTTCCCAACTGGTGAACAGTAGCCAGTCATAAGCGCTTCTCACCGCTGGTGAACAGTGTCAGCACGAGTCTTTGTCAGCCGTCTGCTGATGAAACTTTTCCCAACTGGTGAACAGTAGCCAGTGGTAAGCACTTCTCATGCTGGTGAACAGTGTCAGCATGAGTCTTGATCAGCTGCGACTTACAACTCAAAAGACCTAAACAGGACTTTACATTCAAGACTAGAGCTATGTAGAGACAACTGACGCTGGTAGGACTTAGGATTTGATCCACCAAAACTATAATCTAAACAAGTAAGCTACTGGGAAAGGAAACCTTAGACAGATTTCCCAATAATTTCCCCCTTTTTGGTGCGATCAAAGCCTAACCAGCGAGCACTCAGCTGATGAGGAAAGTTACAAAGGATTTCAGGGTTTTACAAGTGAAACCTATCAGATCTAAACCCATGAAATTACTTCCTCAACATCAGCTCTAACTAAAAGAAATCTTCCCCCTCAACCAAGGAAAGATATTGCTCGTTTAAAAATATGGAAATTAAGATCAGAGCAAATAAGCATGTAAATAAATTTAACATGCAAGATGAGTGCTGGTGCTGATTACACTGGTTGTGTAAATTCAGCTGGTAAGTAAAAACTTAGACAATTGTTGGACAATAAGAGATTGTCATCAACTTGTCAGTTAATCATTCCATTAGAGATTTAGCAATTACATGTACAATGAAAGATAACTGACTAGTCTAACAGATTTACTTACAAAAGTATAAAGAGACTAGACTATGGCTTGGAAGATGATCCTGGTGACTGAGTTCGAGCACTTGTGATAGACCTCAGGATCGCAGTAAGTTCGGCCATTTCTTGATCTCTCTTCCGCCTTTCTTCAGCAGCAATTCGCCTTTCTTCAGCTGCGAGGCGTCTCTCCTCCTCAACGATTCTGGCTCTTTCCTCTTCAGCCAGTGCTCGCGCCCTTTCCCCCTCTTGGATCCGCGCCAAAAAGGTGGCAACACCGGCGGTGACGGACTCCATTTGCTGCGTTACATCGGCTTGGAAAGTGGCGAAGTGTTGATCCATCCTGGCGTCGACATAAGCAAGAAGTTGCGCAGGAGGATGAATTTCTGAGAGTGGCTGCGCTGATACTTCCATGGAAGTGGAAGGCACATCAGGTGCGGTTTCAGCCATCTCTGGTGCAGACGCCGCTGGTACCTGCACTGGGGCGGGCTCCTCCGCGGGCACGTCAGCTGCTGCTGGCTCCTCCGCGAGCACATCGGCTGGTGCTGGCGGGCCTTGTACAAAAGCAGGTTGGGCTGTGAGGCCGGAGGTTCCAGTCAGCTGTCGGTATTCTGCAATCTTCCTCAATCGGCGCCTGATTCGCCTGTTCGACAGCTGCTGGTGGCTTTCAGGATCAGAATCCATGAATGTATTTGCCCATGCCTCCTCAGATCTCCAGTATCCAAGCCCGAGCCTGGCATACAATACGGCACGTTTCTCCACTGTCAGCTGGCGTTGGCACCAGTCAAAAATCCTCCACCTCCGGAACTCCAGAAGCAGATCCGCATTCACTCTCCACAGGTCTCTGTACCTGGTTATCATCTCCTCATCAACAGCGCTCTCCACTTCCGCTGTGATGGTTTCGGCATACTCATAGAGTGAGTAGTTGTAATACTCCATCGGGTGCAGGGGCAGACACCAGTCGAAGATCCTGGAAGCGTAGACTGACTGGTGGGGGAGTCCGCTGATGGGGATAATGTTGAATGCTGAAGGCTCAGGCACTCGTGAATTTTGAAACGCCATGTCCCCGCGGTGCTCCCACCGGTGTACCCCTGTCACTCGCGATTGGAATGTATCTTCATCTATCAGCTGGTGCTCTTGGATACAGAGCATGTATGGCCTCCTTTCATTTCGCACATGTCGTGCTGGCGCTGGGGAGGATGCTGCGGGTCGTCCAGAAGATGTAGAAGCTTCTGATGAGAGTGGACGACTGGCAGCTGGACGAGCCACGTCTTCAAAATTAGGGAATAGATCCCTGGGCTCCATCCTCTGCACCATGGAGTGATGTACTACCTCCTCAGCTGGAGCAGCTGGCTCCTCAGCCCTTCGCATCTCTTCATCATCAGAGAAACTCGCCAGTTTTTCCGGGGTGGTCGCCCGCTCAACAACTCCTCCACTGGCACCCCCTTGCGCGGCCAGTGGGACTTCAGATTCACCTCCACCACCCCCTTGCGCGGGTGGAGGGATTTGAGGCACATCCTCCTCCGGCTGGTACATATCTACAAGAGATAGTACGTCCTCCTCAGCTCCCATGACCATCAGGCGCGTGAAGGATTCTTCAGAGAGGATCTGGCCTGGAGCTGGTGCTGGTGGCATGTCACTTGAAGTTTGGGCAACTCCCCATTTTCCCTTTGCCACCTGATGCACTTGCTCCACCAGTTGTGCCTGACGTCGAGAATCATGCTCAGCCTTTATCTTCGCAAAGGCTTCATCGCGGGCTGCCAGCTCAGCCTCCCTTTTCCGCTGGTCGGCCAAGGCCTTCAGTCTGGCCTGAGCCTGCTTCTTCCTCACAATGGAAGCTAGTTGTTCCTTCTTGGCTTGCTCCACCAGCTTCTGAGCTCTCGTCTGGACCCTCTTCCTCTTTCGGGTCATCTTCTCGATGGTCTCCTCCTCAGTCAGTCCAAGGACGGACTTCTTGACTGGAATTGAGATCTTCCCTGACGCAGGCTCATAGGCCACAGCTGGCTGGGGCTGCTGGCGCTGGTGGGTCCTTGGTTTCTTTGTTGAAGGGGGCCTGGGGGCTGGCACTTGTGCTGATGCCCGAGGATGTATACCCGTTGCCTTAGCAACGGCTTCTTCCATAGAGGTGAGTAAGGACTCAACCTCTAGCTTTCTTTTCAGCTCATCCTTGGCCGCAGCTGGCAGTGGGAGAGCCACCGCTGGTACTTCCTCCCCTGTCTGTTCTGCATCTTCTTCAGAAACAGACTCATCGGGGTCCACAGCCGTCTTCCCCTTCAGCTGGCGTGGCTTCTTGTAGTCGGGGACAGGTAGTTTGACCTTGGTGACGGGGATGAAGTCGGACCCGACCAGTTGCTCCCCTCGGTCGATCCGGTCTCCCATCTCTACCTCCAGAATATGGCTGATCCTCAGCCCGAATGACACTGCGTGAAGAAACTTCCCGTCAGTCTTCACCGTGACATTCTTCTCCACATTTTCCAACAACCGACCGAAGATGAATTCGGCTCAGTTGCCATATATGCCGTCCTCCAGCGTGCACATTACGGAGAATTTCTTCAGGCTTAGTTCGGCATAGGAGCCGACCTCACACTGGAGCATGCGCACAACAATGTCGCACACCATCTGCCAGTACTCTTGCATCTCTGACTTCTTCATGCCAGTTTTGAAGACAGTCACCCCCTCCTTCTTCCATTCAGTCCACCTCCGCCTGAACTCCACCGTATCGTCCTTGAAGTACGTCGCCACCTCCTCACCAGTACTCCTCAGCCCAAAGAGGTTGGCTAGGTACTCTACGTCAATAGTGATCAGGTGTCCGAACACCGACGTGGTGAAGGACTTCCTGTCGTCAGCAATCACCGCGCGAGCATAGAACTCGGCGACCAGATGTGGATGGAAGTTCCTGGGGGTTGCCGTCAGGTATGGTCGGAGCTGCTCATGGTCGATCATCTCCATCAGCTCCTCGCCGAAATGTTTCTCGGCCAGCTTGTCGTTCAGAATCTTCTCTTTCTGAACTTGGGCTGTGCGAATCTGTGCGTGAGAGAGGCGATGACGGGTGGCTGCTTTATTCAGCGAAACGAGCTTGCTGAATGGATAGGTATAATCAATGTCTTCTTCTTTTACAATGCCAGTGAAGGTAGGCATGTGAGCTTCGGCTAAAGGTAAGTCTAAGGACTCAGTGGATGAGGAGGATTTATCAGCAGCGGGCTTGGATGAAGATGCCATGTTTTCAGGGAATAAGTGTTCGGAAAGATTAAGGAAGATGAACGGAAAATATGTTCGAAAAATATGACGGAATGTTAAGAGTTTTTCCCGATCATGAATGAACGCTATTTATACTGGTGCCAAGCTGGGATGGATGGACGAGATTAATTCGTCAAAAGTGAGGATCGACGGTCATCAGCTGGCACGAGTCCCTGTAATGACGTGCGTGGTCGTGCTGACGTGGGATGGTACGTGTAGCTGACATGGCACACGCTGATTGGTCGCGAGAGTGCCTTTGACTGCGCAGTCACTGTGTGCAATAAATGTGGCATTAAATGCCGCATTAAATTCGAAGATATGCACACGCCAGACCAATTTTAAACCTTTCCCGCTATATCTGCGACAGCTGGCACGACTCTTGAACTTCAAGAGACCGTCAGTTGAGAGCTGGGACTCAACTGGTCATCAGTAGTATACGCCAGTCGCATACTTCCCCCTGCCAGTATGGCCTTCTTACCAGTTGACAACTGATACTCACAACTGGTTCCCGTGTACTTGGACAAATTGAGAGCTCGGACTCAATTTTCACCAGTCGTTGATATATCACCAGTTGTCTGCTGACAACTTGAAAGATTGAAAGAATTGAGAGCTTGGACTCAATTCATTCCGCATAATCTTCTCTTCACTTCTTCATCATTGCTTGGAATTTGGAGCTGGGACCCAATTTGACTTCGACTGATGGTGCATTACTGCGGGCAAATTCGAAATGAGAGCTGGGACTCATTTCCTTCGTTGTTTATGGAATAAGTTCTGCCAGTAGAAAACCACTAAAGAAAACATGAAGACTAAGAGCTTGGACTTAGTTTTAATCAGCACTAAGTCATTGGAGAAAGCCTTCTGATAAGTCCGGGTTGGGATTTGAAAAGGATTTGAGCACAAACCAACCCGAACTCACAGCTCAAAAGGGTAAGGGAAAACTGGCAAATGCATCAGCACCAGCTGGTAATGCCAGTCAGTCCCGTGTGGCTGATCAGCATAGGAACCATAAGCCCAGATACATAGGTGAGTCATCAAGACAAAATCCTCAACTGGCAAGATCCTCTGCTGACAGGACGCCAGCATACCCGAAGACGCAGACTAAGCCGAAATATTCTAAGGCTAGGAAGTCAGCGTCAGCTGCCAGTGGAATCCGACAGCCAGCACCAGCAGTCCAGAGATTCCATGCCCAACCTTACACGTATGCCAGTTGCCAGCATGCTTACAAGGGATCCAAATCTCAGCGGAATACTGAGAGAAGGATATTTCCCGATAGGAGGAACACCTATCGGAGGCCTGAGCCCAATCAAAACCTTTTCTCAAGGGCTGGGAAGGCTAATCATCGTGGTCCACAATTCCAGAGACCACCAAGGCAACACAAGCGGTCGGAAAACATGAAGAAAACATGAAGACTAAGAAAACCACTAAAGAAAACATGAAGACTAAGAGCTTGGACTTAGTTTTAATCAGCATCCTTCAGAAAATCAAGAACGGAATGAGAGCTGGGACTCATTCTTCCTCAACACTCGGGCTCGCATCAATCTCCATAAGACCGAGTTTGATGCACAACTCCTTGAATCTTGCTTCTGGCAAAGGTTTGGTGAAAATATCAGCCAGTTGATCTTCAGTTCTGATGTACTCTACGCTGATATCCTTCTTCTCGACATGATCACGTATGAAGTGATGTCGGATATCTATGTGCTTGGTCCTAGAGTGATGAACCGGATTCTTCGTTATGCACATAGCGCTGCTGTTGTCGCAATAGATGGGTACACAACCAGTGTCCACTTCATAGTCTTCCAGTTGTTGCTTGATCCAAAGAATTTGAGCACAGCAACTGGCAGCGGCAACATATTCAGCCTCAGTGGTAGATGTAGCAACTGAGTGTTGCTTCTTGCTAAACCAGCTGATTAGCTTGTGTCCTAGAAACTGACACGTACCACTGGTGCTTTTTCTATCTATACGGCATCCAGCAAAATCTGAATCTGAATACCCAATGAGTGTAAGCTCATCATTCCTGGGGTACCATAAGCCAAGTGATTCAGTTCCTTTGAGGTATTTCACTATTCTCCTAGCAACTTCCATGTGTGACTTCTTTGGATTGACTTGAAATCTGGCACACACTCCCACTGAGTATGAAATGTCGGGTCTGCTGGCTGTCAGATAGAGAAGTGATCCAATAATACCTCTGTAGCTGGAAGGATCCACCGATTCTCCTTCTTCATCAAGAAAGATCTGGCAACTGGTGCTCATTGGGATTCTGAGAGCCTTAGTCTTCTCTGGGCAATATTTCTGAATTAGGTCCTTGGCATACTTCCGCTGATTAATGAAAATCCCATCAGCTGACTGCTGGACCTGGAGTCCTAGGAAGTATGTTAATTTGCCCATCATACTCATTTGGAATGAGTTCTGCATCAGTTGAGAAAACTTCTCACAGAGAGACATGTTCTTTGACCCGAATATAATGTCATCGACATATATCTGCACCATTAGCATATCATCAGCATCCTTGATGATGAAGAGAGTCCTGTCGATCTTCCCTTTCCGAAATCCATTACTGATTAGGAACTGTGATAGCGTCTCGTACCAAGCCCTGGGCGCCTGTTTCAATCCATACAGGGCCTTTCTCAGCTTGTACACTTTGGTGCCTATTTCAAAGCCTGGAGGTTGTTCGACATATACTTCCTCCTTTAGCTCGCCATTCAAGAAGGCGCTCTTCATGTCCATTTGGAATACCGTGAACCCATGATACGCTGCATACGCAAGGAACAGCCGTATCGCCTCCATTCTTGCAACTGGTGCGAAGGTCTCGTCGAAGTCGATGCCTTCACATTGTTTGTAACCTTTGGCGACTAAACGAGCTTTGTTTCTGATTACAATGCCATTCTCATCTCGCTTGTTCTTGAAAACCCACTTGGTGCCAATCACTGACTGATGTGATGGTCTCTCTACCAAGTCCCAAACATTGTTGCGAGTGAATTCCGCAAGCTCTTCTTGCATGGCATTGATCCAATCGGCAGATTCTAGCGCAACTCCTATGGAAGTAGGTTCCATTTGAGAAATAAAACAAGTCAGGAGCGCACTGCCGTGTCGAGTCTGAACAGAACCTTCTGGATTACCGAGAATAGCATCGGATGGGTGATTTCTCAGCCATTTGGGAAGATGAGAATCTGCTGGCGTTGGTTCTTCTGTCCTGATGACTGGTGCTTCCTGAACTTCACCAGTCGGAGCAGCAATAGCAACTGGTGGTTGACCTTCACCAGTCGGAACAGTCTCTTCGTCAGCTTCACTCTCTGACTGATCTTCTGATCCTTCGGCGATAATTACACCGTCAGCTGGTGCATCCACTCCAGCTGGTTCATCAGCTATTTCTGGTTCGAAAATTCCAGATGGAGTTCCCCCTGGATTATTGCCAGTTCCACTCAAGGAGATTGAGTGTAAGGTCTCAGCAAGGTCAATTGCATCACCGACCCTCCCGAATTGCTGATGGGCAACCGAGGATACTGGTTGTGAAGATGATCCAGTCATAGGTCTAGTCAAACCAGTTGGTTGAGCATTGGAAGAATTCCTGCCCAACTGATCAACGACATCATTGACCTCAGGAACATCTTCAGCCAGTTGTCGTAATGTCCTGCGCACTAAAGTAGCTTCATCAAAAACAACATTGCATGTTATTTCCACAAGCTTGGTGGTCTTGTTAAATACTCTATAGCCCTTGTGAGAGGGATGTCCATATCCAACAAGGACACCCTCATCAGCTTTAGGCGAAAAAGCATTTAACTTCGACTTACCATTATTATGGATATAACATGGTGAACCGAAAGCACGAAGATGATCTAGAGAAGGCTTACGACCAAAATAAACTTCATAGGGAGTTTTCTTGAGTCTGTCGTTGATCCCGCTTCTATTCTGAGTATAGCAAGCCGTCACCAACGCTTCTCCCCAAAAACTCTGTCCTAAGCCGGATTCTGCCAGCATGGACCGGACCGCTTCTTTCAGCGTCCTGTTCCTACGTTCTGCCAGTCCATTCTGCTGCGGTTGCCTTGGTGCAGATCTTTCATGCTTAATGCCGGCTTCCGCGCAAAAATCCATCAGCAGACTGTTGCAGAATTCCGTCCCATTGTCTGACCGTATCCGCTTTACCGTAGCTTCTCTCTGTTTCTGTGCTTTGACAATCAAATCTGGAAGAATGACTTTCACTTCATCCTTGGTTCTGAGAAGCTTTACCCATGTATAGCGCGAGTAGTCATCGACTACCACCAGCGAATAACGTCTTCCTCCAATGGTTTGAGGTGCTACTGGTCCAAAGAGGTCCATATGTAGCAACTCGAGTACCCGACTGGTACTGGGGCAGACTGGCGACTGGTTCTTGAAGGACTTCTTAGTTTGCTTGCCCTGCTGGCATGCTTTGCAAATCCCTTCCTTCTTGAATCCTCCCTTGGGAAGTCCTTCCACAAGATCATGCTTGGCTAGGTAGTTGATAGTTCTGAAATTCAGATGACTCAACCTCTTGTGCCACAGCCAGTTAGTTTCCATAGTACTGGTGGCCACGAAGCATGAATCTGGCTTCCCACTCTGCCAGTCGACAGTATAAAGTCCTCCTTTCCGAATACCTCTCAGCTTGGTCTCGCCAGTCATCTCGTCCTTGATCTGGCACTCTGATTTATCAAAGGTAATTGTATATCCATTGTCGCACAGCTGACTGATACTCAGGAGGTTGTGCTTGAGAGAGGTAACAAGGGATACATTAATAATTCTGACATCGTCCTTCTCGATGCAGCCCTTGCTAATAACTCTTCCCTTAGAGTTATCACCGAAAATAACTGGAGGTCCTTTGACCTTGATGAGATCTGCAAATAAATCCTCTTCACCAGTCATGTGAGCTGAACACCCACTATCTAGGATCCACTCTCTCGACCTCTGAAGCTGTGTTGCATGATCATGTACCTGCAAGAAAAATAAAGAATTTATTTAGGTCCCCGATCATCTGCGGGTCCTGCAGGGTTAGATCGCTGGATAATTCCTTTCGGAATCCAGACTTGAGTGATTTTCAGCTCGGTTTTACCCTTGCTGACATCATTAATAACCTTTCCCTTCCTTTTGAAGTAATGAGTGCGTTTGGTTTGGGAAGGTGTGGCTGTGTGTGTATCTCCTTTGGAAGTACGCTTCCGCTGAGAGCTTCGGAAATGTTTTTCCGGTACATTGTGTTGCCTTCGTGGTCTCTGGAAGTGTGGACCACCATGGCTAGCCTTCACAGCCCTTTGAGAAAACTTGTGATTGGGCTCAGGCCTCTGATAGGTATTCCTCCTATCAGGTATTGTCCTTTTCTCAAAATTTCTCTGAGATTGGGATCCCTTGTAAGTATGCTGGTGACTGACATACTTATGAGGTTGTGCGTGGATTCTCTTGACAGCTGGTGCTGGCTGTCGGATTCCACTGGCAGCTGACGCTGACTTCATTGCCTTAGAATTATTCGGCTTAGTCTGCGTCTTAGGGTGTGCTGGCGTCCTGTCAGCAGAGGATTTTGCCAGTTGAGGTTTTTGTCGTGATGACTCACCTATGTATCTGGTCTTATTATTCCTGTGCTGATCAGCCATACGGGACTGACTGGTATTACCAGCTGGTGCTGATGCATTTACCAGTTTGCCCTTACCCTTATGAGCTGTGAGTTCGGGTTGGTTTATGCTCAAATCCTTTATAAATCCCAACCCGGACTTATCAGTCGGTTTTCTCCAATGACTTAGAGCCTTTTCCAAATCCTTGGAGCCTTTATTCAAAAAATTTATTTTATTTTCTTGCTCCAGAACGATGTTGTGAAAATTATCTCGCTCAGTTTTTGCAATTTGAAAGTTTTGAAGCAATTCAAAGTGAGTCTTTTTCAGAGTGGCTAGCTCTTCACCGATTGACCTCGATTTTTCAATCTCATTGGTCAAAACAGAAATCTGATTTTTCAGCGAGGTGTTTTCGCCAGCCAAGACATTCTTTATTTCATAAAATTTCAAAAATTCTTGTTGAAGAATGTCTATAGTGACAGCTTCTGAGTCGGAGCAATGCGACTCAGAATCGTCTAGAGTGTGTGGAGACATGATATGCAATGAGGGAACAGATTGTACCTCATCATCAGCGGCAAGTGCTCGTTCTGCCTCACTGTCAGCACATTCTTCATTTTCTTCCTCTCCGAAAGCTACCATCAGCGCCAGTAGCGCTTCCTCTTCTGACTCTTCATCTGACTCATACTCTCCATCATCATGGTCAGGTATATCAGGAACCTCTGTCCTTGTCAGCATCGCCTTGGCAACGGCCTTCGATGCACGCTCTTCAAAGAGCTTCTTCAGCCTTTCCCGCTCATCTTTATCCACCTGTGGACATTCAAATTTAAGATGATCAGGGGATTGGCACTGATAACATGCGCGGGGAGCTCTCTTGACGAATTTTCCATCAGTTGAGCTAAGAGATACTCCCTGTTTCGACTTGGCTTTCTCTAGAAGAACAGCCAGTCTCTTCATTTGTTGCTCAAGATCTGCGATAGAGCTCTCGCTGCCTTTTGAGTTAGATCCCGACGGGGATGGGATCTCTTTCTGCTGGTTGTGCGGCCCAGCAGGTCTGTCAGTATGGAAAGGCTTCTTGTGCTTCCACTTGAAATCCCTATTGATGAAGTAGGCTTCGTCTTGAGTTTTGATGCTGGGAGATCCAACGGTCCGAATGGCTTCATTTTTGTTCACCATTTGGATATCCCACTCATGTGCTTGGAGCTGAGCAAATAGCTCCTTGGGAGTCATCTTGGATAGATCCTTCTCTTTAAGGGATGTGGTCTTCACAAACCAGTCCTCCTTGGGCATCTTTGACAGGATCTTTGCATTAAGCTCTGCATTCGAGTACTCCTTGTCCAAAGACTTCAGCTCGCTGACTATGGCATTGAATCTAGCCTCCATCTCCTTGATGGTTTCACCAGTCAGCATCTGGAATGACTCGTATTTGTCCACCGCAACTTGTAACTTGTTGCGCTTCATCTGATCTGTCTCCGTACAGAGACTATCAAGGTAGTCCCAGACTTCCTTGGCGCTGTCAAATTGGAGGGCTTCCTCCATCAGCGGTTCTGGAAGAGATGATAAGATCATCTCGAGAGCAACGGAGTCCAGCTGATTCCGCCTCCTGTCTTCAGCGTTCCATTCTTCTGGGGGCTTTGGGATCTCAGCAGATGGACGATCTCCTAGCTGGTGTTGTGTCTTGGTGATCTCGATCGGCCCTTTCTCCAGTACGTCTTTCATCTCTGGATGGACGCTTTTCAGCTGAATGAGCGACCTCTTTCGCCATATATCATGCTTCTCCGGATTGTAGTTGAGCAGCTTTGGGATATTCATCTTGTGTACCTGAGCTAATCAACAGACAGAAAGAGTAGAGTGCAAGGAAACTTGGATCTCGGTCCTAAGCGACTCAGTGTACGACCAGTCTAGAAAGACTGACCGCGCCTGATACCACTTGTTGGTCCCGGTTTTTCAGAGTATAATACGTTTCGATACGCAGCGGAAATAATGTTAAATGTTTTCTTGCACGCTACTTACTCACAGCTGACAGCTGGCAACTGGTCAGCTGGTGCTGGTTACTAAGTACGCAGCTGACAACTGGTAACTGGTCAGCTGGTGAATTAATACTTAGAATATTTTAGTCTTGTTTGCACAGTTATTTATCAGTTTTCAGGATATACTCCAGCACTTGAGTGCTGGGTTTAAAATATGAATGAAATGCAGAAAGCTGATAAATAACAAAGGATTTTATAGTGGTTCGATCAATCGATCTACGTCCACTCTCCAGTCGAAGCACTGGAAATTCCACTAAGAGTAATCAGGTACAGGTGTCCTACGATCTATCTCTAGCTGGTGAATGCCTCGTCCACCAGTTCACTAGATCAACCGCTCCCGGTCCTGGATCCTTCTTCAACTCTTCACAGCTGATGGAGTGCGAGCACGTCACTTCAACCTCCACAGCTAGTTGGGTGTTTTAGTTCTCCCAAGAACGTGACAGACTCTACGGCAGAATGCCCGTAATAACTCGAGTGCTGGTGAGAACAGGAGCTGCTGTGAACTCTCTCGAAGGAGAAAGAACACCAAGTGAGATCTTTAACTTACAAGCTTAGAGCTTGAAGTCTCGTGTTTGATAAATCAACACACGGTAAGCTTTATGAAAAGCCTCGAAAGTACTTTATGCGTTCTTGCAATGACTTCAGTTCTTTCGGTGGTTGAGCAGAGATATCTGATAGATCTAATGTTTGAACGTTGGTGGTTGCGACGTATTTATAGCCGCAGGAACCGATTCAAACTTTCTAGCCGTTTGGACGCATCCGGAAAGGTGTCAGACCTCGGATGTCCTTCTGACGGCGGCAGGTATGCTTTTCGAAAAAGAGCCATACCTAAGACCACTTTATCTGACACAGATCTCTTTGTGTCAGAACGGCTCTCTCTGTCAGTCTGAGGAATAAGACTGGCGTCTTGCGACTGATAGACTTTAAGTTATCCTTCCTTAAAGTCATACTCTGTCAGTCGATTCCTCAGAGAATCTTCTTCTTGTCTCTACTACGCGGGGAGAGAGAATCTTGAATTCTACTGGTAACATCTGACTGGTAGATCATACTGGTGATCTTGTGCTGGCAGTCTCTGCTGGTGACTTGCCCTGGCATCATCAAAGTCTACCAAATCTCTAGATGTTAACTCTTCTCGGAATCTCCCATGACTGGTGAAATCACCGCTGGTGAATAGTGTAAACACGTATTCTCCTGGTAAGGTTTGTCAGCCGCCTGCTGATGAAACCTTTCCCAACTGGTGAACAGTAGCCAGTCATAAGCGCTTCTCACCGCTGGTGAACAGTGTCAGCACGAGTCTTTGTCAGCCGCCTGCTGATGAAACTTTTCCCAACTGGTGAACAGTAGCCAGTGGTAAGCACTTCTCATGCTGGTGAACAGTGTCAGCATGAGTCTTGATCAGCTGCGACTTACAACTCAAAAGACCTAAACAGGACTTTACATTCAAGACTAGAGCTATGTAGAGACAACTGACGCTGGTAGGACTTAGGATTTGATCCACCAAAACTATAATCTAAACAAGTAAGCTACTGGGAAAGGAAACCTTAGACAGATTTCCCAACATTCCCAGAACCTTTTCGTGTGATTGGAAGTTGCCCGTGATAATCACGCTTGCAGAGCAAGGTGACTACTGGATTCTTTCAATGATAGAAAGAATCCCAAGATTAACCTTAGAAGTAACACTTCAGAGGTCTCGAGCTTCAAATATGAAAGCTTGTGAAAAACTTCAATCAAGTACAAGCTCGGATGAGTTCGCATGAGTTTTTGAGTATTTGGATCTTCTCATGTTTTCTCTGTTAATGAAATTTCGCGAACCTCTGAATCTTTTCTAGATGACACATATTTATAGGTGAAGATTCAAATGGTTGTTTGAATCTTATTCATTAGACTCAAAGGGTTTGCTCGCCAATCTCTGTTCTTCTTTTTCTGCAAGGCACAGTGACTCTTCAAGTCTCCTTCGTCTCTGATTGGTGTAGCTCCCATTTGCATCCGTCTTTGTTAGAACGAATCTTTTAGTTTGAATCTGGAAACCTTCTTTGTGTCTGTTGATTGTTATTCTTTCTGATTCATCGGGTTTCCTTGTGATCTGGATTCTTCTGTTTTATGACTTTGTATTTTCTTGATTGTTGTTGAGTGTTCGCTGACAGTTGATATTCTGCTGACATCTCAGCAGTCTTGCTGAGATTTTGCAACATGCTTGCTTTATTATTTCAACATTTTTTAAAGTGTGTCCAGCATTCTTTTGCGTTTGCTAGCCTTCACTAGCTTCTCCAGCAATATTCAGGCCTGTTGATTCCTTCAGCATTCTTCGATTCTTCTATTCTAGTTCTATTACAACTCAAGTATATGTATCCTAAACAGGACTTTTACAATTTTGACTCGATTCTAAGTTGCTAGAAACTAGATTGAATAAGTTGTGATGCACCAAAACTAAACTACATACATTCCAGATCAGGGGTAATGATGTTTTTGTAGGGATTTTCAGTGAACCGAATCACAAAAACCCATGTGAACTGGATTGATTTATGGATATTGCATATAAACACAATTCACAATAAAAGCCTAGCATGCTCCTATGAATTTAATTTGATTCGTGGATTATCGAGTTTACCTGAACTTCGTAGATTTTGTACCAATCTTTCGCATTTGAATTCCAAACTTGAACCAACCACGCGATTCGATTAAATTTGTGAAATATGAAATTAGAACACCAATTTTAAGATTTAATCGAATATGAAATAAAGAAAAAAAAAGATCCTATTTTTCTCCAGATCAGATCTTCAGATCTGTATCCCAATGCTGTTCAGATCTGCTACTGTTGAGGATTCCACAGATCTGTGATGTAGGCCGGAGCAGAAAAATCTCTCTTCTCCCCACTACAGGCGCCGCCCCCTCTCTCTCTCTCCCTAGGGTTTCAAACTGATTTGAATGTTATGAAATTGCTAGGGTTTCAGAGAAAGAGTGGTCTATTTATAGACCTAGGGTTTTATCCCTAATGGGCTACTGAGCCTTTTTTCAGCATGTTTAATTGGGCCAGACCTGGGACCTAATGCAAACAATAAAGTGAGCCTATAAATTAATTAATTACCATGTCCACAACCCAGGACACAATTAATTAATTAATATTAATTCTTTTTCACCACAGAATTTTATACTGACCTACCCCTTTATTACCATGTTAAGAGAACGGGCTGCAATAATTGAGAATCCTCATATTTAAGGTTACCGGACATTCATTAATTAATCGAAGCTTCTGACAAGCTCTATCTACAATTAATTAATATCTTATTATTCCTGAGTAGTACCACTCAATCCTTATCACTCGTGCCTGAACTTAATCAGCCTGCAGGACTTTGGCACGATGAATGTCATTGAGCTCCTCAGGGAATATTCCCATCCTATTACTCGGATATGGTTAGCTAAACCCAGTCTCACGCGGTATTACACAAACTGCTGTTACCCAAGATGCGGATATACGAGCACGTTACTCAGGCTCTCCACCATGGCAAGTAAAAGCAACAGTCAACCCGTGCAAACCCCTGAACCTTCATTAGGGTTTGGACTCAATCAATAACGAGATCTTGTATTTGCTGATGTCAGACAGTCGAATACATCCCACTGCAGTCCATCAATACGCCACCCTTGCGTACCAGCATGTCAAGTAACCAAGACAGACTACTTATTCCGACAATGCCGCATCCATCCGGACAGACGTATCCTCATACGCTGTCTCAGCTGTGATCAGGTTTATGTCTCACTAGGTCAAGTGATCATACTGTCTTCCGCGATCTACTACACGCCGTATGATCGTCCCTATCGGTGAGACAAGAGGATATCATTGTTACATACATGTAAGACTGTTTGACAGATAGGAGAAATGAACCGTTGTATACTCATTATAATAAATGCTTTCAGTATACAAAACCATCAATTTCTAACATAGATCCTAACAATAAGATATTTGTCTTTTTGAATCGATCGTCGTCTCAAGGTAACATTCTGAGACTAGTGCACTAATTGATGACAGTGGGTGGAGTGGTTCGTCCATTCACAGCTGTTCATCGTAACTTGGAATTGGGCCAACTTCCAGTTACAAAATGGTAAACAAATATGATAACATCTTTGATAGCTGCAACAAATAAAATATTTTGGATAACACGGTACTTTTCAATAAAACCCCGTGATTATCTGTGTGACATAGCATCCACATTTAAACATGTATGTTTTTGGGCATGTCTTCATGTAATACATTTGTACTCAACCCCTCGCATTATTATTAAAATTCGTAGGTTAGAAGCGAAGATGAATATGCGGCGGTATAAAGACGAGCAATCCCGAGAGCAAGAACATATCATGAGATATGCATCTTCATATGCATATCTCCATCACGTAACACTCCATTGCACTGCACCTCTGTTTACCTTTCATTCCCTCATGTTTTATAATAAGTTTGAGAAATCGTACTCACAACTATTTTCCTTAAGTTTTGTGCACGAAATACTTTACATCGTTGCATCTTTTGTGAAAGATTGGTTTTGATGAATGTTTTGAAATTCACATTCATGCTATTTTGATTAAAGTCTTTCGCTATTTTCGAAAATGTTTTCAAAGTACCTCAATACCACTGTAACGTGCCACAAAGTTTGGGAAGGCCAGTTGGGGGCGTTACACTGACAGAAGTCACTAGCTTGGAAGACATCAGCTTACAAGATGTCTCAACCCGCGCATAAAGACAAAAAGAAAAGGTCCAAGAAATGTCTTTCAAGGCCATACTTAAAAAATGGACATTACTTAAAGTCTGGAGATCCTGGTGTTCAATGAGTTTGGATTCCTCAGACTGATGAAAAGAGTCGTCCTGACACAAAGTATAAGTCAACATTTTTTGTCAAAAACTGGAGCAAGTGCAGATCTTATAGAAAGAAACCTGTCTTTCCCTGAAGAAAGAGGCTCTGGATTTGACAACATCCAAATTATCTCCAAACGGCTATAATTTCAAATCTTTTCTAATGTGTCTATAAATAAGACGAAGGACTCCAGAAGATAAGGTTACCGAAATGAAAGCCATCTGAACGATTGACTATTCAAGTGCTTAAAGACTTCAATGCTTTCAAAATCTCGATGCTTTTTCTAAGCTTACCGTGTGCCGTCTTAGACACGAGACTTGTTGCTTTCTAGCACAAGTTTATATCTTGGTGTTCTTGTAGGGTTTTCCAGTGAGCCGAATCACCAAAACCAAACTGAACCGGATCGATTTATGGATATTGCGCACAATTAAAATCATAATAAACCTTAGCATGCTCCTATGAATTTAATACTGAGATTTGAGGATTTAGGGTTTACCGTAACTCCGTCGAGTCTGATCTGATCTTTTGCGTTTGAATTTCCACTTTCTATTCAACCACGCAATTCGATTGTTATCTGCGGAAGTAGAAATTAGATATCTAATTTCTAGAATAAAAATCGAAAATCAAAGAGGAAGAAAGAAATTTGTTCTCCAGATTAGATCTTCATATCTGTATCCCGGTGCTGATCAGATCTACTACTGGTGAGGACTCCGTAGATCTGTGGCTTGAGCAGGACCAGAATTCGAAAATTCTCCTCCTTCCTACTTCAGATCGGCGCCCACTCTCTCTCTCTCTAGGTTTAGGGTTTTTCAACTGTGTTACAACTTATGAGAGAGAGCTGTCTATTTATAGACCTAGGGTTGTAAACCCTAATGGGCTCCTGGGCTCAATTCAACACACTTATTTGGGCCAGACCTGGGACCTAATGCAAATAATAAAGTGGGCATATAAATTAATTAATTCCCATGTCCACAACCCAGGACACAATTAATTAAGTAATATTAATTCTTTTTCACCACAGAATTAATACTGACCTACCCCTTTATTACCACGTTATGAGAACGGGCTGCATTAATTGAGAATCCCCATATTTAAGGTTACAGGACATCCATTAATTAATCGGAGCCTCTGACAAGCTCTAACTACGATTAATTAATATCTTATAATTCCTTAGTAGTACCACTCAATCCTTATCACTCGTGCCTGAAATTAATCAGCCTGCAGGACTTTGGCACGATGAATGTTATTGAGCTCCTTAGGGAATGTCCCCATCCTATTACTCGGATATGGTTACCTAAACCCAGTCTCAGGCGGTACTACACGAACTGCTGTTACCCAAGATGCGGATATACGAGCGCGTTACTTAAGCTCTCCACCATGGCAAGTCAAAGCAACAGTCAACCCGTGCAAACCCCTGAACCTTCGTTAGGGTTTGTACTCAATCAGTATAACGAGATCTTGTATTCGCTGATGTTAGACTGACAAATACATCTCACTGCGGTCCATCCATATGCCACCTCTGCGTACCAGCATGTCAAGTAACCAAGATAGACTACTTATTCCGACAATGTCGCAGCCATCCGGACAGACGTATCCTCATACGATGTCTCGGCTGTGATCAAGTTTATGTCTCACTAGGTCAAGTGATCATACTGTCTTCTACGATCTACAACACGCTGTATGATCGTCCCTATCGGTGAGACAAGAGGATACCATTGTTCATACATGTAAGATTGTTAACATATAGGAGAAATAAACCGTTGTATACTCATTATAATAAATGATTTCAGTATACAAAACCCATCAGTTCTTACTCTCCAAGTAAGAACACATCAGTCACAACCTTTCTCCAAGCTGTGATTCTTATGAGCGTCTAGCCAAAGTGATCAACGGTACTGCGAAGAACCTTAAAGTTCCCAAGGTTCCACAGGAGGAGGCTGTGTGGTGTGCCCACACTCCAAGTCTGCAACGGCCTGGGTGAGTGAGCAAGTGGACTAGTGGATATTGACATTTATCAGCTTTTGATAGATCATGAGAGCCTTTGTATTCTCAAGCTTAATATTTTCCAGACTTAAGGTCTGGAGAGAAGACGTAGGACTTTTGTGTCCGAACCTCTATAAATCATTTGCACTTTACTGCTTTATTTACTTTTGTGCTTTGAGTTAAATCTCAATGCTCTCTAAGTATTGTAGTATAACCAAACTCGGTAACAATCAGTTTTTAGAAGCACAAACTGGTGAGTAACAACTAGTTTGTAAGTTTACCTTAAATATTTTCGGGTCCAACAATATAAGTCACTTATATACCAAAAAGAAAAAGAAATGTCATATATGATTTAACAAATGACTCATCAAACTTTTACATTATTAGTGATTAAGGGTATTTTCAATTGATGAAACCAACATAATTTAGTGATTGAAATATTTTTTATTGACAAAATGAAATATTAAGTTATAATTCAGTGACGAATAAATATTAGGGTATAATTAATAATTTTCCTACTAATAAATTATAAGATAATGTATAATCTAAGTACTTAATTTCGACATTTTAGGATTGGCAAATTCTCAGATGAGACGGTCTCATCATTTTTATTGTGAGACGAATTTAATGAAATGATGTGTTTCTTTATTACAAATGATGTCTCACTATTTTTATTGTGAGACGAATTTAATAAAATGATGTGTTTCGTTATTGCAAATAATGTATTCTTTGTTGCAAAAAATGTAATTTTTAAAAATGAAATGATGTATTTAACTTATTGAAATGATGTATTAAAGTCCATCTCACAATAAAAAAATAGTGAGACCAACTCTTTAGGATTAATTGTCGAAACTGTTGTAAATTCTCGTTATTTATTTATTCCAATGCGAGTCATTTACCAAATCTTTTTGGAATATTAATAAAGGGTATTTCTATGCATAGACACTATATTTTTCTTGATAGTCCTTTTTATTTTAATTAAATTAAATATATTTATAATGGATAATTTTATCCAAGTAACCACAAACTTTGATGAACAAACAGAAACTCTTTTTACTTTTCATCCACTTTTGATTTTATCTACCAGCAATTATGGATCATGTTTCTTATCTGTTAGATCTTAAAGTTTTCATCCAATTAATGAGTAAATTATCAGACTTATTAAACTTTTATATTTCACAACATCATAGATGCATCCTAGTGCATTACAATTGATTAATTAAGAAATGAAATCAGATGAATTAAATCGATCAGAATAAAATCTGCAGATCCTTTCGGGCATTTTCTAAAATTTCTTTCCCTCTTCATCTGTAGAAATAACGACTGTTTTTCCTGTATTTTTTTTTTGTGCTAATGGAGAAGACTTTGGAGGCAACAACCTTTTTTTTTTTAGTCGTCTTCTTCTACAAAATGTAAGCAAAGTAAAAGAGATTAATTCGAGGGCTATAGGGTTTAAAATGTCTTTCTAAATAATTTTTATAGTATTAATTATATAAGTTGTATAACTTCAAATACTAATTCATTCATTAACTAATTTTCCTTTAAAAAGAAGCATGTATATGTAATAACTGTACACACGAGTGAATGGATGGGAATAAAGCCAATTTAAAAATGAAGTTGGGATTAGGGAGGAGATGAGAGAGAGTGGAAAAGTGGTAGGTGTAGGATTGACCAGGCAAAAGGCAACCCTTCTTCTTCAACCAAATTTTCTCTTCTTTATTTTCCACACTATATAAAACCCTCTCTCCCCCATTTCATTTTTCCCAGCTTGCAGAGAATACCTACAAGCAAAGCTAATTACTCTCCGCCCCCTCAATTTCTCCCAAATCCCACTTTCACCCCCAAAGCTATGCAGTCCCTTGCTCCCTCCTCCTCCCTAAATCTCAAATCCCTAACCCGAACGCCTCTCCCCCTCACCCACCATCGGCTCAGCCCCGCCCCATCCTTCATCCAATGCGCATCCCGCTCCGATCCGTCCAATCCCGCGCCCACCTCCACCGCCCCTCAATTGCCCGGCTTAAGATCCGCCGCCGGTGAAGTCACCCGCCGCTATGAGTGGCAGAGCGCCTGCTCCATTCTCGCCAGCAAAGTCCAATCTCAGCAGCACGACACTGAGAAGTCCGACGGCGGCTCCGACCCCGTCGCCACCGTCAACGGCCACCCATCGCTCGACATCGTGCCAATCAAGGGCTCTAGCTCCGCCGTGCCGGCGCTTCCCAAGCCGCTCACCATCGCCGATCTGTCGCCCGCGCCGATGCACGGCTCCCTGCTCCGCGTCGCGTACCAGGGCGTCCCCGGCGCGTACAGCGAAGCCGCGGCTGGGAAAGCGTACCCGAAGTGCGAAGCCATCCCCTGCGACCAATTCGAAGTCGCATTCCAAGCCGTGGAGCTCTGGATAGCCGACCGCGCCGTTCTGCCGGTGGAGAACTCGCTGGGCGGCTCCATCCACCGCAACTACGACCTCCTCCTCCGCCACCGTCTCCACATCGTCGGCGAGGTCCAGCTCCCCGTCCACCACTGCCTCCTCGCCCTGCCGGGCGTCCGCAAGGAGTACCTCCGGCGCGTGATAAGCCACCCGCAGGCGCTCTCCCAATGCGAGCACACGCTGACTCGCATGGGGCTCAACATAACCCGCGAGGCCGTGGACGACACCGCGGGCGCCGCCGAGTACATCGCGGCGAACGGGCTCCGCGACACGGCGGCGATCGCGTCGTCCCGCGCGGCGGAGCTGTACGGGCTGCAGGTGCTGGCGGACGGGATCCAGGACGACTCGAGCAACGTGACCCGGTTCGTGATGCTGGCCCGGGAGCCCATCATCCCGCGCACGGACCGGCCGTTCAGGACGAGCATCGTGTTCGCGCACGACAAGGGGACGAGCGTGCTGTTCAAGGTGCTGTCGGCATTCGCCTTCCGCAACATCAGCCTCACCAAGATCGAGTCGCGGCCGCACCGCAACTGCCCCATACGGCTGGTCGACGACGCCGACAGCGGCACCGCCAAGCACTTCGAGTACATGTTCTACATAGATTTCGAGGCGTCGATGGCGGACGCGCGTGCACAGAACGCGCTGGCGGAGGTGCAGGAGTTCACCTCCTTCCTCAGAGTCCTCGGCAGCTACCCCATGGATATGACGCCATGGACGCCCTCTTCCTCTACACAAGATTGAATCTTCCATGGAAATACTTTTTCATATTTTCTTTTATTATTATCAACGTGAATATTAATTTAAGTGAGTAAAAATATCTCGTTTTTTAGCTATCAAAATTCAAACGAAAAATTACTGATCGAGTTGTTTAAGACAGCAGGCAGTAAGTAATTGAGACAGTAAACCAAGTAGGTAATTAATTTTAGCGGCGAGAGTGAATATGTGGTTGTTGAGTTGGTGAAATGGAAAAATGGCCCCTTTCAACAATGTCAATTTCATGTGACTAATCAAACTAAACAGTAGCTGCTTTTGTCTTGACAAAGAATATTGATTGGAGCGCATGGTAGGAGAAGTGTATGAAAAGTAGAATTAATTTTTACACAAAAAAATTTAATAAACTACTACTTTAGGTCTTAGAAAAGTTATTCTTATTCGACCAAACATAAATTAATTTGAAGCAAGAGGTCAATTATTCGATGGGAGTTGTAAGATTAAAACGATAGTGTTTGGTAAGGAAAGGGGAGCATGAGCAAGTTTGGGTAGTTAGAGTGGTAGGTGGTGCAGACTCCAGTGGGCGGCTGTGGATCGGACGCCCTCTGTCATCCTCCATCACTCTTTCAGTTACCTACTCCCTCTGTCCGTTGAAGTAGTTTCACTTCTCATTTTTATTTGTCCCATAAATTAGTCCCACTTTCCTAAAATGGCAAACTTTTTCACACTCATCAATAAAATATTAATTTCACTACACTCACAATTCTTAATCTCCATGCCGAAAAGAAAAGGGACTACTTATAAGGGACGGAGGGAGTAATATTTTGTTCACTCAATTTCACACGTGTTTATTATTAGGGATATCAACCTAGACTTGGACCCGTAGATTCACTCAATTAAAATTGTTCAAGCTTTCAAATCAATCAACCAACATATGTCCAAATTATTATCCTAAAAATCCTGCCTATGACACTTAGTATCTAGGCGTTAGATGGCCATATAGAATATAAATTGAGATATATATTCAAGAAATTTCACATCTTTTTTAGATTTGCAGTTATCTAATTAATTTTCATATCTTTTATTTTCCTTGTACAAACTCTATAAATATTTCATCAATAATACGCTTGTTTCAAGTCAAATATTATAAGCTCTATCATGATACCATCATTCATCATCTACGATCCTTAACCTTATTTTTTTCCTGATAGTTGTAGTTTGATTTCGTACGCATACGGGGCCCAAGGAATCGGTGGGATAATAGCAAGAAATAGTTCAAGAAAGATGAGAATAATACGCGTAAGTGGATTAAAGATAACGAAAGAGTGCTAGATTAACAGAGAAAAACAATTATCAGGCAATTGAATTAAGAAAAAGATCTATAAACTGTTTAATTGATTAGAAATAGCAGGTGCACGATGCACTGTAGCAGGTCGAGCAAAGTTACAACTAAGCCACAAATGAGGGTTGGAATTACAGAAGTCAAGTTAGAGTAAAATAAAGTTGACTACCCCTATGTAAAGTTCATAGGGGAGTCAAATATATCTCTCCTAACCGCCTAAACCCTAGCCGCTAGGTTTTTCGCCATTTTAGGAGTTGTTGGAGTTGCATCCGTGAAAGTAGGGGCTGCTGCAACTGTGGCGCCCTTTCGCAACTGTTGTGCTTATCCGCGAGCTGTGATCGATGCTAAATTTGCATACAAATTATAGCATAAGACAAATAAATTTATAAGTACCTGAGGATTGTCGAACCCACATGGATAGTGCAATGAAGGGAATCATATACTGAATATAGCTTTTAGAACTTTTGTTTGGGCAAATCGAATTTTGGGGTTTTGGGTTTTTCAAAATAAGTAATTAAAGAGAGAAAATTCAAATATTAAAAAGCACAGATTTCAGGGAAATCTACCAATCTGATCAACATGCAAGAATTAAATATTCAAACCCAATAAACACAATTTTGGTAGAAAACTTTTTATTGTGGAATTAATTCCTTGGGGCAATTAAAACCTAAATTACTAATTAGTGATCTATCTCCTCTCGGTCTCAAAATACACCAATTAATCAATTTCATAAAGATCTAGATTTTCCTACAATTGAAATCTTCTTGGTCGGACAGATAATCAAAAGTATTAAACTCTTACTTCTTATTATCGATTTTCACCTTTCGGTCCTTCAATCAATAACTAAAACCTATTCCAATTTTTACCTCTTGATCCTTCAATTGAAAATAGATTTGCAATAAAATCAAAGAGTTTAAACCAATACAAGGGTTTGAATAAATAAATCTAAACAAGCATCACAGATGGAGAAACCCTAGAACCTGTTTAGGGTTCTAGCCTAACATATTGAAAATAAACATTGTAGGAAAAAAGTAAAGATTGCATTAAAACTAAATAAAAATTAAAGAGGAATTCTGAAAAACTTAAAGTGAAAACAGAAAATTAAAGATAACTGAAAGAACTCCCAATCCTGAGCTATTCAAGAGTTTATATAGTAGTAGGGTTGAGGCTTTGGATGGTATATTGGCCCCAAAATTCGTCCCTATCTTGATATGGTATCTTCTCCTTTCAAATCTTCAGTTACGTGCGAATTTGGACTGCAAAAACACGCGTCTCGGCCGAGATAAGTCTTGCCACGGCCGAGATGGATGCTTCTGTCTCGGCCGAGATAGCCTTCATTTCGGTCGAAACAGAGACCATTTTTGCGACTTTCGACCCTTCTGCGCAATCTCACAGTTTCGGCCATAACTTTCGCGTCTGAACTCCGATTGATCCGATTCCAGTTGCATTGGACAGCTAATTCAAAGATCTTTCAAATTACATGATCCATTAGCTCAGAGTCTCTCGGTGGAAGAAGTAGTGACTGTTTCTTTGAACATCTGCTGCCTTCGGTACGGGTTCTCCATTAGATTTGGCCTAAAACCTGCGAAATCTTACCATGACAAGCATAACACCCTCTAATATATACTCATGCTCATTTTATTCAAGAAAACAAGCTAAAATGCATAAAAGAAAAGAAAAACAATGCGATAAGAGAGTAGAAAAATGAGCTTATTAAACCCCCCAAACTTAAACACTTGATTGTCCTCAATCAACAAAAGAAAGAATCAAAAGTTCAAGCAGAAGAGTAGTGCAATGCCTCACAAGATTCATCACATTCAAACTCGTAAATCTACTAAACATCAGCACTTTTGAAAGAATCAGAAAATCTGTAAATTGTAGAAGATTCACATGGGAAGTGTTTCGCTCATTCACTCAAGTGTATAGGATAATTATGAGATCACACACAAGTCATGCAAATCAAATTCTACCATAGGCTTGCAAATAATCTCAATCTCCACTGCAAATATGTGCACACAAGTCTAAGATCAGAAAGGACTTTATTCAAGGTTGTAATGTAGGTTTTCTAGTGAAAGGTAGGGAAATATATGGCTAAGTGACTAAAATCAATTTCAGTGCGTCCACTTCATCAATCTCAACTCAATATCTATTCATATCTACCCAACTCCTTAGATTTTCAACACAAACCATGACTCTTTTATTTCTTTTTCTTTTTTTTTTCTTTTTCACACATATCCTTTTATGCTCTAAACAATTTTGATTATACATTTGAGCTTATAAGGATTAACAAACACATAAACACATTTTTTCTTTCTTTTTCATTTTCTATTTTTTTTTAGAGCCCGACCTTATCTTTTGCTTTTACCCTTCTAATAATATCTTATCCTTTCTCAAATAAATCCCAACCCACTCTCATAGACAAGAGTTGATTCCCCTATTTATTTCCAACTCATAGACAAAGAAAGAAAATATTATAGGCTCAAAAGGGCTGACTAGGGATAATATTCAATTAGGACAGTGTATGGGAAAATGGGCTAACAAAGATGGCCTAAAATCACTTCCTAAACCTGTGCACACTAGCAGTCTTGAAAAAGAAATAGAGTAAGTTCTAGAGAAACTCAAAAATTGCAGACACACTCACAATCGAATTTCAGGCTCAAAAACTCACACTTAGGACAATTTTTCTTCCACAGTAAACATCAAATCATCATCTATCTCATGCCAATGCAAGTATCAAAACAAGTAATCATGCGGTATTCACATTCATAGGCATACTCGACCACTATCATGATCAACGCAGACTAAAGTCAATCAATTCTCATCTCGCATCAAAGTCCTAGGGTTCAACCATGCTCAACTCCCACAATTCAATTTATTCAAAAATTACCCATGCAAAAATTTCAATAAAGCAGATAAAAGATAGAAAAGAGTTTCAAAACCCTTAAATCTTCATCCCCCCAAACTTATTCGAAAGTCAGAGAGAATAAGTTTGAAAGTTAGATTCAGAGTTCGAAACTGTACCTCAATTGTTGGCCTCAGACACCAACTTTTTATCTCCTTCCTCTTCCTCATCAGCCGGCGTTGATTAAGTCTGCTAGCACTCCTATCTCGGCCGTGGCGAACATCATCTCGGCCAGGATGGAGCCTTCTTGTCGACCTCCTTCTCGGTCGAAGTGTACCACGCCTCGAGCTGCTGTCTCGGCTGTGGCAAGATCTGCCTCGACCGGGACGGACTTCGATTTTTTTTTTCAAAAGGAAAGAAAAGTGAAGTAACAGTGATAATGAAAATAAATTGAAAATACAAAAAAGGAAAGGAAAAAAATTGAAAACATAATGGGTTACCTCCCATTCAGTGCCTTATTTACCGTCGTGGCTCGACTCAGCTTCCAGCTCACCAAGGCGGTCGAGTCCAGACTCGTCGACCCCTCGAATCAATCATGAAGACTCTCCGGTTCTGAATGATGGTGGTGTATGCGGAATGAGGTAGCTTAATTGCCGATTTCAATGACTTGTTTCCTCGTTCCCACCGGATGGCTTCTTCTTCCTCCGGTGTCTCATCTCCTTCTTCTTCTTCTTTAGCAGTAGTAATCCGGTTGCACTCTCCTTTCCTCTTGTTCTTGTCTATGCAGAAGGTGATAGATTCTTCATTCCCTCTCAGTGTGATCTCCCTCTTCTTGCAAACGATTAGGACACCAGCTGTGTCGAGGAACTCTCTTCCCAGGATCATCGGAGTGTTGGCATCTACCTTCATGTCATGGATAACGAAATCTACAGGAAAAATCAAGTGACCAACACGGATAAAAACATCCTCAACAATACCTTTGGGTTTGGACACAGATCGGTCCGCCATCTGAAGGGTAATTGTAGTGGCTCTCATCTCCCCAATTTCTAGCTTCTTGTAGATAGACCAGGGCATCAGGTTGATGCTCGCCCCGGTATCATACAGCACATTCTGGAACTCTTTGCCTCCGATCTCGATAGGTATCGAGAAGCATCCTGGGTCAGACCTCTTGATCGGGATCTGCTTCTGTAGGAGTAGGCTGCATTCCTCATGGATCTTTACAATTTTGTTTTCCACGAATTGCTTCTTCTCGCTCATCAGCCTCCTTAAGAACTTCATTTATCCCGGTATCTCCCTGAGAGCTTCAACAAGTGGAATGTTAATATTCACCTTTTTTAAATTTTCAACAAAATTAGTGAATTTAGAATCTTTCCTTTTCTTTGCAAATCTCTGCGGAAAGGGCATGAGAACAACTCGATCAACTCTTCTTTCTTCTTTCTCGCCCAGTCTGGGCCTCTGTTTCGACCGGGATCCCTCGATCTCGGCCGTTCTGCTTTGCTTCTGCCCCGGCCGTTCTTGGCTTTTCTCGGCCGGTTCACGCTCCGCCTCGGCCGTCCTACTTCCCTCTGCCTCGACCAGGATGGAATCCATCTCGGTCGAAACAGAGCGGTCTTCCACGGGATTTTTCTCCTCTGCTTCACTCATTCCTTTTTCTGGGTTGCTCGGGCCTTCATACTCCCTTCCAGATTGCAACGAGATGGCATTTACTGGCTTTGCCTTTGCTGGATTTGTCTCCGTCATGCTCGGAAGTTGGCCCAACTTGTGCTGATTTCCCAAGGTAGCGGCAATCTGACTCAACTGGGTGTCCATCATCTGCAGGTGCTTTGTCATCAGTTGCATGTGATTGGCCATCCCTTTCTCTTCATTTTCCACCTTGCCGAATCTGTTGTCTGAGCTCTTTATAAAATTTTCCAGTGTCTCTTCCAGCACAGACTGCTTTTTCTCCACGA
Source organism: Plectranthus barbatus (assembly GCA_026898455.1). Taxonomy (NCBI): domain Eukaryota; kingdom Viridiplantae; phylum Streptophyta; class Magnoliopsida; order Lamiales; family Lamiaceae; genus Plectranthus; species Plectranthus barbatus. The sequence continues at coordinate 308,511 of JAPKLW010000522.1, forward strand.
TTTCTCCTCCTATACCTACATCAAAACCAGGTGGAGGGTGTTCTGCAGCAGTGGGGTTAGCATAAGAAAAACCAGGGTGAGATCGCCCATGGTTGTAGTGATAACCCTGATTACCTCGGTAGTTATTGTGATAACCACCCCCTATGTAATTTACCTCCGTATTCGCAGCTCCAGATGAACTGCTAGCTCCCCGGTTGATGTAGTCAGCCTCCACCGGAACAATCGCCATGCTTGGCTCAGTAGTAATGGCAGCAACCTTTGTAGTCCCCAGCTTCTCAATTTCCTCTCGGAGCTTCTTCACCTCTGCAACCACATCGAACTCCGGCTTGGCTTCCACTGCTTTGACTGGAATCTGTCTCTCAGTGGGCCATTGGTGGCTGTTCAGTGCCATGTCTGCTAGAAGCCTCATACTCTCTGCTCCACTTTTCTTCATCAGGATCCCGCCAGCAGATGCATCCACAAATTCCTTCATGTGAGGATTCAGACCTTCATAGAAATGGCAGACCTGCATCTCTAGATCAATTCCATGTCCAGGGCAGAGTCGCAGGAGCTCCTTGTATCTCTTCCAAGCTTCATACAGGGATTCATCATACAGCTGCTTGAATGTGGTGATGGCAACTTTCCTTTTCAGCAACAGGCTCGGTGGGAAGTAGTTGGTGAGGAATTCTGCTCGAAGCTCCTTCCATGTCCCAATCTAACGCTTGTCCAAGCCAGCATACCAAGACCGCGCCTCATCTCTGAGTGAGAACGAGAACAGTCTCATCCTGATCACATCCTGGGGGACTCCATTCTGCTTCACTGTGTCGCACACCTCTATGAATTGGTTGAGGTGGGCATACGGATCCTCTACGGCTCTCTCCCCAAACTGGTTCTGCTGCACCATCTGTATCAGCCCTGTGCGCAGCTCAAAATTGTTGGCGTTGATGCCAACCCTGAATCCTGCTTCCTCCTGTTGTGGTAAAAATCGGTCTAGAATAGACCTCTGTGGCACCATGACCTGCCTTTCATTCAGTTCTGCCAGTCTTGCGGCTTGCTCGACTTGGGTAGCTTGGGCTGCAAGAAGTTGCGCCCTCAATTGCTGCACCTCATTCACAAACTGCCTCTGCTCCTCCGGTGTCATGTTTTGCAGAGGGGCTTCCTGATTTGCTTCCATCTCAAAATTCAGCTTCTTTCCCTTCTTTCTGTTGTTTCTGCAGGCTGCTTCGATATCTGGTATGAAGGGCTCAAGTGTCTTCCCTTTGTTCCGCGTGTTCATGCACCTGTACAGAAAACGAGGAAGAAATCAGGCTGTCCCGGCCGTGGTAGATTCTATCTCGGCCGGGATGAAAAATTTCGTCTCGACCGTGGTGGGACTCACCTCGGCCAAAACAGACGCGACTCAGAAAAACTCACGCAAAGGAAAACACAGCAACAGACCCAAAACAAAGAAAAAATAACACTAAACTTGAAAAAAAAAGAAAGAGTACAACCCAATCCAGAAGTTCTGCAACTTTCCAGTAACGACTCGCCGTCTGACTATTCCCTGGCAACAGCGCCAATTTGATCGGTGCTGGAATCATATACTGAATATAGCTTTTAGAACTTTTGTTTGGGCAAATCGATTTTTGGGGTTTTGGGTTTTTCAAAACAAGTAATTAAAGAGAGAAAATTCAAATATTAAAAAGCACAGATTCCAGGGAAATTTATCAATCTGATCAACATGCAAGAATTAATATTCAAACCCAATAAACACAATTTTGGTAGAAAACCTTTTATTGTGAAATTAATTCCTTGGTCGGGCAATTAAAAC